>CM037858.1:48178429-48660929 GCA_021292105.1 Anadara kagoshimensis
GTGGAGAAATTGAACGCATCTAGCGTGAAACCTGATTAATTTGGAACAATTTCTTAAGAAATGACATTATTTGACGGGAAAATAGCTTGTATAAGATTCAGAAACAATAGACGTTATGAACCAGAAAATAATTTTACGGCTGTTGCTCCATATAACGTTGAACGAATTGACTGACACAAGCATACTGCCAAAGCTAGAAATGTGATGCGATTGTTATGAAAATTATAAACCTCCACGGTGGGATCGTTATCAGAACCGGCTTAAATGAGTAAGAAAGACACTTGCTCCCGAGAGAAATGAAACATGGACTATTATTAGTTATGCAAATTTTGATAAATTTCCGCATGACTAAGCAATAACAGTGACGTCATTTCGTTCGCTAGTTATCTCGATTTCTATGCAAACGTCTGGCGGATTGTGCTAGCGGATAAGTTAATCAAATGAAAAATTGGGCTAAAATTGTTACATTATTATTATTATTATTATTATTTATTATTATTATTATTGAAATGTATCTTAATGATTCATTCATTAAACGACAGGTAAAAATTATGAATTGTACAAAAATGTAAGTTGCTTGAAACAAACAACATTAAGGGCTACTGAATTCCACATGGAAGACTTGTTCGAGCAGCATTTGACCTGAAAGAAATGTAAAAAAAATACCATTTCGCCTGAAAAATTGAATGGAGATTTTGGCGACAATAAAAAAAAAAAAAAAAAAAAAAAAAAAAAAAAAAAAAAAAAAAAACAAAAACACCCACCACGCTTTGGACAGGCACTTGAATACAATTTGAAGTACATATATACCCTTTTTGGTTTTCGCAGGCCCTTACTTAGGGTTGCGACACATTGATAAGGATTGTTGAAATCAAAACGGCTTTTTTAGCCTTTAGAACCCTACTTCCTCAATATAGTAGTGAATGAAAGCTAAAATGGAATATAAAAAGTTGAACAACAATAAGTTTGCAATAACGTAAGCTTCCAAGAACCCGACACAACTGGCATGTGCTGATTATGAATGCATTATTTTAATCAAAATTCAAAATCAGCACACGACACAACAAAACGCAGCATAGACGATTTATCACACATACTTCCTGTTAAGGTAGGAAGGTGTGATATTTTATATTTTTACCGGATATGTGTGGGATTTATGCTGAGTCTATAGGTCATACCCCGGTTTGGAATGAGAACACAAAGGATAATGTCCATCGATTGGGTGAACAGAGATCCAGACTAGTCCATTGAATAAACACAGAACCAGCCTATTCCACCGAATGGACAGAAAACAATTCTATTCCATCGAGTGGTCAGATAACCACCCTAGTCCATCGAATGAACAGAAAACAAGTCTATTCCATCGAGAGGATATAGAACCAGTCCAGTCCCGCGCATGGGCAGATAACCAGTCTATTCCATCGAATGAACAGAAATCAAGTCTATTCCATCGAGTGTACAGAGAACCTGTCTAGTCCATCGAGTGGATAGAGAACCAGTATAGCCGATCGAATGAACGCAGGACCATCCTAGTCAAACGAATTGAGAGGCATCTAAAAATTAACATGGGATGAAAATGCAATTTACCTAGAATCAACACCGGTGGGAGTTCATGTGTTTTACTTGTTTACTTGGTCAAAGTTTTTGCTCTGCTTTTCGTTTTGTGATTGTGGTTTGAACATATATGTTTGATTGAACTCGTGGATCCTAAAAGGTGCTATTGAAAATTCTGACATTTTGACAATGATTTGTAGCGTAATTTAAATTCATTTTCCTTAGCATTACATGTTGGGAGATATGACCAGTGAATATAAAGAATAAATCTATTGTACTTTTTATGTAAAAATATAAATATCATTAGAAATATGACAAACAAAAATTGAAATAAAAACTAAAAAGATGGTATCTTGTTCTTCCGTGATTTATCTGTTTATCATTATATAGTTTCGCCATGTCGCAAAATGAAAAAGGACAGACCATTCAGATGAGAACACAAATAAAAGAGATATACAATTTATGCAATTAAAACTTCATTAATATGATTTCGTTGAAAAAAATGCTGAAAAAATACAATGCAGTCTACTTATTATCTCTATTGTTAACGAAATATAGATAGAAAACTGTGATAAAAATATTTATTAAAAGTTATATACACGATTTTTAATATTTTCTACTGTAATTGACAAGCCATATGAATGCAAAATTTCGTGATATACAGCTATTTTTCAGATAAGCATAACATATCTTATTGAAACATTTTCAACAGGATTATACAATATCTAGATGTAAAGATTAAATTATTATCGATACAGATATGGTTTCTGACCTATTACCCACGTGTTTAAAATTTCACTGAAATTTCACGAAACACGGAAAAAACCTGAGAGATTTTCCATTATCAAGGTCATTGGGTTAAAAGTTAGAGCTTAATGTATTAGACCTAGGCGTTTTAAGTTACTCCTATTGAAAACAGTTATGTCAGAAAGGTAATCTGTTATTAAAATTGATATTAAAGTGTCGAAATTAAAACCATCATGTCATCTGTCATTCACAGTTTTAAAGATGTATCATTGTGGGTAAAATCAGTCACATGAAAAGAATCTTTTTTGACAAAAAGTGGCTAAATATGGAAACTATAAAACCCAAAATAGAATTTTGAAATGAAAACAATGGATTTTGCACGTGCAAGTAAAACTTAAAAAATAAACAAGATTTTTTGTATAAAGACCGAATTTTTTAATTATGGCAGGTTAACAAATTGATACATTTAAAAGTGAAACAAATTCCTTATCAGATAGGGTAATTACATGACTTAATCTTGAACACTAAAGGTTTATTTCACATATTTCACAAAATAAGTGACGAAAAGGGCGAAGGTTGTGGTTAGAGCTTAAACACACGTGTAGGTATCGTGCATTCTGGCGTAACTAATGCATCCCTGTTATAATGTAAGAAATGATATCACTTAATTATAATCTCACCTTTAATTTAGCGATTTTAGAGATGACTAAATACATTAATTCATGGAAATTGGATTAAAGCACATCAAGCAATAAAAAGGATCTCAGATTACCACCTTGTCTGAATCAGGTCTTTACCGAAATGAAACAGACCTCCACTGATTATTAAAACTTAATGCTTGACAGGACATACATTCTCTTATTACAGATTCTGATGTACTTTTGCTTCCTTTCCTTTGGAATTTGTGAAATATGAGACTGATGAAAACTAATTGCAGATGATGTGATTGTAACTTTGTCGCCATTTTGACGCAATGACCACTGGGAAGGCGGAACTTGCAGACGAAGTTAACAGTGTTACATTTTCCCAGCTGTCTTATTACGCCCATCAATATCATGTCAAAATCATTTACAAGGAATAAAAGTTTTAAATGAAACACGGATAAATTCATTATAACAACACAATGCTAAGGCCAAATTGTAATGGTGAATTGCAAATTTAATAGAAAAGAAAAACGCTTGGCTCATTACTTTTCCTTTTTGAAGCTAATTTCTACCCCGTATTCTAACAACAAAATAAAGTCAAGGAAATTGAAATGGAAGTAAATTTTATTTTCAATATCTCCATAGGAAGTAATTTTTTATTTAAATGATTTATGTATGTTTACAAAATACTAATTCATCAAAGAAATGTCTTATGTTAAAAAGTTTAAATTATAGTTTGCATACTATGTCAACATTAATGAATTGCAATGTGTTTTTTAAATAATGATGGATCTTATTCTGTTGTATTCTGTAGAAGTGCAATAATAAATTCAACTGTAAAAAAGTTACCAATCTAACACAAAATATACTAGTCTATGTCCAAATCACAAACCTGAAAGCAAAGTAAAAATAATAATGAGTTACCAATCTAACACAAAATATACCAGTCTATATCCAAATCACAAACCTGAAAACAAAGTAAAAAATAATAATGAGTTACCAATCTAACACAAAATATACCAGTCTATATCCAAATCACAAACCTGAAAGCAAAGTAAAAATAATAATGAGTTACCAATCTAACACAAAATATACCAGTCTATATCCAAATCACAAACCTGAAAGCAAAGTAAAAAATAATAATGACATGCGAACTTCCATCAAGGAAGTGGAGTCGGGCGCTCCAGAAAAGGTTAGCACCAAGCTACACCCGCCAACTGAGAAATCAAAATTGAGAACGAAAGGAAAATGGAAAAAAATATAAAAGAGAACAAATGATAATTCAAAAACACAAAAACGCGGCTTAACACGGACATTCCGAGTGAGCAAGATGCCACCACAAAACAAGCAAAACGATTCGCCAGCCAGCCACAAATTTTGAGATCGAGTGCGTACCATTCTAGAAACCCGGTTTCACTTTCCTGGTGGAAGTTTACACGCATATACCAGTGATTCAAAATTGAACATTTTTACTTTGCTTTGGGATTGTGATTTTAGCATAGATTGGTATATTTGTGGTTGATACGAGTATTAGTAAATATCGGCACCATTAATTACAACACAAAACTAATAACAGCGAAACCAAACGACTTCAAAACAAAACCGAAACAACATTTGATATTTTTACAACCATTGCTTAATTAATACAAGACAAAGCAAGCGCCTATATCCCCGTGTAAACACTCCAATGGAGTTCGTCAGTCGTCCAGAATTCTCTTTGGAATTTACATACACTATCATAACATTTTGGTATTTACATAATCTCATTTGGATAACAAAGTTCATGATGATAAAACTGCAACTCGCCGATAAAAACTATAATTTAATATGATATTGTAGTAGCATCATTTTCCTATTTCACATGCGGTGGGTAGCTAGCTAGACAGTAGTTGCTTACCCTTTTTGAAGCACCAAGCCTCACTTGCCTGGTGAAGGCCTTTAACTGAATTTGCTAGTTTGCCCGTTTTCAAAGCTTTTCTTTGCTTTTGTGGTTGCGATTTAGACCTTGTACATGTATTTGATTTAAATAGACAGCATTTAGGAAACACAATTAAGTAACACTTACATGGTGTTGTCTGTCAACGAAAATACAGTATATCAAAAACAATCATACTTATACATGTCCGGATCACAATCCAGAAGCAAAGTAAAAACTATGGAACTGACAAGTCAGGTTAGACACGTGAACTTCTACCAGGGAAGTGAGGCCGGGTGTTCCGGAAGGGTAAGCACCTCCTGTTTAGCTAGCTACACCCGCCACGTGTGTAACCAAAATTGTGTGAAAGGAACATGGAACTATGGGACGTCAAATATATCCAGGGCAATAATAAAATTTTCAGCTGTCATCCTTACATGTGTATATAGAGTATTGTCATGTGCCGTATGAATAAACAACCAAAATCTGAATAAAGAACAAGAATGTTGGCTTCCGAAACAAACAACTCCAATGAACAATATTGAACAAAAACAATTAAAAGTAGAAACAATACAAACCAGAACTGTGTCTTGAGAGTCAAATACCCCTCCTCCGCCCCCAACATTTAATGTTTTGCCGCGATCTTGACCTTTCCGATATGACCTTGGTTCAAGGTCATGACACACCATTGGACCATGAAGATTATTCATTTGAAGTGTTATGACAGTCGTCCAAAGCAGCTTTGAGATATGACCCGGACACGATCTTACATAGACGGACATGCGATTCCTATATACCCCCTTCAAACTAGTTTGCGACGGGGGGGGGGTATAATTACAAATTCATTCTGGCAATTACAAAAGAATATACAAATATGGAAATAAGCTGACAGACATGCAATAAACAACGAAACAAAAACTCACGACACAATAAAAGGACAAAAAAGAAAACAAGCCAAGATAAGAAAGAATGTTAAAACTCCCGATTTTGGACAGGCATTTGATATTATGGCAACGTTGTATCGGTTGTGGTTACTTTCAGACACTTTTTGAAACTACAAGCCAAGATAAAGACGTTCTAGAACCAATATATATTTTATTATGACTGTTAAACTTTTAACTTTGGACAAACACTTGATATCATGGCAAAGCTTCTTCCAGTGTGGTTTCAGATACTTTTGAAAGCTTAAAACAAACAGTATTCCGAATATGTGTCAAAAAACTTCAATCTAGCAATGCATCTGTAAATTTCCTGCAGACAAAACCCTCAAAATATGCAATATAACTTCAAAACAGAAAAACCTGCGAATTTTGGAAGTTTTGAAAGCCAAATTTGTCAATGAACCGATTTTGACAGAAATTCGCCTACTTAAGTATTTTAGTTCGAAACGGGAAATAGTCAAAATGGGAAATTGTTTTTTAATTTTTTTCCTTTTAAAAAAATGAAAAAAACCCTGTTTTTTTCAAATATCACAAAATGCTTTTAGAGCGCGTCATAGGATGTGTATAACGAAGAGTGCCATTTGTCTTGTGTTGTTTATGTAAAACCTCTGGGGAGAATTGCGAAAATTATTTATCTGTTTAATTTGGAGTTAGAAATGCTATACATTCGTCCGGAAGCTATGTAGCCAGTAATAAACAATATATCATGTCCCCTGTGAGAATCCAGATGAATTAAAGCAGGACTTTATTAATACGGAAAACTCCAATGTAATGTTTATAATTAGTACAAAGGAAATATAGTAATAAATTATAGCACCAATAAAATAAATAAAAACTACATTTACACAACGAATTTCCAATATTAAATTCTAACGTCTTGCTAGAATACTGAATAATTTATGGCATGTGTTTTCTTCAGATACTACTAAAATCTCATTAAAACGCTATTTATTTCCTCCGATATTGTTTCACCTGAGGACAGGTTCAATTGACAGGACTGTCTTCAAAGTGATGATGTCTTTTGGTACAGCAATGGCGTTTTGCAAAATGAACAAAAAATATAAAAACCTTTCTCTACGGGTAATCTAAACGAATCTCAAAGTCTATTAGATATAGGGACAATCTATAACTAAGTTATATGTCAGGGGGTGGAATAAAAAGTGCCCATTTCTATTGTCATTTAGAGTTATTCTTCGTCTGCACCGTGTTTTGTCTAAATGAAATATACCGTCTGCTACTATCAAAGACTATAAAAATCCGACATTAAGTCGATGATTGCAGATAGATCTCGGCGTTTCATTTGTTAAAACCCAAATCTTTACCATTACGATGCATTTTGTCGTCTGAATAAGGATACGAAATGAAGGAATAAGAAATTCTTGTTTTTAAAATGTAAAAGAAGCTTGGTGCCAGCATCGGATATTTTTCATATAATCTGAATGTTTCAAAAGTGTTTGGAAAATTATTTCTCGTCGGATTGGCGTACAAATTGCGGGAATTTTTGTAAGTTAAACCCCGCTTTTTCCAAAACATGCCCACTCCAAACACGGGATTGTTTCATTGGAATTATTTTAGTTTCTTTAACCGAAGACAGACGAATTTGAAGTATACAGAAGATAAAAAGGACAGGAAATGACGTCATTATTCAAAACGTTCATATCTTCCAAAAAATTGGATTTGATGAACAATTTTGCTATATTGTTTTGAACTTTCATTTTTTCATGATTTTTGAAATTTTCACAAGAAAATATTATTCGAAAAATAAATTGGCTGTCGTTGTCAAAAAAAAAAAAAAAAATATATATATATATATATATATGAAAAAACCAGTAGAAAGCAAAGTAAAATGTCGGATTTACCAAGGGAGGGTTATTTTACTTTCCTAAACTAATTAATTGCTGTCAGTTTAAATTATTTGTGGTAACGGTGTCTTGTGTACTGTTTTAATTTTTTCCCCAAAATTTTGCATTTTTGCTGCATGTGAATGCTTTATTTAAATACAATTAAAAAACAGAACAAGACAACTAAAAAAATAACCCGAAAATTTAGATTTTGGTCTTTTAAAGTTCATATTTACTAGGATATAATTCAAGAATTCTTTTAAATTTCATTTCATTTATTATAACCAAAAGCATACATTTATAGGTATATATACAGTACAATATATATTTACGTTTATAAAAAGTTGTACCGGTATATTTACATGTATTTGTATGTTACAAAATTTAGTGTGTGCCAAAATATTTACAAATTGGTTTATTTGTAAATTCACCTGTTTTATATATTATCTTCGTCGTATTTTATGAATTGAAAAAGTGTAACATTTTTTCTTAATTCAGACAATTAACTTTCAATTTTTTAATTACTTGAAAAAATTCTGTACAAAATTAACGAAAGTACTTCTATTAAAATATTGTTTTCTGGAAAACCTAAATTGGCGGAATAGAACCATTTTGAACGCTTTAGAAGAAAAAATAATTTTTCAAAAGTTGTACATAGAATTTTATGTGTATTACAAGACGTAATATGTTATTTGTCTAAATATAAGAACCTATAATTAAAACGTGAAAAAAATCTGTTTTTTAAAGAAAAAATTAAAAATGGTATTTCATTAATTGGTAACATAACACCAGTATATATAAAACTTTCTTTTTATACTCAAGAAAAATTCTGAAGAAAAAAATTATCAAGAAAGAAAAATTCTTTTCAGTTACATAAAATACTGTTTGGAAATTACTCTGGTGTGTTGTAGCCAAACACATCGAAAGTAAAATTACCCTGAAAGAAACAATTCCTTTCGAAATAACGAAAAATTCATTTTTACAAATGCCATCTTACGGTCTTTGTAATGTTATAGACGAACAGTAACATGAAATACTTTTTCGAAGTTACGAAATTTGTTTTTTACCATGTCACCTTATGGGGTCTATAGTATTGTAGTCAAACAAACCCTTTTCAGTAACATGAAATACTTTTTTCAAAATTACGAAATGTTTTGTTTTTTGGTTTTGGTTTTTACACACGCCATCTTACGGGCGCTGTAGGCAAATAAATCGGTAGAAAAATATCCTAAAAGAAAGAAGGAAAAAAAAGAAAACTAAGTGACAATTGAAGATAATGTTGTATGTGTAGACCACCTAATGTCAAAAATGTGGAATGACGTATGTTATCATATCTACCTTAGCTTAAAGCAGAAAAATGTATTTGTCCTTTTTATAGGCGCAATACAGTAAAGTAAAGCTTCACAACTTGTGTAAATGTATATAAATCTTTTTATCTTAAAATAGAAAATTAATTTACAAAAATATTTGAAAAATTCCATTTCTTTTGGCAAATTTTATTGATTCGTTTAATAAAATATAGATATTTAGCATTCTTAAACCTTAGTGAAAGTTTTTGTAGGAAAATAAGAAATGCATTATTTTATAAAAATTCAGATTTAGCACAAGGCAATATTCCATCTGAAATGTTATTTATTTTTATATGAAATGATTATTCAGAAATAAGCAATTATAAACTCTTATTTTGAATACTGTTACATATATCTAAATTACATATTATACCAGTTTTAATTGTACTGCACTATGAACGACCGTTTCAGAATACAATTCCTCATCAGTAGTGCTTGGATCAAAATTATGAAACCAAAATTGTTATCAAGATGTTGAAAAGATACCCAAAGGACCAAAATATGTTTTACCAAATTTAGATAAGGAAATACTTTGCATGAGGGATTATACCTTAGTTTTGGAGAAATTTAAAATAAGAGAAACTATTAATCTGAATTTTTTTCTTGTAGTTGAACTTATTTATGTGTTTATGTTTATTTTATTCTATTTTTTATTTATCTTAATTTTGTTTTATTTTCGTATATGAAGGTCTTTGTTTTTAAGTTTAGACAGTATTTTATTGTTCAGCATAAAAACAAAAGTGACTAATTCGTGGATGCTGGACAAACTGTTACATTTTGATGTAAAACAGCCGTGCCAGACTTCAATGAACAATACATATAAACATGATAAGGGGAGTATAAATACACACAGAAAAAATACCAACACCATGTCAGAAAAATGGCATGCGAAACAAAATTACAAAAAGAGAGAATATTTTTCAGAAAAATTGGTATTTGAAAAACAAAAGTATAAATAGCACTATGATGTCATGAATTGGTAAGCAATTGAATTTAAGAAGAGTGACAATGTGCATATTTTAAGGGAAAAAATCGATTGAATTTATGTTTATTTTGTTATATATAAAAAATAGATTAATTAAATAAGTGTTTTTGCGAATAAAAGAAATTCATTTAAAAAATTTACCATGTGCCAGTTAATTTTTTTTTTTGCTTAACAGTGTTAGATCAACCCCACAAAGCGTTTCTTTAACTTCGTTTAGGGGCCACTGGAAAAACAGGGGATGGTTAGGACTCTACAACAGCATTCAAACAACACTAATTGGTATTGTTGTCACTGGACAGTGCCCGTCGCACGTTTGGACCATCATAATTATTGGTGACAATATGCGTTAATCTTGTCTTAATTCAGTTGTCAGTTTCTTTCGTGCACTTGTTTGCTATTGTCTATTGCATGCCAAGTACAAGTTTTTGAGACACAAATTAGCAACATAAATAACAACATCGTTATTATAGACACACAGTGCAGACATGTCGAAAGTTTAACACTGAGGTAACGAAAAGGAGTCGAAGCCTGGCTGTCGAGTGATCACGATATGGATAGCTAGTGTCCAATACCATTTTTAAATTTATCATTCAATGCATTCAAAAATGGTATTTATTTTTTAATGTATTCAACGGTTGAATTGGTATATGACACAATGACCGAAACTTTAAAACACAAAGGTTTATGGCACTAGTGACCGAAAATTGTCCGAAAACATAAATTACATCTGCCAAAACGCTATCGGGATATAGCTGCCGAGGAGCGAGATGAGCTGCCGACTTTGTACCAGTTCGTTGGCCTAGTGTAAACATTCGACAGGTCTGTACTGTCGGTTCCCTATGTCCATTAAATTACACCTGACTTATGTTAGTTAATTGAAATATTCAGACGTATACAAACCATAGGAATGGCTAAATGATATGTCAGATTTAATACTGTGTTCATTTTTCATAAGTTTCATATGTTATTGAAATAAAGACAGTGAAACAAACAAGGGAAATGATGTTAATTATCTGAAAACAATGGTAAAACTCTCTGTATTTATCTGAAAGAATTTTAATATATATTTATAATATTAAACAAAAGTTTAAAAAATTGGCAATCCATGCTGTAGTTCAATCAACGAGAATGGAGAATCTCAGCAAAAATGTGATAAAATACGGGGAAATAACATTTATAATTTAAAAAATGGTAAAGCACCTTTCATTCCAATGATTTCAATATGTTAAATAGTGTATAAGCATTGAAAAACTTAACAGCTCCATTTCGCAGCTCAATTAATGAAAATTGAAAACTTCACCAAAATGCTAAACAAAACGAAAAAATATTTATTTAAAAAGGCACAATAACTTGTTAGAGAAATAAATAAGCATCTATTAACTTAGCAATCTATGTTGCAGTTCAATTGTTACATACCATTTTCGAATCTATACCATTTAATGATAAATTAAAAAAGGTTTATAACACAATCTCTGAGACTCGGCAATCTCGTCAAAAACTGGTGCTGTATTTTTTGTGATGCTATTTTTATAGAAAGATGTGAACATTTCGAAATTTCAGGTTGAACCTAAATAATGGTCAAACACATTGTAAGGCATTGTAAAAATGATTTAAAATTGTTACCTGATTTAATAAATTTTGATGATTTTAAATTTGCCTCGATGGAACTTGTGATATAATCAAACATCAACATACCGGGCCGTGTTCAAGACATAATTTCCAGAATTCAAAATTAATCAGCAAAAAACTAATACATGGTTTTCTGTTCTCTGCAATAA
The DNA here is from genome assembly GCA_021292105.1 of Anadara kagoshimensis. Classification (NCBI taxonomy): domain Eukaryota; kingdom Metazoa; phylum Mollusca; class Bivalvia; order Arcoida; family Arcidae; genus Anadara; species Anadara kagoshimensis. Next base: position 48,190,184 of record CM037858.1, read on the forward strand.
TTTTTTATTGAGTGAATTTTGAACCTAAGAAATATATGCATGTCCGTTTTGAAACACTAGATGTTGTAATTTGGTTCCACGTCCATATCAATTTTACAATCGTAAAGTTTTGGGTTGACAACTTTGGTTCAAGGGTGAGGATTTATATTCCGAAATAGCCGTCTAGTGCTGTAATATTAACACTGGTATAATATGCAAGTCAAAATAATTAAGCAATATTTTTTTCATGTGATAATAAAAATGCATATTAACATCTCTATTCAAAAATAGAAATAAATTTAAATATTTTTAGAATAAAAATTCGAAATAAGCAACTGGATAGCTTGCTCTTGGCAATGACTAAGAACAACCAAAACAACCTAAAATCTTTAAAGCACGTATGTCCACCAAACTCCCTATATACGAAATATGTCTATTGTTATACTGAAAATATAATACCGGTAAATGACTTTACGTAGTAACTGCTTACTCTAGATAGAACAATTTTGTTTTTCATAACATTGCTTTTAATAAAGTCAATATTCAATTAAGAAATTTTGAAAAAAGAAAAAAAGAAAAAAAACATCAAAAATACCAAAAGATATGCCAAAATTGTGACGAATGCTTTTGTAACACCAAACAGATTATAATTTGGAATCTGTTCCCTGTTTTACCATAGTTCCTAAACTAATATTTCCCTTAACTTAAACCTGGGAAATTTTAAATTTGAATAATTTTGTTAGTTTTTTACGATATTCATAGTTTAAGGTGTGTCGTATTGAAGAGCATTTTAAGGTGATTACATCTATATTCCAGTTTGTTGAAACATTTAATTTGAAGTAACATATAACTGTCAAAGTTTCCTGGACTTGAGGAAAATCTTTGTAATACGCTTGAATTTTGATAATTTGAACCTTTGACAATAACCAGAACCACGCGAAGACACCACAACAAACATCTCAGTAAAATTCTTATATGTGAATCATATATTGGATTGTCAGTTATCTATATTGCCACGATTTATTTTCCATATTTACATGTATATATCCTGCAGGGACGATAATCTTATTAATCACATCTAATTAACATCATTTAATATTGATTAATAAGAAAACTGATCAGGAATGTGATACAGGGATAATACTGGTTACAAACAGAAATATAGATCTCGGAGTCAGATTTATCTTAATATAAAAACCAGTCAACCACATGATCAATTACGACTGAACAATATTTTAACAAGTGCCATATGTATGATTTCTAATATAGAATTACAATACGGACAGAAGTCATACTAAAAATTAAAAAATCTGGATTGGAATTACATTGCAATAAAAAGGAACAAGAGCATTGATGGCCAAATGTTGGAGCCTTGTTTTCTAAACGTTAATACAAATAAGCAAATAACCATCAAATAACTATTGTATGGTTAAGCGGTGTTTGAGCTTTGTTTTCCAAACGATTGAATAAATAAACGTATTTTTTTGCTAATTTTGACAATTTTTTTTCGGAACTAAAAAGAAACCATTTTTTGACAAAAACTAAAAACAAATTTTATAAGTTGAAAGTGATCTTTAAAAAATCCCCCCTTAAATTCCCGAATATATTAAAAATTAACAATACATGTATTATTAAGATGTTAAATTTACATCAGTCAAGGGAAATCTTATTTAGGGAAGGGTTGTGAAACTGGGTCCTGTTCCGTTTGGAATACTACCATGAAGTGATACATGTAGTACCGAGCAAATTGGTAGGGCTTAAATTTTTATCCATAACATTTTAGGAAAATTGTTTTCGAAGAAATTTTGAAAATAGCTTAAATTTTAGACAAAACAAGAATTTAAGTGAGTAAATTCATGAGAGTTTTTCCAAGAAGCATCTACACTGGCTTGATCAGGATTAGAGTTGAACAAGATAGAACCATTTCGTGAATGAAACATAATAAAAGATATATGGGAAAAATTAATAAACATCAACTTTTGTGTATGGATAAACCATAAAACACATTGCACTCTTCATAGAAAGTTCCGCCCTCTATAGAAAATTCACTTGTGTAAGGTACATTTATTTTGATATGGTTTAACCAAAAAAATCTCAAAAATTATCCTTTGCAGTTTAATTGTTTTGTAAAAGTCATTTTTTAATTGTTAGTTTCTTAGGTTTTCATTAAGTTAATAAATTATTATCTTTCTATCTTTCTATACCATTCTCTTTAATCGAAAAAAGTATACGTTTGAAGATGGAATACAGTAATTGGTACGGTATGTGTGATAACAGTCGCAAATAAACAAAAATCACTACTACTTTTTAATGTTATTAGTCCATTGTAAGTACATGTAGTTATGGTTGTTTTACTCTAAGACCTAAAAATTATAGTCCGGCATTTTGTAATTTTAAGGAAATATTTATATAAATAAAGTTCAATATTTTGGTAAACACAAAGTTTAGAAGCATGTAATTGTAATTGATAATTAACAAATAAATGACAAGTGTCATGTGCTACTGTTGAATTTTCATGAATTATTTACATACCTGTTTTAATTTTTCAACACTAGACGTAGTAGTGCTCAGGCCAAAATTGTGGAAATTTAAATATTTTTAAATGTTGAAATCAGGAAAAATAGGACCAAAATTTATTTTATAATGCATTCAAAAGTAGCATAATTGCCAAGTAGCAGAATTGTCATGTGGTAATTATGAATGAATTATTTCAGAAAATTTCAAAAGTAGCACATGACAACACCTCGAGGACAGAAAAAGTTGCCAGATTGCTGTTATTTTACGGTTTTGCAGACACGTGGTTGTATCAATACGTCTTAAACAAACAAAGATAAGTCATTAATCCGTCACATCGAATTAATCCAAAAACTTAAAGTTAACGATTTATTCCAAAATCTGCACATCTCTTTTCAGTCATTCTCCGATACCTTTTGACATCCCTCCTCGTGTTACGATTCCCATGGAAGGAACAAAGGACTATGTATATTGGTGTTACCGTTCGTCCATTGATACCCAGATTTTTCGAGGCGTTGACATTTTAATTATATGAAACGGAGCATCTCAATTATAGCTTATTTTTAATTCAATTATTGAAATTTGTAATTGAAACTGAAGTTGATGTTCTTTCTTTTCAGTTGAAAATGTAGCTGTAAGGTAGTTTGCTTTTAAAAAAAATGTCATGAACTTCAAAAAGTCTCGAGGCGCAGATTTGACAAAGAATATTGAATTAATGAATATAAATGTAATTAGTATTAAATGAGTTAATATTTTTTATTTATCGAATTTGTTTGTATTTTGTTCCACGCATGTGTGTATAATAGTGGATACATTTTCCTGGATATGAAAAAAACAAACATACTAATTCATGTCCGAATCACAATCCAGAACCAAAGTAAAAACTTTGGAACTGACGAGTCAGGTTAGACACGTGAACTTCCACCAAGGAAGTGAGGCCGGATGCTCCGGAAGGAGGGTAAACACCTCCTGTTTAGCTAGCTACACCTGTCACGTGTTATCAAAATTTTGTGAAAGGAACATGTAACTATGGGATGTAAAATATATATCCAAGACAAACCTGGACACAGATATCAATCTAATCAACAATACTGTGATGATGGCCATAAAACTTGATAAGCCTGGGCTTGAAATATCCCTTAGTCAACAATTTATTTGCAAGCAGCCTGCTTCGTTGCACAAAGTTCCCGTAGTGGGAACAAGCTATGACGTCCAATTGTTCTATGTCCCTTTCATTTTCAATTTTGTTTTCTCACTTGCCAGGTCTAGCTAGCTAGGCAGGTGATGCTTACCCTTCCGAAACACCCGACCACGCTTCCCACCTGGAAATTCAAGTGTGTAATTAATTTGGCAGTTTTTAAGTTTTCAACTTGGTGTTTGGACATGGATCTGTATGTGTCTGTTTGATATGAAAGTGGATTATTTTCTTTTTCAACAGGTGTATCCATACACTTTTATCTATCCCCCACTTTAAGGTGATTTTCAAGACAGCTTTTTGCGTCTTTTAATCAGAAATATGCGTTGTTGTTGCTGCTGTTGCTGTTGTTGAAGATGATGCTGCTTTTATTGTTGTTGTTTTGTCGTTCTTGTGTGTATTGAAATTATAATTATAAGATGTTACCATTGTTAAGTATTACAATTTCAGGTTGTTAAATTATTTTCAGTTCGTGCCTCTTAATCAGAAGTATGCAGTGTTGTTGCTGCTGTTGTTATTGTTGCTGTTGCTAATGATGTTGCTGCTGTTGATTTGTTGTTTTTGTCGTTCTTGTGTGTATTGAAATTATAATTATAAGATGTTACCATTGTTGTTGTTGCTGTGATGCTGTTGTTATTGTTTGTTTTGTCGTCACTGTCGTTGTTGTTGCTGCTGCTGTTTGTTGTTTTTGTCGTCGTCACCGCCGTTGTTTTTGTTATTGTTGTCTGTAAAGGTTAAATGTAGTAAGGAGTTAATTTTAATTTCAATCCTAATCCTTAACGTATAGCCGATGAGTTTTTTCATGACATTTAATGTCTATAAGCATGATGGATGTCCGTACATGAAAAAAAAATCCATTTTCAAGCAGAGATGTCGATAATTCCCATTATTCATTAGTATCCAACTTCGTCCTAGAGTAAGGATTAAATTTATTTCCATTTTAATTTCTCTCTAATCAATTTTGTCTATTTAAATTTTTAATCATAAGGGGCTTGATATCTTTATCGAAGAATATAAACTCCAATAAAAGCTCTAGTTATCCCAATTCTAATTAAATTATTATACCTTAGCAAAACATATACAGTCAAACCTGTCTATAAAGTCCACCCGAGAGAACCAGTAAAGGTGGTCTTTATGGGAAGGTGACCTTGATATACAGGCTCCAATAATATAAATTAAGAACAATTGGGATACTTTTGGTGGCTTTAAGACAGGTTGACTGTACAGTCAAACCTGTCTATAAGACCACCCAAGGGAATCAGTAAAAGTGGCGTTTATAGGCAGATGCTTTAGAAACAGGTTCCAATAAATGAAAAATAGCAGGGATACAATTCTTCTGGCTTAATAAGCAGGTTGTCCTTATAAAGAGGTGACCTTTAAGACAGGTTGGACTGTATAAGCAAGATGATGTTTTTGTCATAAATGAACAGTGTGGATGGAGTGAATTAGTAGTGTTTAACACCCCATTATAAAGATTTTAATCTATATCGAGGCGTCAGTTCATTGGTCTAAATACTGTGTTAGTGTGCAAAAAATAGAATCAGCTATATCAGAATCATAGAAAAGGAAAGAAAACTAACTATTGAAGTTTAAAATCAAAAAACGGTTTGCAAAGCAGATATTATGACTCTAGTGAAAACACTATAATTTTAGTGTTAACAAGTACGAGTGCAGTATCGCTATAACCTTGGAATTAGAATCTAATTTCAAATTTCAAACGTGAAATAAATTTGAATATGAAATAAAACAGTAAATTATGTCAGCGTTAACTTAAATCATATATCAATGTCTAAATTTCCACCGAAAACTTCAAAAATAATTTCAAGTTATGATTAAGTATCCTTTCAAACAAGACTTTTTTATCATTAAATTCTCAAAAGACTTAAGCATAATTAAATTTAAGATTTACAATTTCTCAAATTTGAGACAATTTTAGATTTTTTTCTGTAATTTTTCATTCTGATCCGTCTTCGTGTCAAACTTTAAAACTTCACATGGCACCATCTTATCATTGAGAAAAAATGATTCATGTATCGGTTACACAAACTTCTTAATATGTACATAATAAGGGCATAATTGAAAACATGTCTGAACTTGAACTTGGACTTGGAGTTTGAACTTTGAAACTCTGGACTAGGACTTTGAACTTAGGACTCTGGACTGGATTCAAGACTGGGCTTACTATACATAGTTAAACATTTCAATCAACGACTCCTGTAAAAGTGAATATAATCCGCATTACAATAATTTAACAAAGCTATCTACTATATACGACATTGGTTGCAACATTTGTCCAAGCCCAGGGTCCATGTCCAGAGGCCAAGTTCAGTCCAGAGTTACGTCACGTTTTCAATTATACCCATAAAGTTTATGAACTCAATACAGAGATTTCATTTCGAATCTCAACCATTAATCTACAGAGGCAGATTCGGCAGCGCCAAAATTTCCCCTTCATTGTCACGTAAACCCTTGAGTAAACGTGTTTTGTAAATTTATAGGCATTTATCGGGAAGTATGGAGTCTTAGAGAGTTGGCCTGTCAGATATGATATCAGTTTTAACTAAATACATATCTCTGAGAAGTTAGATTCACCGACGTTAGTGAGCTGCCACAAGAATTAGATTCCATTCCCAAGATAAACGCGTATCAAAATTCCTCATCATGGCGAATATCGGCACAAAATATGCGATTAAGAAGGCAATATTATGGAACGTGTCGAACTTACTCTGAAAGAACTAGATTGTTTGATTGCTTCATAAATAAATAATCGTAGATTCTGATATAAACATAATAACATTACGTGTGTGAACCTTTATTTTGTATCTTAAAGAAAACAATTATTGAAATTCATAGGATGAAAAATTGCTATATTGACAAATGATTCCTGACAAAGGATTTAGATGGAATTGCAAAAAACTGTGTCCTGGAATTTAGGTAGAGACCGTTGATATTTATACGTTTTTTTATGTAAACGTTTTATTTAGGTCTTTGAGAAAACAAATACATATAATCACCAAATAATCTATCCACGTCTAAATAACAATCCAAAAAAGCAAATTTAAAAAAATGAAAACTGGAGAATTAATATTCCAATTGGACAAAATGAGAATGTAAGTTGCCTATTTTTCAAATCTTGAAAAATTGTTTATCAGGCAAATATGCAGGAAGCATCTGCTAAAAAGTTCAATTTTAGACAATTCTGTCCATCACAACAAAACACATTTATAATTCAGATTACCAAAACTTTAGACTGACATTGGCATTATTAAACACAAACATACCGACTCATGTTCAAATCACAAACTCAAACACAGCAAGAACTGAGAAATTAAGAGAAAATAGTAAAATATCGATTCCATTATTTCATAAAAACCAACAAAAGTAGCACATGAGGAAGTTAACAATATTGGAGCTGATAAAACATGTACTTAAAAATAGCCAATGCAACCCACCAACACAAAACAATAAAAACAGAAAGAAATGAAGAGAAGGAAGGAAATTTTTTAGCTTAAACACGTACACACAACATATAATGGTACCAAGAACACAAAACAATGAAAAAGAATAAACAAAACACGACAAGAAAATAAGATTCATATACAACAGTTAAACTATGGCAAACAACGAATGGTTGGACAATAAAGTGATATGATTAATAAATAGTGCACAGAGTATCCAATGCAGCCAAGAACACGGAACGATAAAAAGACAAAACAGGAGAAAAGAAGCTTAAAACAAGTACTTAACAATAGCTAATGGTGTCAAGAACAACAAACAAACAAAAAAACCAAGAAAACAAGAAAAGAAATGAAGAAACATGTTAACAAATGTTATAATATTGTTAACAACAATTGGTTTGGACACAAAAATTTGTTTATTACACAACAATTGGTTTGGACAATAAAGTCATACGATTTTAGACAGAGTGCACAAAGTAACCAATTCAGCCGAGAACATGAAAAAATGAAGAAGCAAGACAACGGCAAGAAAAGTAGAAATATGTATACCACTGTTAAAATACAAAAATTACGTAGAAAACTGTTAAGCATCTATTGCTTGGACAATAAAATGAAACGAGTACATCGTTGCAGCAAAGAACACGAAAGAATAAAAAATAAGAAAGAAAACAAAACAAAACAAAAGGAAGATTATACACGTACTCAGAATTAGCTTATGTTGCAAAGAAGAAGACCAAACAATAAAACGGAAGCAAGAAAGAGAAAAGAGAAGAAACATGTTTACAACTGTATCAATTTATATCGCAAACACCAATTACTTGGACAATAAAATCATACCATTTAATGCGAAGTGCACAAAGTAGAATGATCTAAGCCGATAATCTTAAATGTAATCAGATTCGTTGATGGTTCCCGTCGGATTTAGAATCATAACAAAAAAAAATCAACCATTTTAAATATTCATGTAATTATCGATAATAGACAATCAGTGACATTTACTTTTTGCCGCTTTAAAATGTTATATTGTTTCCCTCCAGAATTTCGTAAACTATAGCACATTTTCCCGCGATAACCCTGTCACTCCATCGAGGATAAGCAAACTTCATTTTGACAAAGAAGATAAATTCAATGATTACGGTCACTAGCTGTAATTTTATAAAATACAAAGTAGTCATTGCTTACTAAAGTATTGTAGCCGTTGCATCTGTCATATACCATTTTTTGAATTTAATCATTTTTTGAATGTATTTTATGATTAAATTCAAAAAATGGTATATGACACATCCTTGAACGCCTCGGATGAACTCAGGCTATTTTATGAAAAGTTGCTATTGCCTTATTGAGCGCCTCAGATGAACTCGTCCTATTTTAATATTCAGTCCCATGAAATATATGCATTTTCCCCCTTGAGCGCCTCAATCGAACTAGTACTTTATCTTTTAAAAAGTAGCCATTTCCTTCTTGAGAGCCACAGTCGAACTAGTATTCAGTTTTATGAAAAGTAACCATTTTCACCTTTAACGCCCCCATCAAACTCCTCCTATATTAAATACAGATGTAATTGTATCCATCAGTTCTTGGAGTGCCCCAATAAAACACACCCTACATTAATATCATTGTAGCCATTGGCTCCTGTAATGCCCAAAATGAACTCGTACTACATAAGTAAAAATAGTCATTGCCTTCTTGAGCGCCTTATTCGAACTCGTCCTATTTCAGTGTTCAACCTCATGAAAAGTACATTGTAGTCATTGCCCCTTTAGCGCCTCAATCGAACCCGTCCTATATTAGTATTCAATCTCGCAATTTTGACGACATTCCATATGCATAGGTGATGTTTATCAAGAAATGAAGTGTAATAATGACGTTATAAAGCTTAAAATAGTGTGAAAATTGTGAATATCCAGTTAATTGATATTTTGATTGCACAGTATAGACCTGTCGAAAGTTAAACACTAAGCAACCGGATCATTTCCGAATTAACAGCTCATTTCGAACACTCATTAGCAGTATCTCAGCAGCTCATCTATATCTAGGCATCATTTCGGTCGGTCACTAAGTTCCCATTTCTTAGCCATTCAACAGCCGATTTTCGATTCCTGATCGTAAGCTTAGTGTTTAACTTCCGACAGGACTGTATTGTATAGCCATTAACAACTGAAATGCACTTTGGATCCAATTGTTTGCATCTAGACCACAATGATAGTTAAAAGCATGAAACTAATTCCAAAAAAAAATTGTGGCAGAATTTAAATTTGAGATTAAAAGTTAAGTGTTCAGTAGATCGGGTTGCTGACTATTTGCTTTATTAAAATCATTGACAGAATCACAATGTGTTTGTTTTGTCGAAGAAATTTGTAAATAATTCTTTGGTGGTGTTACAATTGCGAAAACTATAACATAATGGGGTGGTCTTCTCCCACAGTTCACTAAATTGGTGTAAATATTTGAAATCATATTCTTAATGGTTTAACTTACAGCATTATTGAATACACTAGCTTGTGCTCTAGAAAATCACTAAATTGCATGTAAATATATGAAATCATATTCTTAATGCTTTAACTTAAAACATTTTATGGCATACAGAATTGCATGCAGTGGAAATTAAACCTTGACGCCAAATGGTATGTCAATATTGTAATAATTTTCTGGAAAAATGTTTGATGATCCGTAACCATAATATATTGTCTAATTCTTTAATTTGAATTAATATATAATCAGAAATGGATTACACTCAGTTTTATTAATTATTCTCAAAGATAATTTTGGCTAAGACTCGGTCTGATATATCATTATGCAACTATGCATTATGGAAACCTAAAGTGCATTAATTGGAAAAACTTTTTAACGAGGAAAAATAAAATATTCCCAGTAATTCAAATAACTGAGTGTAAGCCATTTCTGCTTATACTTTAAATACTGTAGTAGAAAAGACAATTCATTTGGTACGAAACTTGATGTGCTATTTTTTGGAAGTGTCGTCAAATAAGATACATGTATTAAAAAAAGTTATTAGCACACAACAAAGGAACTGTTATGTGCTTCTTTTGAATTTTTATGAAATGATAATTCTGAATTTTACGTTTGAGTGTATTATTTCATAAAAATTTGAAAAGTAGCACAAGGCAGAACTAACGAGGCTTTATTTATCACTCTTAATTTCGATTTCATACGTGACGAGTGGCCCTAACTAAACGGGAAGTGCTTACCCTTCCGGAACACCATGTCTCACTATCCTGGCGACGTGTGTCGCTAACTAGACGGTAGGTGCTTATCCTTCCGGAGCACCATGTCTCACTTTCCTGGCGCCTGTGTAGCTAACTAGACGGGAGGTGCTTATCCTTCCGGAGCACCATGTCTCACTTTCCTGGTGACGATTGTAGAGATGCTTACTCTTTGGCTGCACTATGTCTCACTTTATTGGTGGAAGTTCACGCCTTTTACTTAATTTGCCAGTTTTCGAAGTTTTTGCTTACTTTGCTTTCAGATTGTGGTCACAACATGGACCAATGTGTTTGTCTTTCATTCATTTAGTTTAATACCTCGGTAGATATTCTTGACATTATCATATAAATGATAGCTATTGCCGCATTATTTCTTTCATTATAACAAGTGCTTCAGCTGCACACGTATTATGACAAAGGGCCATTTGGTCAAGAAGCACATTACTAATACGACCCCTATCATGTCTGAAATGGTAAACCATCACGGAGTTTAAACAAAGGTTCATTGTGTAGCTTGCTAGGAAGAAGGTGCGCCTATTTTCACTTCCCTGATAGAAAAGCCAGTTTTAAAAGTTTTTACTTTGCTTTTTGGATAATGTTTTAAACGTTGGTGGGTATATTTGTGATTGAAGGATAAATCATTTTATATCTTTTTTAACTTTACTGAAACAAAACAAAGTTTGTAGAAATAATAGAGATTATTGGATTCGAAACAAATTTGAAAACAGAAACAAAAGAAAATCTGTAGTAAATGATATTGCTCATTGCTTTTGAACCAATAGCCATTGTATGAAGTTTGACAATCCTGTCAAATTGTGTCTAAAATCGACAAAACTAAAAGTAATGCCAAATACGAACGCTGATTTTGGAGTAATGGTGATTTTTGAATTCGAATCAATACCCATTGCATACCAAATTTGATACAAATAGAAGTAATGGTTAATTAGTCAATACAATAAGAAAGTAAAAACATTCTAGTTACGTCGATTTTGGAATAATGACGTTTATTGCATTTGCATCGACATGTCAAATCCGCCGATGAAGCTAAAAACGAAAACCTGGTTTTCTGGAGCTCTCTTGATAAATTCTGTAAAAAACACAAAGAGAAAAGATAATGGCAATAATCCTAATAAAAGTGACAGTAGAAGTCCCTTCAAAATGATGGAATGTTTGCTTTTCTCATACTCAATATCATCATTAACTAAAGTACGCGCGCGTGCATGCTCACAGTAAGATATGTGACATGCAATGGTCTGTATATGCACATACGCGTGTTACTAGGATGATTAATGTGCTAGAAAGTATGTAACGAAATGTGCAAATGGTTTTCTTGGTTTTTCCATTAAAATTACCAATAAGTTCTTGAATATTAAATTTCCATTACTGAACTGATGAGAAAAGATGTCAAAAACAAATTTATTATGGACAATAAAAACTGAAAACAAACCCGCTAAATGGGTACATGTCATCTTACACGCATTAGAAATATATTGAAACCTGGTAGGTGGGCCTCCGCTCTACATCCGATAATCCACATGAAAAACGGTTTCCACGTCGTCGTCAACATTTTTGCCTCAAAACTTTAAAAATGTTTGGAATCTAGGGAAAAATTTGTAAACGTAGTTACGTGTTAACTATTATAACCGAGCAGTTTATAAAGTTTTTGTCCACATTTCAACTAAATACTACGTTTCCATGGTTTTCGTAAGATATTTTACGTGTCATTTTGTTTATCTTGCAAGTTTTCTTATTATGAATCTCACATGCATCCACTGCCTAAATGAACATCTCCAAAAGGACCTCTGAATATGAGATCGAATTGTTTTAATAAAAAACAAACATACTAATCCATGTCCGAATCACAATCCAGAAGCAAAGTAAAAACTTTAGAACTGACAAGTTAGGTTAGACACGTGAACTTCCACCAGGGAAGTAAGTTAGATTAATTAATCAATGTAATTAAACAGGAGGTGCTTATCCTTCCGGAGCACCCGGTCTCACTTCCCTGATGGAAGTTCATGTGTTTTACTTCATTTGCCACGGGTGGTTTTTTTTTTAAAGTTTTTACTTTGTTTTTCACATGAATCGGCATGTTTCTTTGTGGTTATTTATTTATTCATTTTTGCTATATCAAAAGTGATTTTGTTGTCAAATTATTACGATTCTTACGCCCGTATGTATAACGAGAAGAAGTACAAAATATTAATGGTCAAATGATGTATATGCAAGATTAAACATAAGGAAAGATTTGTAATCTAGCATGGAAACATGTATACAACCATGCTGTCTGAGGCGAGAGGGAAAATAGGCATTTTAATTAGGAATAAAAAAGTGTGTCATAGTGTCAATATTCTACTAATATAGTTCACATAAAACTGACTAATTACATTACCGGTGGTTAATTGATAGATTATGAATGAATGTGTAATACAACGTCCATAATGTCATGTAAAACGTCACCACATGATAGCAATACGCGCTTTGCCAATCTTGTGTAGAAAAAGTGAGAAAATGACAATATGTATATGGACTTTACATGTCTGGTGAGGGTTGGCTATATTTTTATAGATGTCTGAACACATCAAAGTGGTCATATTGACAGAAACACTCCAGTTATGAGATATTGAGACATTTAATTCAACAAGTCTATATCAGGGACATGATTTACGAACCTTGTAATAAGTCGCTTATTCTGAAAAAGGTGTCTTACTGGGCTGTGTGCAATGGAAAACCAAATAATGAATAAATCTTAGCTGTACCAGTCCACTTACTATACAAACTCTGCTTTGATCATTGTAAACTTTAAAATACTAATAAGTATTTTATTGAGTACTTCAATTCGATTTCTTTTACTGTAACTATTAGTCATTTAAATCCAATATTAGTACAAAAATTTATTGCCCAAACAATATAACATTTGAACTTGTGTCATCATTGCTTTACCATTATGTCCCCCTTAATGAACTCATAGTGGTGTAGATGTCACTAGTGCAAACCGATTTAAACTGAAAGCTACCTGAAATTGGAATATATTCGGTCTTTACCAATTGGCAAGTACATTAAGGTATTTCTAAACTCTTTAAACTTTGGCTTCGGTGGTCGAGTGGTCGAAACCGCAGATCAGAGAGCCTCTCATCGCCTACGTTCGAATCAGACTCGGGACGAATGCTTGTTTGATAACTGAGTTTGTCAGTTCGTTTGAAGAAGGTCGCTGGTTTTCTCCGGGCACTTCGCTTTACTGCGAAATCCATGAACTGAGTACCTCGATGTAAGTGAAAGAATCTTGACTTGGGCGTAAAACTCCATTACTCCACTCAACTCAACCCTGTAGTGTAATATTGGTACTCGATAGATATATCCGAGTAGGGAAAAATCAGGGTAGAAAAATAACGTTTTTGAATTACAATGTATATAATTACATGTAGTTGTATTATTCTTTATACGAGACTTCTTTCATCTCCAAGTTACACGTGATAATAAATGTCGCTTTATGGCCACACAGAACCTACCGTGTGACCAATACCCGTGTATATCTATTGCCAAAGTTCCATCAAAAAAAAGTTTGAAAATCGACCAATTACAACGGGCCTTACTTACATGTTACACGAAAGTTCATTCCACAAACTATTGCAAGTTAAATAATGAGATGATCGAAATAACACTAAATATCCGGAAATGGACAACAATGCTGAGCCACTTACAACACACAGATTGTAAGATACTAGTATATTGTCCAAGTGTCGAACCCTCACAAAGTCCAATTGATCCTTAAAAATGCTTCATTGAGTAGTGCACGTACTTTTTTACAAACGTATTAAGTTGGAACGAAACTGGTTTCGTTAGGTATTTCCAAATATGTATCTGAAGTTATAACATCACAAGCTACGTATAAATACGTTGTTGGCTTAGGCATGCAAGTCTTGTATACCGATCCATGTTCAAAACCCCCCAAAAAGCCAAAAAAAGTTCAACCCCCCCAAAAAACCAACACTTTTTAAAACAGACAAGTAAGTTAAACATATAAACTTCCACAGGGAAGTGAGGCCGGGTGCTCGGGAAGGGTAAACACCTCCTATGGCAGTCAATGAATATATTAAAGAACAACCAATAACTTACAATATCATTGTTCTATTTGAAAATTATTCTATTGAAATTGGCCAGTATTTTCTTTTCTCCTAAAGTGTTAAAATGAAAACTGTTTGATAAATATAGTACTATATGCATGTATTGGTGACAATAGGTTTGTAGTCAGTTTTGAATAGATTTTAAATATCTTCGAATAATTCAAATCATGATTCGTAAAGCTCTGGTACTAAAGAACATTAAAATAATAAAAACAAACAAACAAACAAATTCTGCAAATTTTGCTTTCCTCTATTCTAATTTTATAGAAATAAAAAACACAACTTGTACTTGAGAAATGAAAGTGGGTTATCTCCCCCTGTCTTCCGCCAGGTGGCGTGCTTGTTCCCGGTCCATCAGCATCTTCACCTTTTGACCTCCATTACGTATCATTATCAGCAATCTATCGTCTTTATTATCATGGAATCGAAGTTTGGGTCTATGACTATCCCAGAATTACGCCAAGAATTAAAAAGAAGAAATGCAAGACTTTCGGGACGCAAGAAGGAATTGGTAGAAAGGTATGTGATAATATTGTATTTTTTGAAAAAAAATAAAGCACAGCAATTTTTACAGAAACATCGCCGCATCATCCAACATGGCCGAAGACCCCCCATCAAATTACGGGAAATGCCTGAAAATATTTTTAATTGTAAATGGTTGAAAATGAGAAATATTATTTGCTATTTTTCGTCGTTTAAGAAATGTGTGATACTGGCGATAAAACATTTAATGACTGAGCATCTATCATAATTTGACAACAGTCGAATCGTGGAGACTGCCATTGCCGACGGTCCAGTACTGCGGCAGTTGCTCCGTATGTTCAACCATCTTCGGGCACGATATTTCACTATTCCATTAATTTTATTTGCTGTTATATAAATTCACTGAAGTAATAATTATTTATAAATTATTGATTTATACTGTATATTTAAAAAATCGCAGTTGCCATTGATTAGGTGGGGGGGGGGGTGTTTACAGATAGTTTGTAAAATCCTATTAAATTTTATTAGAAATTGTATAGTCATAAAATTTTCTAAGGTTTATCGATGAATTTCAATATTTTGTACTGAAAATTTCAGAATAAATTATAATCCTTTTCAATAATTTCAAATTATTGTCAATGATAATATTATGTGATTTCCAAGAAAAACGTTAGACAAACAGCATGGTAATTTTTGAAGGTCAGTGTTGATGTATAATTAAAAACAGTTTTTATTGTTAAATATGTCATTGTTTATCTATACAAACTTCATAATTAGATTTACCTGGATCTAACACTCCACATTCATTTTTTAAAAAAAAAAGTGGATGGACATTGATCAAGAAAGATTTTTTAGAATGATTTGAGAAGTTGTAGTTTTATATGGAATATTGAAGGACTTTACAAACAGATAAAATAGTTTTTTAGGATCTCTGATAATCTTATTACTAATAATAACTACAAATGTTCAGTTTGTAGTTTTATTGTCTTGAGTTTTATAATGTTTATTTGGAGAACTTAAAAATGGAAAGGTAGAGCTGACAAACATCCCCCCCCACCCCCAACTGTAGCATAAGAGGAGTAATTTTGGTTAAAATGGAATCACTGTTGAACATTATATGTATCATATTAATAAATGTACATTATTTTTTTTATGTATTTCAGATTGGTTGCGTATGAGAAGAACAACAACTTTGGCCAGCTAGATACTCTTGAAAAAGAATATGTGATGACACTACCAGATTCCAAGAGTTATTTTGATGTCAATTCAGACTCAAAATTTACTGGTGTTACCATGGAAGAGATCCATTCCTATTTATCTTTGTTTGAGAAGGCATTTGACTCGCACATCCATCAACTGTACTCTGAGAAGTTTTTGCGATATTATCGTATCTCAACAACAGATGGTGTATTCATCAAATCCAACTGCCATGCTGAAATGAAAACAGGCGTCACCTATACTGTTGATGTTGAATTGGACTATGACGGCAATGTGATCGAAGCACAGTGTGAATGTGCAGCTGGCATGGGACCACATGCACACTGCAAGCATGTTTGTGTAGTTATGTATGGTGCAGCTATGTTCCGGTTGAAAAGGGATATTCAAACAGAAGAGACTTGTACACAGAAATTGCAAAGTTTTCATCGTACCAAGAGGTTTACCGGAAGCCCAATCAAGTCAAATGCATTGGAAATTCCAGGTGCAGATGAATTTACAAATATGGACTTTGATCCAAGACCAACAGCATTTAGAAGCAGTGATAATTATCAGGACTATTTCAGGAACACATGTTTAAATTTTTGTGGAATTTCCAAGATGCCAATTTTTCAAACTTTTGAGCCAGCAAACACATATGCAGTAGCACACGATCATGACTATTTGCAGCTTTCTCCAGAAGACATTTTTTTAAATAGCATATCTGTTGGTGCAGCAACAAGTGAACAAGTAAATTCCATCGAAAAACTGACCAGAGGACAAAGCAACAACGCAATTTGGAAAGAGGAAAGATGCAAGAGATTGACATCGTCCATGTATGGAAAAATATGCAAAATGACCGACAGAACAGATAAGGACAAATTTGCGAAATCATTGCTTGATATAAAGAACATCAAAGCAGCTTCTTTGGAGCATGGAAAAAAACATGAGAAAGTGGCAATCCAAAGGTTTCAATTAGACTCTGGGATTGAAGTTAAATCATGTGGATTGGCAATATGTAAAAAGTATCCTTTCTTGGCTTCTTCTCCTGATGGATTTATAGACAGTAACACAGTTGTTGAGGTTAAATGCCCTTATACATCTCGAGATAAACTGATTACAACTTCTACTGTTCCATATTTGAAATTGAATAACAACACATTGGATTTAGACCGTACACATGACTATTATTATCAAATTCAAGGACAGTTGCTGTGTACAAATGCCACAAAGTGTGTTTTTATTGTGTGTGCTGCAGACAAATTGAAAGTAGTCGATATCAAATATATAACTATCATGCGGGATGATGTCTTTATATCTGAACTGTTGAACAAACTTCAGGACTTTTACTATTCATATTTCCGGCCTGCTTTATTGGAAAAGTTGTTTTACAGACCTCTTTAAATGTGTGATCGGTATATATATTATATACTATATATCAAGTGTTCAGTTGTTAGATTTGGAACTTTCTATTTGTCATACATGCAATTGTTTTACAAATTTAATCTACGATACATAAATTACTTGTGATCTAAGTCAGTTCTTTTGTGTTTATCTTATATGCATAGATGACTTGAACCCATATTGTCAGTTGTCAGATGTTGAACGTCTGCTACAGGAACCCGATGTAACCCTGAAGTCACTAAAATCTTTCATTTATCAATATACACAAGTGTAAATTGTTTTGAAAAGTGAATGATTGATCTGTTGCAGATTTTTGAAAATTTGGATTCATTTAAGAATAAATAAGTTGACAAATACAAAAACGATTAAGTGACTTAAGGATTACATCAGGTATTTGTGTGCCAGTATACGCCATGCAGATACTAACAGTAATAAAGTTATTTAATAAGAACATACATTCTTTTGCCAAAAAGATAGTGGAAATCTAAGGTTTTAGAACTTTCAACCCCTGTCAAGATTGGAAATTAGCTGGCTACTGTAGTTTTAAATAGCTTTACATGTATTATGGTACATATCATAAGTCTAAATTTCTGCAACAGGTGACCTCTGGATACGAGCTACATAAAGTTGGCTACTATCTCGGATTTTGTCTAATGGTTCTGTGTTACGTACTAGTTCCAGTTTCATAATCATTCTTTAAGTAAGATTTTCTTTAACCTAAATTTAGCAAACTCTGTTAATCTTAGAATAGCAAAAAAAATTGACAAAACTCTATAAAATTCATGCCAAAGGCTTGAATTGATTTTCAAAATGACACCTTATTAAAATTCCAGAATATGTAAAAATTTAACAAAATTATTAATTAATTTTTTAAATTTATGTTAAAGAAAATCTTACTTAAGGAATGACTATGAAACCAGTGTCTCGCTTAGCCTAATTTATAATTTTTTGAATTGTCTTAAATCATCTTTATTTATAAAAGTGAAATGATGCTGGCATAAAAGTCAACCACCAATGACTGTTCTAAACGTGACATATTAATATATGTGAAATCCTTGACCAATGGACCTGTAAATGTCGTTCTGAAACTGGCAACATCTCAATATAAGTGAAAATTAGTAATGGATAATGTCATATCTCTACATAATAAGTGAAATAATGATGCCAATCTGAATCATGTGGATAAATGACTTTCTGAAACTGGTAACATTTTGATATAAATGCTGGTGGCAATGTAGATAAATGCATTCTGAAACTGGTAACATTTTGATATAAGTGAAATACTGGTGGCAATGTAGATAAATGCATTCTGAAACTGGTAACATTTTGATATAAGTGAAATACTGGTGGCAATGTAGATAAATGCATTCTGAAACTGGTAACATTTTGATATAAGTGAAATACTGGTGGCAATCTGAAACTGGTAACATTTTGATTAAAGTGAAATAATGTTTACAATGCAGTGAAATACTATTCTTAAACTGGTTTCATCTTGATATAAGTGAAATAATGTTGACTAGTGAGTTAAATGAAATCACTAGTATAATCAATTTTTAAACTGGTGACAGCTCACTGCAAGTGAAATAATGTTTACTGTGGAATTAAAATTCAATTCAGTCAATAAATAAATGTACCATTTTGGTATGATAATAAATTAAACAATCAAGATCATTATATGAAATTAAATTATTTATATCGACTGTCATATAGAAGTATTTTTGTTACATACATGTACTAAGCTCACTATGCACACATGGGCTTACACCTAGTAATGTCTTATTTGATTTACACGAGTCAAACAACATTTCTGTCATGGCATTTGTTTTATGCATATTTGGAAATGATAGAGTTCCTAAAGTTACACAACATAAAACACACAAATGTTATATCTGAAGCAAGCTTTGTCTCTGTACTTGTCAACGGGTTGGTCAAGATTTTGAAGGTCTTAGCAAGTCCAATCACTCTTTCTATGTGCACTCTTTTACTTGAAACTTTTCTGTCTTGAAGTACTGTTTTCCCATTCATGCGATTCTTTTTATTAAAAAATGTTGGAATATTTATTGTTATGTTCTTTAAAGCAAATAAATCCTGCACATTGAATCCTTTATCGGCCATTATACTGTCACCAGTGTCACAAGAATTCACTAAGTTTGATCTTTCAACAATCTGTCTGTCACTACTTGAACCACAATATGCAGGAGAAACATAATTAACAAGTCCACCTGGTGTTGAACCGACCAAAATTTTAACAGTGTTCCTATTTTTATATGTTGAAAAAGTGGATCTCTGGGCACGAGGCGCTTTTGGTTTCTTAATTGGACACTCGGTTCCATCTATGATAATTCTAGTCTTGGGAAATTTAATCTTGAAATCCATCGGAGCAAAATATCTTACTAATTCCTGGCTTGGCCACATATTAACTTCTCTCCATTGTTTTGACATAAACAAAATCCATGTATAAACAATGTTCTTAACACATGTCTCTGACACAGAAAAAAACAGAGCAATTTCAAAATTGGTCTTGTACTGTCTCAATTTCATCATTGTCATGAAAAACTGGTCTTCAACTGAAACACCAACAACTTGAAAATAAATATAATTCAAACAATAAGCAGCGGGTCCAAGAGTTTGCAACACAAACATAAATTTAGCATAGTTCTCTAGGCCAGTATAAAAATGAATGGCATTGTCGTCATCTCTGAAGTTTTCTACTGAAAACATTGGCACTTTAGGAGTCTGTGTTGTTGAGTCTTCTAATGACGTAATGTCAACTTCTTCCACCACCTCGGTACAGTCTGGCTCACAAACAATCTCTTCTTGGATACAAATATCTGATGCAAAACTTTCTTCAAGTTCATGCTGACTAGTTTCTTCCCATTTTCTTTTACGTTGTTCTCTGCTTTGGATCCTAGACTCTCTGTCATTATCTGAATCTCTTCTTAGTTTGGACCACGGAAAGATACTTGGCACAGCAGTTGGCAAAAGTCTCTGTGTGGATGGTTTCAGGCCTAAATGTGTATAAAAAACAAAACGTATTTAGTTTAAGTGTCTGAAAGGTGTTTTACATCCTAGTCAAGATTATTTCAATAACTTCTTTACCAAGATGGTCAGTTGTGGGTTTATGGAGGAAACCAGAATACCCAGAGAACTTTAGGAGAGAAGCATTATGTCTGATGGTCTGACAAGTTGCTATGACTGCTTGCAGATGTTATCAAGTAACAAAATTGAAGTTTCACATATAGACTGATCAGATCTATATCAAATCTGATACTTTTGGCTACTCAGTCATCATGGTAACATTGTGAAAAAATTACAAAATTTAGTCATTTGGAATTTTTTTAAGATAATAATAAATCCTGCACATGGCAACAGAAAGAAAAAATACATGTTAAGTAATAAGTAAATAGTTATAAGAACGTATATAAGATTGTACATATGTGACACAGACATCGATTTCGTTTATTTATTTATTATATCTAATATTATTGGTAGAAGCTCAAATACAGATTTTCAAAATATCCCAATAATACTATATCTTTATCTTTTTGTATTGAAAACTCAGATAATGCTGCCAAAACCGACTTGGATCAATTTTATCATTATTATATTTGATAAATATGAATTTACGGACAACATACCATATATAGTCTCTTTCACATAATCACTTGACGTAAAATGGCTTTTACAAACGACAGCAGACTTTGAAGGGGTCCATGTTTTCATAGTTGTACCATCTAGTCGGCGTATGGCAATGATCCACTTTTCACGCAATTTACTGTCACTGGGATACTGATGACCTCCACGATTGTGGCAGTTTGGAACTGAACAACAACTGCTCGGCATTTCAATCTTTAACTTGTCACTTAAATAACGTGTCTCGTATATAATAAATAACAATCTCTTAAGAACGACGCTAAAATTCAAAATGTCTGCCGTCAACCAAGGACAGGTAATTCGTTGGACCGGGACACATTGCGCCATCTGGCGGGGGGAGATAACTCGCTATTATTTATCATTCTCTCACTTTTCTTCGGTCATCTTATAATGTCCCGAAGGATTGGAAACTAAACGTGACAGAAATTCCCACCTTCCACTATTTCATATATGGTTAGTGTAATCGCCTCCACGACATCCGAGGTAATGGATTTACAATGTCTTTGGGGATTACCCATTTTCCCAGTTTGTTGAAATATCCGATAATTCAAAAAGATACCATTGGAAATTTTAAGGTTGGATAATTTTAGCCATATCAATCAAAAATTCAATGAGCAGAAAATTTCATTGCTAGATATAAAAATATAAAATACATCAAATCATTAAAAAAATATGTTTTAGTGGTTTTAGAAGGTATTTTTGGTAAATGGTTAGAAAAAATGCACACCTACGCTTATACAATATGATCAAAATAGGTGCTATGTGGCACATGACATCGGTAAGCAATACTTCGATTGTCGAGTCCTATACCTGTTCAGCATGTTGTTTGTGACATATACTATTTTTTAAAATGTATTTCAGGATGAAAATTTTAACAATATGGTACATGACACTGGTTTGGTAAAGCCTTGACGATTCTGTCATATACCATTTTTTGAATTTAATCATAAAATACATTCAAAAAATGGTATATGACAATGACAATATACCATTTTTTGAATGTATTTTATGATTAAATTCAAAAAATGGTATATGACAATTCCATCCCCTAATAGATACGCGGAAGGAAGCAGGCAAATTGGCCGATGCTCGGAGAAAATTTCACATATTGCCAAAGGCTGCAATCATTCACTGGAACCAGGGACTGGATTTGAAATACTTAAAAAGAGAATTAAAACAGTACTGTAAAGTCATTTATTTTCGAGATGCTAGGGAAAAAAGCATTCCATGGTGGTTTATGGTTACTCTTCAAGTTAATTTGTTCCCAATAGAATGTATATATATTTTCGTTGCCATGTAAATTCCCTGCTTCACGTGTCCACGAAAACAACAATAATTGGGCCACAGCGAAAATTAATGATTCCAGTATTTTACCCATTATACTGATATAAATGACTTCAATCTTTGAGGACGATTTAATTTTTACCGTCCTTGCAAAATTATTTCACTAAAATCCAGGTGTTCAGAGCATTTGGTGACAAAAACATAAGAAGTCATGACTTACATGCGCGTATGTTGTAGGTCTACACACATGCATGAATATTAAGCGTGAACCAATGAACTGAGTGTAATAAGTTTTAGATAAAAATTAAATTTCTGGCATTTGAAATTAATGGGTTTAGAGGCCATGCAAAAACCACCAAATGCTTCAAGTTTTTTTTGTTTTTTGTTTCTAAACTGGTGTTCCTGGTTTTTCAGATACGCGCTTCATGCACAGATTCCATCCTGCAAAACAACGGTTTCGGTTCATTTCATTAAACAAATAAATTGTTAAAAACAAATTCAACAGGTGAAATAAATCGAAGAAAACCTTGAGTTTTAATTTATTTATGAATAATTTATCTATTTTATGTGCATTGCTTAAAATTGATGAACAATAAATCTATTGTATTACTATTGTCCGGCGGATTTCTCTCTGACAAATGTAGCGTGATACAAACATTTATCAAAATTTTTACTGTTTTTCGTTCAACTTTTTGTGCTAATGGGGCGCAAAATTTAGTTTCATGTTTACTCTTAAAGAAAGCTATTTAGCTTTATATCCGGTATCTATAAAGAAGATGAGAAACTTCGGAGAGGTTTTGGCCTGCGGGCACCTGTCAACATTGCGACATGTGATTGAAAGGTGTTGTCAGTTTCAATATGATAGAGTACCATTACTTATAAACACGCTTATTTCTGGTATGATATTAACGGATATATAGTGTATATTTATTATATATGGGATTTCGTCACGAAATGATTCACTTTGTGTCTGCACACCGTAATTTTCTCTCCCCGTAATTCTCATAAATCAGAACCATATGAATAAAGCGATTTGATTCAGTAATATTATATTTAATATCGTTTTTGTCGGCGAAATAACTGAACTGCCCCGCTATGCATGAAAACAACAAATACTTTGTCAAAAAATTTCATAAATGATTTATGTATTAATTAAATAATGTGCATATCGTTGCATGTCTGTAATTGAAAAATTGAGAGATCGTCGGGGTGGAGTTTATCTCCGATATTTATCCGATATACCCTGCCATCGGGTATTATAATAAAAGTTTCGAAATGCAGAAAACTCGATCACATGTCAAGGCATATTTTTTTTTAATTTTCTGAATGAAAAAAAAATTCAAAAATAATTTATATGATACACACCCAAACCCACCCATTCCTCTGAATGTGTGTCTAAAAAGTTTGTTAAATTATATTTATTTATTTATAAAAAATAATAATTTGAATCTTTATTTTTAAAAAAGTTAAGGCGTTTTCAAAGCTTTGTTGCTTTTACAAACTAATCTTGTAAAAATGTTCATGATGTTCTTCTGGATGCTTTACTTAATTGTATGTAATATTATAGATGCACATTATAGATGCACATGAAACTGGTTAATATAAGGATTTTACTCTTGTTCAAGTGTCCTGATTTGTAAAAGAAATTGTTTCTTAATGTTATTCAATAATTTTGATTTTTTAATAAATATTGTTTAAACTAATCTTGTAAACATTTTCTTTTAAAAATCAGTAGTACACTTATTTATTCATATGTAGGAGTAAAAATGACATACGTTCATAAATAAATTTATGCCGACAATTTTTGACAATTATTAATTTCTTTACTTTAAAATATACACATGGACACATTTGATAAATTGAATATTAATTCTAGAGACATTCCCCATTTACATGGAATTTACCAGAAAGAATAATTAATGAATTAACTTTTACTTCAAAAATGTTTGAGTAAGTTTGCGTTCCCTGTTTACTTTCCAACTGCAATTGTTTTATTTGGGAACAGGTCGAAATTGTTATTAATGTGAAATTTTCAAGAACGAATTAGAGTTTTACTTCCAAAATATTTGAGTAAATTTGCGTTCCCTGTTTACTATCCAACTGCAATTGTTTTATTTGGGGACAGGTCGAAATTGTTATTAACGTGAAATTTTCAAGAACGAATTGGAGTTTTACTTCCAAAATATTTGCATTTTCCTTGTATTGTTTCCAGCTAGAATTGGTTTATTTACGAACAAGTTGTCGGAGTTTTTTATTTGAAATTCAAGGACATGTAAAATTAACAAAACAAGCTAAAAATAACTCACAAAATAAAGATTCCAAACATTAACTATACCTAGCTTAAGCCTGTGTCACAATTTAAAAAAAAATGTCTCTTCAGGCCCATATTAAATGTCGTTGATTAAAAAATTATAAGAAAAAACTGTTGTCAATTTATTGCTGCCAACAACATAACAAATAACTCAAATAATTAAAAATTAAATAAACATGACAAGTAATTTTCTTCAATGTAATGCCCAATTCCAGCAATAATATTCACAATAATCGAATAAAAACGGGGATATTTAGGCAAAATAGTTGTGCTATTTGATTTTAGTAAATAGAATTACACATAATATAACGATTGTTTTTTAAAATTAATCTTTAAATCTTGTTTTGGTCAATTGGAGTCGTACTAAAAATAGAGTTTGCAATATTTATCAGAAATTTATAGAAAAATAATGTACGACAGAATCCAAAATGCAATAAAATGGTAGTATGTGTATGTGTAGAATTTTGAATTTTACCTATTGTTATTTATAAAAAATTTGAACATTTTTTTTGTTAAAAAATTCAAAATACTGTGGATGACACAGAAAATGTTAAAAGCATTATATTATTACATCCGAAAAAATATTTTATAAAGAAAATATTGGAACATACAAGATTGGCCAAAAATTCAAATTCATAATTCTGTGGATGACACAGAAAATGCAAAAAAGCGATGTATATTATTACAACCGAAAAAATATTTTATAAAGAAAATATTGGAACATACAAGATTGGTCAAACAAAAACAATTTATGTTGTCTATGTCCAGAAACCTTAATATTACCAATGTTCAGTAACAATAGCGTTGCCAACATGCAAAAACGTTTATGTTTTCAATGTAAACAATGGGTGTTTCAACATGTACCAATTGGAATTCAGAGATGTTTAGTAAATATATATAGCACATATACATGTTTCCATTCAGAAACAATTACATGATTTAGCATGTAAAAATTGAAAACATATGAACTAGGATTGAAAAAAAAAAAATAACTGACTAAACTTATAGCACATAATACAAAGCATCTATAAGGTTTTTTACAAATGAAAACACTCTACTACAGTTTTCAAATGTTTTTATTTATAATTTGTTTACGAGGTCTTAACACATTGATTAATTTAATATATGTCGCTTGGTAAAAATCTTTACAAAAACCAACGACATGTTAAGAATGATAACGTCCACAAACTGTCATCGTTCATTTAATCAATTAATAAGAAGAAATAGCATAGATCATCCTAGGTGTGAAATCTTCTTCATATAACTGACAACATGTAAACATCTATACTTATAAAAGCATGTCATGACAGACTTCCACGTCTCTTGCTAAACATATCTATCTTGTCAAAATTTAAATTTCTCGTTTATAATTGCATACAAGCCGTCTTAGATTGATCACAACTAGAGATTTTTGGATATATTTACTTTGTAACACTTTTCCATGTCAGATTAACATAAATATGTCCTGTAGTAGAAGTTGTTGTCAGATCATTATTTCGCCATATATAACTGTCAATTTATACTGGTATAAACGACAGATAAGTCTATCTCCTTGGTGGTTTGAAAAGTGACAGTAACACCAATCTCTGGGTGCCAAAATTGTATTGATTCATTAGAAATATTTACGCCAAACTAATGATTGAGTATGACATCTAACTTCACATCTTTCTCTCTATAAGATGTTCTCTATGTGGTAATGTTGAGCAGAGACACAGCAGGGCGACTTATAGAAAATTGTCGCCAATTCTTGGTGGTCAAACCATCTTTTTTGACAAAGATAAGAAAGAAAGTCGTTAAAAGCTTTTATTGTCAAAAATCAACACTGTGTAAGATTACAAATTATCTCAGTTACGTTATTTTAAGATAAATTCTTTGCCGAAGTCGTATTACAAAATGTAATACAAAATTCATTTGGCGAAATAGTATTACTACAAAAATTATATCTATTCAAACCCTCAAGCCATGGCGGACGTAGGTCATGCGACTTGAATGGTATATTTATTAGATAAATTTTATCAGTATTACTCGTAATTATATGATCACTATAAAATCCAAATTTATTTCTAGTTAGTAATACGCAATTATCATGTTTTAAATATATAATTTTCAAACCACGTGCAAATGAAATTGTACGCTTTTATAAGCACGTGTTGAGCGAAGATATGACAATGGGAATAATATTATCTGTCGGATTAATTGATAAAATCTGATTTTTTTTCAAAATCCTTTTGCAGAAAAATAGCTCAAAGGTATAGGAAAATTGTAATTGAATATGGAATGGATTGGATATTTTCATAAGGTTCTTCCAAAAAACAGCTTAGCTCAAAGGTGTAAAAAAAAATTGAAATTCAATATGGAATGGATTGGGTATCTTTATAACTTTTTTTCCAAAATATAGCTTAGCTCAAAGGTGTAGAAACAATTGCAATTAAATACGGAATGGATTAAACTGGAATCATTTTTTTTAAATTTTTTCCCCAATTTTGTAATTATTGAATATAGATTGAATCTAATGCATTTATAATAAAACTCAATTCATTATCACTGTATTAAGAAAATACTGAAATCCTTATGTGATGAGATTTCTATATAAACAAATTACTAACTTCTCTTTTTCACTGCAAAAATGCAATAAAATTTGATTTATCCAGATGATGTGGTAATAAATTGCATTGTAATAGATTTTAAATATCAATATTTTGATTGAAATTTCCAGCTAAAATTAAATTCATTTTTAAATGAATTAGTTTAGCGACGTATTAAAGCTTTATGTAATTTCTATAATAAAGACAGCAATGGCAGGTAGTTTATTATTTTCATTTAGCTGCAGGTATACATTTGGAAAATAAGTTAGAATACGTCTTTTTAAGTTTATTCTATTTTGCAATCATCAAACACAAACATACCGATCCATGCCCAAATCACAATTTCGAAAGCAAAGTAAAAACATTGAAAACAAAAAATAGTTAAACACGTGGCCTTTCGCCAGGAAAGTGATGGCAGGTGTTCCGGAAAGAGAAGAATCTCTTTTCAATATGTAAATTTATTTATAATTTCTTAATCTTCATATTCCATATTTCACTATAAATTGAAAAAAAATTATGATGGTCAGAACACTCAATTAACAATTACAGTGCCGCGGAAATACTTTAGCAATACTCATGAAGTACTTTGAACAGTAAGAGGACCGGAAGTACATGTGCTTCTGTAACACACTGGAAGTACATATACTTCAGTTTCACTGGAAGTACTTTATTGACATTGCTGGGGGAACTTTAATGACACCAATTAACTTGGTATGACAAGAGTCCCTATAAAGTTTTCAAACATTTGGGTTATGCCCGTTGATCATCTAAAGCAGAGAACCTTATAATATATTGTTCCATTCCGTGTTCGTTATTGTGTGTCACGTGTTTTGTTTCAAACGCTTCATTGGTGTGCCATATTCTAAGTTTAAACGATATTTACTCAATAATTTGCTAAGAACATTTAAAAGAGTGAATCTGTCTAGTGTTGACATTTTGGTTTCTTTTGAAAATGCCATATACGATTTTGTTTTTGTTTTTAGTTTTATCATATCCAATAGCATGATTGAAAAATGGTTCATGACACAACTAGAAGGAACAAAAATGAAGCAGCCAAACCGGTACTCGAACCTGTGACATTCCATACTCTACCGACTGAGCTACCTTGTCAAATATCGAGACTGGCCAACTCACCGCTATTTTAATGTATTTTCTTTTTTCAATTTCAATATCAGTTTCAAAGGGTGTATATGATACCATAAGCCAACGCCTTAGTCATCCCGATTACATCACCTTTTTATATTGATATAACAGAAATATGCAGTGTATCCTTGTTAAACCCAGAGACAATTTGACATTCTTATGTTATTTGATTCCCAATAAATACTTTACTAAAATGTGTATAAGGGTGTATTTATTTTACAATCCTAAATGCTTTCCTGCGTTTTAACTCCCAAGGAAAAAGAATGAGAGGGCTTTAAGTTATTTCCTTATGAAATCCACCACTAATCCACTGTCTCCTTCCAACTTTAAACTATCAACAGATGTATTAAAACATGTGATTGTTACGGGATATTTAAAGAAATGCTTTTTATATCTCATTGTTAAATTTTTCATTGCTAGTAAAACACACAGCTTATTAATTCAATTTCAGGAGTTTTGTTGTCCAAGCAACAAGTTAAAGCGTAAGAGTGGAATTATTTGCAGATCTTTCCGCTTTTGTTGAAATCTCGTGAAAGCGAGAGGAAATCCATTTGTTGTCGCAGAAACCGTAGATGCCCGGAGATGCGTTAAATCAAGTTGTTAAGCACAAGTAAAGTGTATATACAGTACAGACCTGTCCAAAGTTTAACATTAAACTAACGAGTAAGTACCGTTTATCTCGGCCCTTTATTAGCTACATATCCACAGCATTTCGACAGTTGTTATCTATCTCTAGACAGTAACCGATATTCGGTATACTAACTATCCATATCTCGGCCAATCGGTTCACAAGCTATCGCTACTTTTTATTTGATAAGTGTTAAACTTTCGACAGGTCTCTACTGTAGCAGACACACTCATGTAGGTGCATATCTGAGTTCTTTAAAATGGTGATAAAATTAGTAAATATCGACATTTTGTAAGAATGAGTCGTGTTTAAACCGGGGTGTAATCGGTCGGGTCGGCTTGATTGTCCAGTAAATGATGTTTCCTTGATAGAACTAACGTGGCTCGTTCTCTACTGATACGAGATCAAGATTAATTGTGAAAAATATTTGTTTTAGGAGTCTAAAAATCCATATTATGTTGATGAAATGAACAGCAGTCGTGAACAATGTAAATTTAGCATGATCAACCATCGGATTTTGATAGGAAAAACCAATTTCTATGTTACTATCTCCGATCGACAATCGTCCAACTTCTCATCAAAAATAAGGGAATCGAACAGTCTGCCAAATCTTAACGTCTGCTCGGATATAAATGATGCCCTGTATAAATACAACATGATTTGTACCGCTATAG
This sequence comes from Anadara kagoshimensis, assembly GCA_021292105.1. Lineage (NCBI taxonomy): Eukaryota > Metazoa > Mollusca > Bivalvia > Arcoida > Arcidae > Anadara > Anadara kagoshimensis. The sequence continues at coordinate 48,220,038 of CM037858.1, forward strand.
AAAATTACATTAAGATACCAATTTTCTACCTAAAACAAATAAACATTCAATGTAGTACTTGATTTGATTCGAAAATTATTATATGTGTTTAAAATAAATGTGACCAAAAAAATGAGAGAGAGAGAGAGAGAGAGAGAGAGAGAGAGAGAGAGAGAGAGAGAGAATCAGAACGAATACCAATGAATGAATGGTGTGTCGTTTCTTAATACATGGTATACCAAAAGCTCATTAATGCTAAAGGTTAGTATAACGGTTTCCGGGGTATACTGAATTCCGTCATTGAAACGCCCCACGCACCACATTTCCACTTTGGCCGAGAGGACTTGAGCGCACACTTACGGATCATAGCGTCTCTCACCGTCTAGGTTTGTATCCCACTTTGGGCATATTCTAATGTAAGAGTTTGTCATTCTACTTTCAGAAGGTCGACGGTCTTCTAAAATCACTTCAGGGACTAACCGCCTCGAGATCGGTAAAAGAAACTAGACTGAGGTAAAAGTTTATTACTACACTCAACCTTTGAATTAAGAGACTTAAGCTAGGTTGAAAGAGGTCCGATTTATTTGTCATAAATGGCTTGCTTCTATTTCGCCAACACACTGATGACGAAGCTTGGCATTATAAAATTATCTTGATTTCATCATAACCAAATTACAACAAATACAATTTCCTCCATCCTATCTACTAATACTTTTTTTGTGGTGAATTGTACAGTTACAGAAGCATCAAGAGGAGTGGTGCATTTAAGAAGGCAACACAAGGTCTGGCTAGTTTATCCAACAAACGAGTAAGTTTGTCACAAACGTTTTCTCCACGTATTTTTGTTTCCTCTACCGATTCAGAGCTGACCTCGATACGGGTGGAATACGCCGTAAAACGCATTCCCACAACACCACCTTTATGAAGCTGAGAGAAAGCTTCTATGTCTGTTTGCAAAGCATATTTACGATGTCTTAATTGTTGCACACAATAGTTATGCTCCATAAAAGAGCGGAAAGAGTTCCATTTGTACCCTCCACTAAAATTTTAATTTCGACCAAAAAGCCTAAAAATGACGGAATCAAACAATTTTGAACATTTCTGTGAAAAAAAACTTTTCAAAATTTTTTACTTAGAATTTAATAGGTAGGGGCACAAAAGGAAATCTTACCAAAATAGCCTCTACAAAAAAGTCAATGCAGTTCATTGAATTAACATTTTGTTTTCACGTGCTCTGTATTTTTTGCTGTATAAAAATTTGAACAAACAACAAGAACCTCGTAAGACGTGTGTACATATCAGATGTTTAGTAAATGAATCATGTATTTTCTTAGAAACACATAAGATTCTACCTTAAAATGTAAGCATTTTCACTTAATGTAACAAAATAGCTATAGGCTAAGGGCGATGCCTGAGGCATTATCGAGATCACGTCAACAATTGAATGAATAAAGTTAAGGTTTTTATTTCAAGAATGAAGAATTTCAAGTAAATAAGGAGTTCTTTAAAGATATAATCAGGTTTCTGTTTCAAAATTAACTAATCTTTTAATAACTTCTTCTGATAAAGCGATAATTAACCACAAAGAAAGAACAAATCCTAGAGGCGACCAAACAATATATTATTGTTTAAGCTCCCACACATCTTTAATATGAACTGCAATTTTTGTAGAAAATGATACTTAAAATGATAAGTAAAGAAACGTTAACAATTACACCAATTGTGTTTCTTTAATGAAGATTTTGACTCATCAATTATCCTAGTTTAACTAAAAATTCTTTAAGATTATTTTTCTCTATTTTCCCAGTTAAGATTATTTGTGTAAAAATTGTAAAACGTAAAAAAACAACAACTATAGCTATAATGGTCTATAATTCTTTTTACTGGATGATGATATATCATTTGGGGTTCCATTACCAGATTGCAGTGCTGTCTCCGAAAGTTAGAGGTTACATCGGCAGAAGCAATTTAAAAGTTTTGTTCATAGTACTACATGATGAATTACATTCTCTTCCCTAATCTATAGGTCTCGAACACTTGTAATTAAGCAAAATTACACGGAGTCTTTGTGAGTTGTATGACATATCACTTTTTATTTCCATCTTATAGCGGTTTATTTGACAAAATTCATTCCTTTTAGTGTTTCGGTCAATAAGACAAAACGACGATATAGCGTCTATTGCAATGAATAAATGACACGGAAAAATAAAGTTTTCTCTGATAAATTATATTGGGGTTTTTCTTTTATTTACTAATAGGACGGAACAAACAGTAAAAGACGGTTGGAAAGAAAATGTTCTATCTCTCTTCCGCGTGAGAACTTATCAAATATTACTCCATTTTGGACATTTCTCAGCAAACAGTGGCTTCATTTTAGATATTGGGAATAACACATCAATCAAACAAGATTGTTTGGCGTCGTTTCCGATATTACCACTAAAAATTGCCTTGTAAAATAAACAAATATTAACAATTTCGTTCTTTAATAATAATCTTTGTTCAAGATAAAGTGAATTGGTTAAAAAATAGATTTGATTTGTGATAATCCTTAAAATAAAAATGAAACATTTTTGGGGAAAATATAGTATACACGTACAGATAAAAAATCTCGCAGATAATAGTCTTTTGGACATTCTATTAGCAAATTTCAATTAAAGATCTGGTCCAGGTTTCACAATCATTCTCTGACTAAAAGTTCCTGAACTAAAATCTGGCAAATTTGATTTCTTAATGGTTTTGTTAATTAATAAGATACATGTATCTGGAAATTGACGCTGTCATTTTGAAGATCACATCAAGCTTATAACATTTGTATATACTATTTTCAAAATTGTTTTGTTCTATATTAATAAAAAAGATTGCTAAAATTGCTAAATTTAAGTGAGGGAAATTTTAGTTAAGAAATAATTGTGAAAGTGGAGCCATTGGAGTTTGTACTGTACTTTTTCCTGACACACACAATAACCTGGTAGAAAAATTCCTTGCAGAAAAAAATATGAAAAAAGTAACATACCAAAAACTTCAAAATAAAAAAAATAATAATAGAGTTTTGCTGTCATTTTTCAGGCCACCAAAATGGCAATTTCGTTTGGGTTATATTTAAAGATATGTGTGAGGGCTTGATGATAAGAAGGAATGATTGAAACTGGCAACTGCTTGGAGGAAAAACGTCAAAAATTCCCCAATATAATTGATGAGGGGGAAGCCGAGATAGGATGATTTCCTAAAGCAGGCCGCGCGACAAAGATGCGTTCTTTCTAACATACCACTAATTATCCGAAAATTTTCTATTTGACATTCAGCATGTTTCACGGTAATTTCTTCTCCTGTAAATTGCAAAAGAATAAAGTTACATTTTCGGATTAGTTTCTTTGTTTGCCATTAGAAAGAACCGAGTTCCATGCCATAATATTGAAAACTGACATATCGCAGAAACAAATGGAACGACCTAATATAGAATTTAACGCTGATACAATTGAGTTTGTTCTTTTCAGAGGACAATAAAGATAATGGTGTTTAACGCTTTATCGTCCATAAAACTGTATTACCGCTTGTTTATTGGACTCCGATGGACGATCTTGTAATGGATTCGTTTTTAATAATTTATTTTTAACACGGCCAGACAAAACGCAACAAGGATCTTACACAATATTTTTTCTCCTCAAGAACAAAACTTAATTATTTTCGAACTAAGTGTCTCGATTATCTTAAAATGGTTTAGTCATATTTTGTTTGTGTCAATCTTGTCCTATATGTTAAGCAATTCGCCAAGCCAATGCTTATTCAACACTTTCTTTCACAGGTTTAAAAGCTTTCCTTTTTCAAATCTTATTATAAGGCCGAAATATAAGGCATTGTGATGCTTTATTAAATCTATATAAATCTTATTTTTTCATATCAAATTTAATTATATATAGATGTGTACGTGTTTACCCTAATTTTCCATTTTCAAAAATTCTTATTTTGCACTTGGGATTGTGATCTGGACATGGACTAATGTGTTTTGCTTCAATAAAAAATTTATGAAATTGTTTTCATGGTTTTTTTAATAGTTTCTTACGTAAAAATTCCGGGTCACAACAATGGAATCAAGCAATATAGATCAACAAAGCAACCGTTGAGATTTTGACATTTTGAATTTGCAGTTTTTGAAGTATATATATATATGTGTGAAAATAAACAAATGAAAATCCTACTGAAAAAATTAAATCATAAATATAAAGCATAATGGTTAGTTCTTCGTTAAAATTATTTAATTTTATGCAAATTAACCATAAAGAAACTGTCCTTTGAAAAGAATACAAAAAATCCAAGGTTTTACCCTAAAAGACGTTTACTAGAGGCTATTGTTTTGCTCTTTTATTTTTTAAGCAAAATGTCAGATAAAGAACTTATGTGTAAGTCTTCATAAACTGTTTTGTCACTGGCTAAGAATTTAAAACTGATATTTCTGGCCAAGAATTTAAAAAATAAATACTCAAATATTCCCTTCTAATTCCTGCAATATAAAATTTCCTTCAATCCTTCAATAAGATGATAAAGAGACGACAATAAACTAAGTGCTTGAAATTTATGGTTTTGTTTTATTTTGAGTCAATTTTATTAAAACCGTTATTTATGTTTTTGCTGTTGAATAAAATTTAGAAAAATGTGAAAACCATTAATTGACAAAATGTATATCTTAATGCTTGTAATAAAAGGAGGTTTGTCTTGCATAATAAAGAACGTTTTATTTATCAGAGTGACATTTTGTTTACAAATTGTACCATAAATCTTTTATTTTTTATATCTCATCTAAGATATAATTTAAGGTTTGAACTCATTTTTACATGCCTAGAATTAACAAGCTCAATCATACCAGATACAACATTAGGCTATATATTATTATGTCTATTATTATTATACGAAATGCTTCGCCTTCCTTGTTATGCTAGGTGATAGCTTTGACTTGATCAACAATACTATATTTCAAAATGATGTATCAATTCTCAGATTTCTGTCAAATGCTTTTGCTTTTGGTATAAAAGAACTGCTTAACCTGTCCAAGCTAGTTGCGTCTTCAGCTTAAATTAAACTTATCTTCTTTTCCAACAAAATGGACAGATTGCCGATAAACATCATTAAATGGCATGGTGGTCATTCATCTTGCCGGTTTTCTTTATTGTATTACTAACTGTTAGTGTGTTTATATTTAATGGAATGTGCTTTGGCCGACAATATATCGAGATTTGCCGTCTCTCAAGTCTATGTTTGCATGTCACTTTTCTTGTCAGTTTTTTGCGGTCATGAAATATAAAATTCTAGTTGTCATGAAACCACGCCATGACTGAAAGTTATATAGGAAACAGGCCACTTTACGATAGTAGTAACTGCAAGTTTTCTCTCACCTCGCCCCCAAGATTTGACAAAAATACTATTAAACAGTGGAGTAAATGTGACAAGGGGCGAGTAAGTTACTGTTAAATGGTTTGGACATCAGCTGACAAGGAAATTTTTATTTTCTTGCAGGCATTAAGTCGATCTAGACGGTCCATTTAGAAGTATTCATACTCTTGATAAAGCTTGGACATGTGCATTCTCGGTGGATTAAGGAACATGATATCGGATTGAACTTGGGATATATAATAACACGTGTTTATATTTGTATGTTTAAAGACGGTACAGGAGTTTTTGACTCAATTTTTTAATGTTAATTTATTCAACAATTGATCAGGTAAGGTCCTAAAAAGATGTAGTGTTAAAAAATTTGTGAATTTTGAATATAAGTGATTAAATTATATTTTTGATGAATATATTACCGCGCGGTATGTAAACATATTTCACGTATGTATACCTAGAATGCTGTATTGTGATTTGATGATTTGCATTAAAAGATATAATGAATTTTATATTATTAACTCTTTTTAATTTTTTAAACACACGTGACAAAACTGGCATAGACCACCCCGAAAAATGTTCTGAATTTGGAATTGAAACATATTTCAGAATTTTTCATTATAGGGAAAAATACTTGTATCTGCTTTAGTTTATCGTAATATTTGCGAATTGCGAATTTATATCTGGTTTAACACACACACACACACACACACACACACACACACACACACAGTCACGGTTAATATAAATGTTAGGAATATTTTTACCGGTTATAATGGCATGCGTCTCACTTCAGTGACAGAATTATGACCAATGCTTATGAAATTCATGTGGTTCAGATTAACAAAAATGTACTATATTCATAATTCTTATATTTCCGGTTGTCAAATTAGCAGGCACCCTGGGTATAAAGTAATTAAAAAGTGTCAGAAAAAAGCAATATGGTGTGTTTTATACGCCATAACTGAAATGCTGAAATTTATTAAGTGTAACGAACAACAAGCATGTTTTATACGTATATGGCGTCACATCTCGTGTAAATAAAACTTTCAAGGTTTTTCTGGTAATTGGCTTGTAAAGTTAGATTTTAATCACCGCATGAAATAATGTTTTGAAGATAAAATTGCTACATTAATTAATATTTTTATTTGAAATCAAGTTTGGAATCCCTATCATTAATAAAAGTTTCAATATTGTACACAAATTTTGGCGCCGTTTTGGAAAGTTTTAGGTTCCAGGACGAGTTCTAAAGAATGTGATAAAAATTATCATAAAGGCATTGTTATAAAATATTTTTATAATATATTCGAGACACACATAATTTTCGTTTGTGCAGAATCTGATTTTTTTATACCGCGGACATTTTGTTTGCTAACTAATTTTCGTAACTTATAACAGTTATCATGTGCTAATTTGTGAATATTTTATACTTTATGAATGTTTGGGAAATTAGCACATGGCAATAATTACAATATATACAGTGATGTAGATATATTTTTTAAAATAAGAATCTGAATTTTCTTTTTAGCGACGTAATGATGGCCGTAAACTGTGACAGCATTTCCCACAATTTACAGAATTTTTTAAACAATGAATCATTCTGTGAAATGGACACATTTAGAAGGGTGTAAAAAGAAGCATAATTTGCATCAAAAATAGAATTTTAATGATTTTACCATATACTATTTTAAAAATTATCATTACATACTTTCAAAATGGAATTTGATTTAGAATTTTTTCAACATAAATATAAATTTGTATATACATATATGCCGGAGTTTTTAACATTAATTTCAGAATTTTAAGAAATGAGCATTTTTAAAATATTATTTTTGTTTTGAATGCAGTAAAACTAAAAAAATGATATAAAATAATGGGAAATAAACATTTATCTTAAATTTTGGTCTAACATTATTTACATATCTCATTCAAACACTTTTTATCGAGGTTTTTAAATATGAAATAAAAATTAAAGCTCCAATATGCCACCTTGGTTTTTGATGTATGGTTGGAATAAATTTTTTGAAATTGAAATATAACATAAAAATGATAGTAAATTAAACTAAAACATCAAATATTTTTCAAGCCATTTAACTTCCAAATGTTTTATCTTCTCAATTTCTTTTCACAAATTTTGAAATCAATTAAATAATAATAAAATCTTGAAATTTAAAAATGATAAAAATCGAAAATGCACTAAATGACCTTTTTATGTTAAAAATTTCAAAATCTTTCCTTCAGGTGACTCAAAATTGACAATACAATAGTCATTTATAACCCATTAAATCAAAATCTGGAGTATATCCTAATATTTCTATTTGAATAATTTTATAAGACTAGACCTTGATTTTCTGAACTCGGGTCATAATAATTTGAATTTATCTATGTTGAAATTATAATTTAAAAATTCATATCATGAGCGTAATAAAACATTAATTTACACACTCGCTAAATGCTCGTAGTGCTTTTTTCAGAAATAAATAAATTTGGATTCCTTATCAATATAATGTTTTTTAAATTATATATATGTATATACATTTAGAAACGAGATATTATCTTTTTTATTACATTTAAAATTTAGTTATGCTTTTTAAAATATTGAAAACCTCTGATTTACAGATACAACAGATTCTTATCAAAAACTTTTCATTTGCAGCAGGCGAAACGTATTTTATTGTTTAGTTGTAATTGAAATGGCAATATTAAAATTAAAAGAAATCTATTTTAACAAATAAAAATTATACAAATTATATGACCCCACAAGACATAAAATTTAAGGGTTTTTCGATATATTATATACTTTTTATATTTTATCTTTTCAGCGAATTAAATTTGAACGTTTTTATGTTAAAGAGAGATAGAAACTCGGCTGGCCTTTAACGTGTTTATATATGTTTAAAATTACGATCATTTTAACAGGTAACGGATATCAAATTTTTAAATCTAAACCACATGTGTTCTGGTTTATAAAATACATGTACTTAATGTCAAAATTAATTTGTGGAGAGAGAGAGAGAGAGAGAGAGAGGGTCCGGTCATTAATCTGGGGACAGGTATGGTAAATAAAAAAAAAATGATATGTTCGATTGAAATTTTAGAAAAGCATACTGAAAATTAAGCCTGAGAGAGAGAGAGAGAGAGAGAGAGAGAGAGCTTTATAAAAATAGAAATGAAATAATATAAAAGCGTACTTAGAATTTTTCATATAGTGGAGAAAATTTTATTTCTACCAATTCTACCAATTTATTGATATCATCAACTCATTTTTCAACAGTACTTAATGCTGAAGAAATGCATTGATAATAGCATCATTATTAATATTAATTAGTCAATAAAAATCATATTTTGCTGTAGGTAAAAATCAATTTCTAGTCGGTATGATTCAGGATGTGATAAATAGTGAAAATTTGGAATCTTTCTAAACTAATTTCTTGATGAGATTCAACAAAATAGTTCAAAAATAAAAATATAAGCCTTAAAACATTGTACGGATTAAAAGGAAAAATAAAAGGAAAGCAAAGTCATAATTTCAAAGCAAAGAATAATTTGCAAAAGGGTTGAAGTGAAGAACAGAAGAAGATGACTGAATGTCTGGAATGAAAAAAAAACTTTCATTTGTACTCTTCACTAAACTTTAAATTAATGAAAAACCCAACACAAAATAACGGAATTTGAACATTAAGTTGAAATAATTTTTCAAAAATTCTCATAAAGCATTTAATGAGGAGGATGTACAAAAGTAAGTCATAGATCAGGACTGGATGACTTGGGTAGTAGATATCATATGTTTCAGGAGCACTAGCTCTAATTTTTAAATTTGTTTTGCTGGATAAAAATAAATGAAATGTTTACATCACATAATGTGGGGTAAACTGTATATGGGGAGGGCAAAGGAACCATGGATGAAAGCTTGTGGAAATATATACATCATACAAACTGTCATGTTTTCCCCTGAAAAAAGAAAAAAAACAACAACTAATCGTGTTTTTACACTCTCGACATCTGAAATGTGATCTTTTGTATTGAACATTTCAATGTTGTGCAATATTTGAATACACTTTTCATAATTGTTTCTTCATTTCGAATCGGAATCGCCTATATAAAGGAATTTTGGATCGGGAACAGCTGATCTCACTTGAATGGTGACACTGTGATGCGTTGTTTTTTGCAGGAAGTAAGTCGAAAGGTTCTGAAGATGTTACCTTGACCAGGTCCTTATTTCACAATCATGCCTTCACTAAGATTTTTCTTAACTTAAATTTTCACAAATTTTGGCAATCAAATTTGGAACTACGAATGAACAATTTTGACAAACCGAATTGCAGATGTTATAAGCTTGAAGTGATTTTTAAAAGGAGCCCTTTAATTCCAGAATATCCTCACAGTTAACAAAATTTTGAAGATTTTATATTAATTAGATTAAAGTTAAGGAAAATCGTATTTGAGGAATCATTAAATGTTTAATTTGACCAGAAGAGCCAAAAAGTTTCAAAAGAACAGAATTTCACACTTTTACCCCACTAAAACACTTTAACTAACAAGTTTTAAAACTGGATATAAACACTGACAGTGGCGCCTGTCGGAAATGACAAGCAATTCTATACATCAAGTAAGCAATGATAAAAAAACCCAACATTAGACTTAAACAATCAAGCTTACTTAGGTACGGCAGAATTTGTTCTTTGCTTATTAGTACAAAATGGTTAATAGGACGAGATAACCAGAAAGAATACAAAGAAAACAAAACAAATTGAATCCTATCACACGAAACAATATTTGATTTCATGTGTGAGCATTTTGTAGAGCGCCCAGTAAATGCGATCAAAACCGGTTGTACAAACATAGATTTATCGCATTTTTTAGGTATAATCAACTACAAACATACCGACCCATACTTATTCAAATCACAATCCCAAAGGTAAAGTTAGCACTTTGAAAACTGGCAAATTTAATAAAACACATGTAAGTTCACCAAGGAAGTGAAGCCGGGTGCTCCGGAAGTTCCAGCACATCCTTTCTAGCTAACTACGCCGGCCACATGCGAAATCAAAATTGAAAATGAAAGGAACATGGAAGTGACCTAACCAACACCATCCAACTGTTTTAACATCTAGTAGTTCTAGACGCTTATTGTAAAATTCCATATTGATACCTGGTGTTGTTATTGAAGTACATTCACTTTGCCTTGAGATTCTGGTTTACACAAGGATGGGAATGTTTGTTTCTCATTTCTGATTCTTTTAAGCAACATCTTTCAGAAACGTTTTGATAAGTTTTGGATTGGACATTCAAAGTATCACCAAGGAATTATCAAGGCAACAAGATAACACTGATCATAAAAACAAGTGTTTCTTGCTTGTAGGCAACATTAGCTAGGGTTTGGTTGAAATTTGGTTAGAGTATTAAGGTTATACCAAGACATACTCAAGGCTCTGGAATGACGAAAAGAATCTAGGAAAGAGAAGATGAACATAGGAAAACAAGTGTTTCTTACACTGGTTTCTTATGTTTTATGCCTGTAGCAAAATCTGCCGGGAAAGTTTCAATGGGATTTGGTCAAGACATTCAGATTATCACTAAGGAGTAATCATAGCATAGGGAAATAAATGAAATCGTAGGAAAATGTTAACCATGACTATAAAAACAAATGTTTCTTATGCCTATAAGCAACCACTTCTAGGAAAATTTCGACAAGTTTTGGTTAGTACGTTCAGATTATCAAAACACAGAAATGGTGAATTAAATATCTTGAGAAGATAACTTAAACGAAAAACAATAATGGAAATAAAACACGAACAAACTGATCCAAGTCCAAAACACAATACCCACAATACCTAAAGCAAAGTAAAACTGAAAATTTTGAACTAACACCAGGAAAGTCAGGCCAGGTGCTTCTGAAGGACAACAAACTTCAGTAAATTCTTACTTTACTGTAGAGAAATTACAGTTGTGTTTAGGAAAGGAGATGACAAACTACAGTAATTTTACTTTCATTGTGATATTTAACATTCACATATCATTATAATTTTTTTTACTTCTTCCAGACAATGAAAATAAAAGAAAAAAAAATGCAACTGAAAAAACATGTTTGGCAACAGCCAGCAACCAAAACTCAAGAAACAATAAGAATTAATAACAACTGAAAAGTCAATACAAGAAAAGACAAACATAATCTGACCACTGATTATAAAATTCCCCAATTTAGATGGGATTGGTGTGGTTATCGTTGTAGTATTTTTATGTTCCTTTACCATCCTAGTTATTTTACAACCAGTTCTTCATAAATACACACATGTTAAAATAGCCATTGGTTTACTAAGCAATTAACCAACAATCCCTACATGCAGTTATTCATGAGACATTAAGAAATGAAATAAATTATTATTCTTTTTCTATTTATAAGATAATTTAAAACCTGAAGTTAGAATTTACAATTTTAAAAAAAATAAAAACCATGGCAAAGATTCAAATACACATCAAATATAGGGACAAATATAGTTTGATTTTCAAAGTAGAAATACAATACGAACACAAACAAATATTTATTGAATGAAACATACTAGTATACGTTTGGATTTTTACAAAAATAAAACATGGATACCGATTTTCCGTACAAGATTATAACATGTGTCTAAATTGTAAGGTACCGTGCATCACTTTCGTGTTTTCTTGACATTGTTGCTGAAAGAGATCCACTTAGCAATCATGTTTATGGAGTATTTTGACATACGCTTAGCGTTTTTGTTCATTATTTCCCTGTGCAGAATGTATATTTTTATTCAACTGATTTTTCAGCTATGTATAGCATAAGTTTTGTCAAAATGTGTCAAAATCACATGGATGTTTATACAACATTGACATTTATGTTTCTTCCTGAATTGCGAAATAGTTTCTCGGTATTGCATGTTCCAAAACAAGAAATGTATGCACATATTTTATTTTAGCTTATGCTGCATTTTACTGCTTCATATAAACGAGTCTCATGTCGTTCTTTTTCTAATTTAAACATTGCAATTTTGTCTTCAAATTTAAAAAAAGACAAGGCATCACATTTTAATTTGCTTTAATGCGGTAAATGCTTCCAATATTATTGACGGCTAGGTAAGCGTTCTTATCTAAACGAAATAAAACGCTAAAAATAATTTTCAAAAGTTCCAGATAATTTCATAATTCCGATATATTTACTAGTATATATATCCTGAAAGGGAAGTTCCATAAAGCAACTAAACTATACTAATCTAAAATAATAAAAGAAAGTGATCTGAAAATGTTTTATGGACTAAGTAACAGTTTCATGATCATTTTCTTACACTAAATTATGGAAACTTTCGACAAAGTTTTTTAAGTGACACTACATACAAATCGTTTTAACAAACCTAGAATTTAAATGTAATAAGGTGAGAGCGATTTTCAAAACGACAATTTAAATTCATGAATATCTTGAAAGCAATTATTTAAATTTGCTAGATTTAACTCAAAGGCATTCTAAGTAAAGAAAATCATTTGGAATCTGGGACAAATATAATTTCATTTATAGTCTTCGTGCTAACTAGAAGCACCCAGACACACTCCTTCGCCAGATCTTTTGTCCTGTGCTTCTACTTCTCCCTATAACATCCACCCAGTTGTCTCCCTTTCTTTTTCCACTCTGCCGGAACCATGGTACTTGTTTGTAATTAATATCATATCCAATGGTCGTCCCGAAGACATTAGGTGTTATTATGTTTATCTTGCTTTGTTTTCATGTTGTTTATTGTGTTATGCCCAAGATGAAATAATTGTACATGTTTTAGTAACAAATTGTTGCTGAAAAAGTTCCAACATACATCCTAAGTAACTATTAAAGAATTATATCAAATTGTTATTGAAAACAAATATATGCATCACAATATTGTTGATAGTATGATCTCTATCTAAAATTACCCGATATTTGACGTCCCATAATTCTATGCTCTTTTTGTTCCTTAATTATTATTACGCATGTGGTGGGTGTTTCTAGCTAAACAGGAGGCGCTTACCCTTCTGGAGCGCCTGGCCTCACTTCCCTGGTGGAAGAGCATGCGTTTAACCTAATTTGCCAGCTTCACAGTTTTTACTTTGCTTGGATTGTGGTTTTGACATGGATTTAGTATGTTTGTTTAATTAGAACAGATAGTACCTTCATACAAAGTATTTATCAAAATTAGTACATAAAACTGTCGCTGAAAAAAAACAACAATAGAACAGTTAGTAAAAACAGAGTAGGTAGATATAAAAAGAATTTATCTAATGGTCGCTTTAAATGATAAAACAGTTGATAATGAAAAACAAGTAAATAAGTCAAAATATGAAAGGAAAAACAAGTCGATGACAATGGTTTATATTGAATTGTTGCTGAAAGACCAAAACTAAGTACATATAGGTGAATTGATATATATGGGGAAAAATTTAGCTCATTTATCATTAATTCAATAGCAGTAAACAACAATAATTCTGGTTCAGGTAAGACAAATGTCTCTCTAATTGATGGAACATGCTGATTTAAAAATATAATAACCGGAATAAATTAACCGTGTGTACAGATCAAAAAGACAAATTAGGATATATACTGAATTTAAACTCAGTTAAAATGAATGTTGGTTTCATGATGTAAAGATGTATGTTGATTTCAATGATGTTGAATGTATGTTGATTTCAATGATGTAAAGATGTATGTTGATTTCAATGATGTTGAGATGGCTGTCAATTTCATATTATCATTAACGACACACGTATATTCTGAAAGACATTAAAGCCTTATATCAAACTTAATGCAAATGTGTCGGAACAAACATACAACAAACTGTCTTATAATTAGGAACGTCAAACTGGGGTTTTGGCAAAATCGTCAAAGGAATATTGAAAAATTGACATTCCTATGGCTTCATTACTTTTGTTGCTTTGAAAACCTATGATAAGAACGGAACTGTATTTCCTAAGTAATTGCTGTCTTTGTCATTAAGATGTCCAAATTATAATCTAGTATTTTCTTTGTCTGTATCAAACTCATTAAGAAAACCTGATTGATCTTCGATATTCCAAATATCTGTACTTAGAGAAGGGCGGAAAATAAACCGTTATACTTTCTGATTAGAAAAACCTATAAGAGGTTAGGAATGCTTTGAACAGTAATTGGGTGTGTGGTCAGTAGTGGTCATCGCGTTAAGAGTCTATTTCGTTTGACTTTTTGACTCAATATTCTGCCTTTAAATTGGACTTAAAGTAGATAGTATAGATTAGGAGTGGTCATAATCTTCAAGGAGACCTTCGCGTGGCGTCCGGCCATAACCCGTCGTCGTGCCGAGCGCGCGTTTCTGTAAAGTAGAGTTTGTCCGTTGGTAATACAATAAAATCGTTAAGACGCGAGTTAATTGCCGATATAAACAATACAATAAGTTACAGTTATATATGCTAAAGATATATCTAAATTTATAAGTAAATACGGCTGATGTTGATAACAAAATAGACGTTTGTGTTATAAACATGTCGGAATCGAGTAGATTGAAAAACCGCAGCCGAAAATTAGGACATTTTTGACATAGATATATTTTTATTGCAATAAGATAGAAATTGTAATTAGTATGTCCGAGGTTGGGTGTTGGCCAAATTGCTCTTCGTCATACGAGACGATACTTATTAAAAGCAACGTTTTAACCAACCTTTACCGGTGTACAAATATTTTCATAGATAACAAGGTTCTTAATAAGTGAATGTAAATGGGACATAAATAGGTTAGATTGTACATTGTTCAGAAAGTTTATAAAATGATGAATTATATTAACTTTTATTTGTCTTTAGCGCTTGCGAGATCAAGACCTTCTCCGTGGTTAGCCACCCTAGCTGGGGTCAAGGGTCAATTCTGTTGACGTCTACATTCTCTCGGGATAACAAATAAACTAGTTGTCTTAATATCTCTGAGTACAATTAATGAATTTATTTATGCAAAATCCAGCATTTTTCGTAATTTGATTATAACCGAGAAATTGTATATAAATACTAATTTATTGACGGCGATTTTTAGCAGTTTCAGTTGGTGACTTTATGCCGATCTTGTTAAAATGAAAAATTGATATGTTACTCGTCGCTGACTAAGGCAGTTGATTAAAAACAGGAAACATTTGGTTTCATATATTATTCATTAATGAAAAATTACTTTATAATGCAATTAAAACCTGGTTTACATTATACGAAAATATTGTCTCGTAGTTAATGCATTTTAAATGTATTTTCTCCGTAAATAAGTCTGAAATTAGCTATTAAATCAAGTTTATTTATATCAAGATGTTAAGAAACAGAAAACATACTAGGCTAAACCCCTTTTTAGAGTTACCCGAACCGAACCGGAATGAATCGCGATTTAACAGGCTAAATAAAAATGATGTGAACTTTGAAAGAATAATTATTTAAGACCCTCTGACCAAGTTATCTAATAAATCACAGGTGTTGAAAATTGCATAAAAAAATAAAACACACTTATAAAAATGCAATAAAAAAGCTGATGTCAAAACTAAGAGCAAAGTTCAAACGAAATCGTTAAGTTAAAGTATGTTCTAAACCACTAGAGGCTTATTAGGCCGGTACGTATCCCGGTTTCACGCGATTGAAATACATAATGGGCACCAGTGCATCGCAAGCCTAACCCCAACGCCTTTATTTGGAAGTTGAGGGCCATGTTCTTGGAGCAATGCTTTAATAATATGTTTTGTTAAAAGATATACAATGCGTTCGAAACCGTATCTATTCAGCTAGTGTATCCACTTGAAACAAAATGCTGAATATGATATATAATATTTAGTGCATCAATAAGAAGCAATGAAGTCAAAGACGTGAGATCGGAAGCTGAATCGAAATGATTCGAAACTGGCCTAGTATAAATACTATTTGCATAATAGTAAACGTATGGAACAGCCCATATTGGATAAAATCGTCATTCCTAGAAAATGTTTACTCTTATAGTTTACATGTTGCAGCTGCTTGTGGCCTCCAAAGACATTGTTTTGCTCTGTACGTGAAGGGACGTTTGGTGTCCACTAACAATTGACGGATCTCCGGCCACGCCCATCTGTTCCGACAAAGGCTTGGCATGCTTAAATTACACCATGGAAACTTGACCTGAATGTTGTGCCATGTAATGACGCCACTGACACTAGTACGTCATTAGTTGCCGTGACGTTGCTTTGGTACCGTATTGCCGGCCTGTGTCGGAACATAAAGGCATGGCCAGTGGTACGTCAATTTGATTATTTTTTTCCGGAGCAGCTGGTATCTACAACTATACTACAATTTTTAATACATGTATGGTATACAAAGGTACAAGTTTTGTTTCGGAAAGTTCCTCAGTGGGAACATAATGGTTCATACCGGTTGAATTTTATTCAGTTTTTTTCTGAAAATAAATCCTTATTATCAGAGAAAAAGAAAACGAACATTTAACATTCATTTATGTAATTTAGGCAATTAAAATAATTTATTTCAACAAGCATTTGAAGAAAGCGATTATTGGTTTGTCTTGAGTCTCTTTGCTAAGTGCTACTTTATTTGAAGTAAAGAATAAATGTTTCTCTTGGGTTTTGCAATAATTCGTAAAACACCGGTCATATATCACCCGTGATGTCTAGACCAAGAATTAACTACCAAAATTATCGACACAGGGCCTGAACAACAAATTAATTTATTAATTATTGCATCGTTTCCTGTTTCTTGACGTTATAATTTGTGTACCATAAAGTCCGATGAGTGCTGAATGTCTCCATTTTGATCACTCGGGAACACTCATAAAATGTGATTTATTAATATATACTATATATATATTATGGGATATAGACCTTTGTAGGTGTAACTGCCAACTGCCAATAGTGTAGCTGTTCTTGTACTTCCCAATGGCCAAAGGAACTAGGACACAATGCAATAAACAAACAAAAATAAGAAAACAAGACAATCATAGAGATAGTGAGATTAAATACTCGCATAGACAAATGGGACCATACTAATCCATGTTTAAATCATAATAAAAAGCACAGTGAAAACTTTGAAAACTGGAACATTTAATTTAAAATGTGAACTTCTACCATGGAAGTGAGACCGTGTGCTCTGGAAGGACAAGCATCCCCTGTGTAGCTGTTAAGCAAGCCACATCCGCCACGTTGCGACTTAAAACCACTGATGTAAAACCTGAGGCTGTAACTGAGCATTACAAGGAAAAGTGGTTAAAGTACAGATGCATTTGTATGGCCTCACAAGCTGTATGATAACCAATGGGCCATAGTCTTTTTGTAAACAAGCAATATTCAACTTTTCAACATACGAGGGTACTTGTTTTCACTCCAAACCAACTTTAAAGACCCGGAATTTTTATCAATGTTGTGACCCATTCTAACGCACTGAAAACATTAGATGTCATGTCTTTTATCAAACAACGCAATTTAAATCCCGAAGGGCAATTTAGAAAATTACAATAACAAATAATCTTAAAATATTACATGATGTTAAAATTCCAGTAGGCAATGCAAAATTGCACAACTTTCCAGCGAACAACCAAACATGGGAAAACGTTTCCTTTTATATGAGCAGCATCTTGTGCAATGTCTATACCAGCGGCGAAGAAGTAAAAAATGACAAAGTGAAAGCAATACGACGACGTTTAAAAGTTAATTTTGGAGCAGGGAATATTGTGGAAAAACAGACAGGTTTGATGCATGGAATCTATTGTTTAAAATGAATTGACCTAGTAAAACCAAACATAGCTGCATGTCATGGACTTCGCAATAGTCAGAGTAACCAGTAGCATGTCACTATTAAACACATTTAGAAATACAGGATACGTTATGATCACGTTTATCTGTTGCTTTATATTGTGTACCATATTGTTCAACTGGTGTCCACTAGAATGGTTCAAGTCAAGAGTTTCATAGACCCTTTTCCAACAACAATGATCACCAAACACATCTAGTAATACAAAATACATCATAACCACTTTGATAAATTTTCCTATTGATCATATTAGTCAACAGGTGCTCACTAGTTCTAAAATGGCTGAAGTGTTTTATATATCATCATCAAAAACAAACATACTAATTCATGTCCAAATCATCCGATTGCACCATCAGTGGCCAACTAGACGTTGTTCCAGTTATTGATATACATAGCTGATATAAAAAGTTCATAATAAGGACACGTGGTTTGAAAAGAATAGAAGCTTATTTGCTAATACAAATACAAATTGGCAACAGGCACCCATGAAATTTTTTGGGGATTTCCTCATTCCCAAAACACAGTGAACATAGTTAACTATTGCAAAATGTTTTTTTCTCAAATCGCATATAGTTGAAGATTTCACATTCAGGTAACGGAGTTTGAAATGTTTTTATATGAATATGGTGGAAAATTCAAAGAACACTTGTAAATAAAATTTTGATCATTTTTCTGGACCACTGTAAAAACTGATACATGTAATTTATGTCAACTGTCCTCCAAAAGTACAACGTCACTGGACATCCTACTCATACCATCCTCATTAACTCCGGTGTCCGTCTAACGTATGGAGTTTTATAATAAGTGGTTCCATTTGGAATTTGTCTTTTCGTGTCTTGTTTATTGCTTGCTTTAGTTCATTGGCTGTGGCCAGCTACGTGGAGCCAACTTAGGAATTTTCAGTTTTATTCGTCACGAATTTGGGATACCATAGCAAATTTTCTTCCATTGCATGAAACATATATACATGCACAAATGTAGTTTAGTATCCATCAACATTGAAAGAAGAGTTCAACGACGCCGTTTAGAAATAAAATAAAAATTGAGTACGTGTGTATTTGGAGCATTAAATGATATAAATATACTTTTGTTTCAGATCATTGACGCTTCTTTCTCCCGAAAATTGCATGACAATTTTTGCATCAATCCTACATTTTTATTTTTCTGTGTGTTTTAACTATATTTTAGGTTATACATATATTCGTTTAATTTCTATTTATCAAATGCAAAAAATAAATTGAAAACCACATCCTAACATTTGAATAAAGGATCAATACCGAATCTCTGGAAGAAACCTGTAATTACCTTTAAAACATTCAACTATACCCATTAATTAATCCTTAATTCCATACATCTGTACAAGTTGTTTAGAATCAAATGAACTCCGGGCCCTATAATTACATTGCACAAAATAGCGTTTATATTCTTATTTAAAATCCCGTATAGCATTTATATTCCGAATTTTCAAAAAAGTAGTGCACTAAATTAATGCATATAATGCTTGAAAAACATGCAAATAGTGAAAATTGTTTAAAATTCATTTGCTGTAGTACCATGAATAGAAAGGGCCATATCAACGTTGTTTTGGTTTTAAGGTAGTAAATGAAACACAGACAACCCGATTTATTGTCGAATCACAGTCAAAATCAAAGTAAGAACCGACATCTTAAAATTGAGCACGTGAACTTCCACAGGAAAGTGAGACCGGGCGCTCTAAAAGGGTAATCCCATGCATTTATACACGATTTTAGATACAAATTATTTGGCACCTCGTAATTAGCTAGCTACACCCGCCACATTGGAAATCAAAATTGAGAATGAAACGAACATGGGACGTAAGATATATGAAGGATAATTTTGGATACATGATGCATCAAAAGATCAAATTAAAGTTCTACAACCACACCACCGAATACCTAGTCTTCTGTTATATCCGCTGTCCATTTATAGTTGCAAGTTTAATAACCAGTGGCTGCAATGTATTTAGTTTGCCTGTTGTAGATGTGTTCTTTCAAAATTTTGTTTTGTAATGATAATTACCTGCTTTTCATGACTCTGTAAACTGCAACTTCCCAACGATGTACAGTCGAATAAAGAAAATTTAGCAATTTGTAAGGTATGTTGTTTTTGTTCAATTGTACTTTGTTTAAAAAATTAAAATGTTACGTAGCTATGAATTTATATTTTTCACTTACAAACAAAATCGGTTGGTTATAGAGTGTTGGAATTTCCACATACCAAAAATGATTTAACCAAACTTAATGGATGCGACTAAAGAAATACTGACAGTAAATTAATATAAATAATCAGACAAGACTACTCCAAAGAAATAAGAAATTTTACTGTAATATCAGAGAGTACGGAAGTAAAATTAAGGACTTGTCTCAGGTCAGACAGATGACGAGTTACAAAAAGCTAACGGTGCTTTTAAATGGAACTTGCAATTTTCTTAGATGTCCATAGTGGCAGGTGCCCGGATATAACTGAAATGAATTTATGGTTTATCCATTTTCAACACTATCAGGAATATATACCTAGGCTTCTAACATTTAAGAAACAAACAAGGAGCAGACAAATGACAAGCCATCTATCTCGTGAACTGGTCGGGATGAGAGGCATTTATCTAATTGGCCTCGGGATGTTCTAGGAAATGGTTTTAGCAATAATTCCTGTTTACTATACGCGGGTTATAATAGAAAATCGATAAAAGAAGGAAATTTGGGTTTTGTTCGGATATCATATGATAGGAGAAGATGTATATATTCCGGATATAAGAGAAACGAAAGACAAATATATTCCAATTTTTGTCATGTGTTTTATTTAATGGTAGAAATATAACACCTTTTATGGACCTTCTAGTCTACAAATAGTAAGATCTAGATGATCGGGATACCTTAAGATTCCAACAAGCAATGTACAACAGCGTTGTTTATGTCCTGTCATTCATTCTTAAAAACGTAAATGTTTTGGTTTATAAAATGTATGTAAGTGTCACCAAAATATGTATGATTTCAAAATGTTTATTGGTGTCATGTGTCGCTTTTGAATGCATTACATGTTATTTTATAAAATACCAAAGTAGCACCACCACAGCCATGCCGGATTGTTGGATAATGTTTTTTACATACTGATTTTAAAACAAATAGAATGGTTAGACCTAAACAAATGACTAGAGACACACCACTGTTTAACATAGGCATTTGGCGTCCATTGTCCTTCCAAAGCAGTTCTTTTATACTTGGTTGTATCTTATTTTGTTATTTTGATGACTGTATATCATTTATTTTTCCATGTCCTTCCTAAAGTGTTTTTTATAACCGATGGTCAATATGTGTGTAACTTCTTTGTTTTACTTTTGTGTGACATATTCATGGTACCTATGGTTACTACCAAAAACGTATGAACTTTCATTGGATATCTATGTCACACTGTGTATATCTGTTTTATGAATGTTTTTTTCTTTATATTTGTAATGAATGTGATACCTTAGATTTATGTATATGTGTGATATTTTTTTGTTTTCAATTGAGTTATGGCTCAGCGCTAATTCATTTAAAGATGCAGATAATTTAATTTTATAATACTGAAATAAAAATAAAACTTGGCTCGATGACAGACAATAGTATCTTATATTTAATGGATACAGAAAAGATAAAAAACAATGGTTTTATTTTTTTATATAAAAAACCTTGTAAGGTCCAGCAATTAATTATTTCTAAAAATTCAAAATAATACTGTTGTTTATCATTTACCAAGTTTGCAAATTTCTGCATTCATTAGTTAAAAAATGAAGAAAAAAATGGAGGATGGCTAAATTTTAATTTATAAATACTGTTTTTTATAAAATAAATTGTTACATTTTTTAAAAGACAATTTTGAAAATGTTTTATGTAAAATAAAATCAGCTTCTTGATGGTTAAATAATACCCCTGCATCTAATTGGTTTTCACTTTTTAGAATGTTAAAAGGAATCTGGTATGTTATGCTGAAAATTTTTTTTATTAGTCTCCAATTAAGAGTTTGCTGAGTAAAATATGTTGGCACGTCTTGTGGCATTTTCTCATTTGAATTTAGTTGACTTGTACATTAAATGTTATAGTACACGTGTGTTATCATAAATGTTTCATTTTAAGAGAATAATCTTTCATATAATTGAGATATGATATTTCCGGATTAATGCAATTTTAAGTCTTAAAGGCCAGATACTTAAGCCAACCAAAAGAGAGATATAAAATACATCTATATTTATTGTGATTTTTTTCTCTTAAAGTTTTAATTTTAAGACCTCAGTTTTAGAAGTAAATATTCAAATACCGAACTCGTTAGTTTGAAAGGTCTTTGAAGTCTACGATAACACATGACCAAGGGAAAATTAATTGCTTAAAATAAGTCTAAGCTTACGGTTTTCCTTTCGATTTTAAAATTTAAGTGTTGACGTTAATAGAGAAATGCACCTGCAAGATAGCAAAAACAATCTTTTTGTTACCTCAGAAATTTGGTTTCTTTCCCGACTTTAAGAGGTAGGTTTAAATAGATGAACGTGTGTATTGCATCTTATCTCTATCATTTTGATGATTTCTGACGCTTCGGGTTTCATTGTGGTTGGTTTTTTTTCCCAAATTCGTTGTAAATATTTCTTTCTGAATATATCAATACAAATTGAACATAAACATAATGGTCTAAGTTCAAATCACAATCCAAAGCAAAATGAGCAATTATTCAGAGGTCTTGTACTAAAGCAAATCTATATATTCACATAATTTTGAAATGTAGTCGTTCGCCAAATTTGTTCTTAGAAACAAACATAAGAAGTAAACCATAGGAATTTAAAACTTGACATGTTGAACTTAGCTATTTTAAGCAAAATAGGCTAGAGGTGTATACTATCTGATTTATCTGCAAGTCTTACTGTATTTTAGCTATACCTTTCATACTCTGCATTGTTTTTATATGTATATCAAAGGTGTGCATATTTATTTTGGACAAGTTTTTGTAATTTATTTTAAGAATAGATTTTTTCTCGTTTTGATATTATTTTTAACATAAGTTTTTTTTTTCTATCGGACGTTATTTGCATGCAAATTAAGAATAATTCTAAAAATAATGAATAATTAATTTAAAAAATGGATATCTTGTAATTAATTTTAATCTTGACAGGTAGATCAGCCAAGAAAAAAACCCAAAAACTTTACCATTACGGAAGTGCCATTGTCATATTGTTCTTTTTTAAATGTTATTATATATATATATTTTTAAAAAATGGTATATTATAAGTTTGGAATGTACAAATTACTAAAATTGTTTTAATATAACAACATTAGACGGTCATTTCGGAATAAAAATCCTCAATAATAGTGCTCGAACCAAATTTGTGGAAATCCAAATATTTATATGATGTTGACATGAGAAAAACAGAACCAAAATGTATTTTACCAAATGTACTTAAAGCAATACCTAGAACTATTACATTAAGCATAGCTTAGTTGCTTGAGGAAATTAAAGAAGCAGATAATTTTTGATGATTTCGTGATAAAATTAAAAGAATGGTTCATAGATCTATGTCATCATCATGATTAATTTTCGTGAAATAATATATTCCAATGTTAATGACATACTGAAATTCTAAAGTCTTGCATGACAATTACAAAATTGTAGCACAATTTCTAATTTTCTGTTACTTATTTCAAAAACAATTTGTTCGTTTCATATTATCTACATCAGTAAGTGTTCAAGCTTAATATAAGTGTCAAGCAATTGTTTCGCCGTTGTCTCCATTTGGTGTTAATCTTAAGATGACTTGTTTTGTAATGATCTTGATAATGTTTTAAAATTTGCGTGTTATATATTAAATAACAGAGTCATTTAGGAAGAAGATTAAAACAACAAGCACTAGCAGTACAATTTAACACGAAAAGCCGTTTCATCGTCAAAGTATAAAAGACACAAGGGACTTTTCAATAGTCGAACGAAGATCGCAAAGGTTCTCCGTTTTGCGAAAAACTAGTTCACACCTCAACTTAGTTTTGCACACTAGTAGTAATTTAACGCCTTGTTTCTGCGAAATTATTTTCCCTAAGGAATTAATCTAATCAACAAACTTTCCAAAATTACATTTTAACACTTGAGTTAAATCCTTTTCACCTTCTTTAGGCTAAAAAGGTGATCTTCTTTGAAAAACTTTGCAGAAAATTTAATTTATTTCCCAACATTTTCTAAGTATAATGTAATTTTCCCCGGTATTTGTTCTTGCTTAAAATATTTTGATGTCTTTTAGAAGCTATTGCTTACTGGTACGAGACATATTAGTGGAAATGCTGTTAAATGGCAACTTACTAGTTTTGGTAAATTTTCCAAACGATTTATCATTTTTATTTCAATTTACCAAGAAATATTCAGACAAGCTAAAAAAAAGTTTTGGTCAATTTTCCAAATGATTTGTGATTTAGGTCAATTTACAAAGAAACAAACAGACGGACTACATACGTAGGCTAGAAAAGGTTTTGGTCAACTTTCTAAACGATTTGTGTTTTTATGCCAATTCACCAAGAAACAAACAGACGGACTACATACGTAGGTTAGAAAAGGTTTTGGTCAATTTTCCAAACGATTTCTGTTTTTATGCCAATTCACCAAGAAACAAACAGACGGACTACATACGTACGCTACAGAAAGTTTTGGTAAATTTTCAAACGATTTATATTTTAATGTAAATTTACCAACCAAATGGACAGGTAGACCTACACACGTACAATAGAAAAGGTTTTGGTAAATTTTCCAAACGATTTATCTTTTTATGTCAATTTACCAACGAAACAGACAGACAGACATACAAACGTACGAAAGATAAGGATTAAGTGTGTTAGTGGAACGCTTTATTAGATTTCAAAATGTATATATATTTCAAATCAGTTTATTTTGTAGAGGAAAAACATGTCTATACTCTATGTTATTTGATAGGAGAGTTGTAGCTAAGTTTTTGTCGATGCATTATAGATACCGTGTACAAACTTCTGACACTTTTGAATTATATGTTTTTAAATTGGATTTGACAGTTACAACCAAACGAGAGAAATGATATATTTAGTTCAACAAAATACGACCTTCGTTAACGGCAAGCGGGTTAAAGCTACGTCTCTCTTATTTCAATAATTCATTAGTGTTACACGGTTTTATTTCCGTGGTTCTATCTCTTAGTTTTCTCGTTTATGATCACGTCTAGTTTGGGAAAATTTATGAGGAACTAAAATCAGAGATATCCCGGCAATTAATTTTTTTCCAGAAATTTTCTTGAATTTGCGAACACAGCTGAGATAATTTATTTTATTTTTCATGCTGAACTGATAGGAGAAAATTCTAAATCCAAAGATAATAATGTGATAAGTTATTGGAAAAAAAGAATAATAATGTGCAATTGATATTATATAGTTAACAAAAGTCAAATAAATTTAGTATGAAACAACCTTTTATAAAATTAATAAATAAGAATGTAAAATTCAATTCAGGGACATGTAGTTTGTTGTGAAAGTCATATTGGATCACAAAAGCTAAACCGTTCAATCACAAAAAATAATAACATGAAATAAAAATTGAAAAAATTAAAATAGAATAATAATAATAATAAAAAATAATAATAAAGGAGAAGAGTTAGAAAAAATTAATAAAAAGAAACAGAAATAATTTAGAAATAATGTAAGTTTAAACATAAAACATGATTTTAAATTTTGCTGAAATAAGTTAGCATTTATCTAAATGTTAAAGGATTAATAGTAATTTTTAATTGGAAAGGAAAGAAAAAAATTCATATTGTGATTGTGAACGAAAACCTACATAAAACATATACATAAGCTATAGTCTAGCTAAAGGTAATAAATGTGTTACTGTGTCTTATGTATGCTATAAAACAATCTGAATATCTAAGATGCCATATAAATACCAGCAAAATATTCTGAAGATTTTTTTTTTCATTATAACATATGTGGAATAAATAATATGAGAGCTTAGAAATATTATATCACTATGTCGTATATATTGGTACTAAGAAGTATTTTAGTGCCTTCAAACGGAATAAATAATTCAGAAACAAGATATCCAAAGTTTCTATAGTTATAAAATAAATGCTGAATTTTGTATTTAGATATGAAATATTTTTTCTTTAAAAAACATTCAGTAATTTTCATACAAACCTTCAAATGGAATAATCCCAAGATTCTATAGTTATGAAAATAATGCTGAGTTTTGTATTTACAACAAATATTTTTGAATTTTTTAAAACAATCAGTACTGTACTTTTCATACAAATCTAAATATTTCAATAAGCAAGAAATTTTTTAAATAATTTTAAATTAATTTTAGAAAGAATAAAAGACAAACTGTACGTTATAATATAACGTTATAATATAATATAATATAATATACTATATATAATATATAGTAAGCTAAGTTTATTGAAATCAGGTATAGTTTTTAATCTTATTGTTAATTGGGACAAAAAAGTGTTTTTGATGAAAAAAAATGAATGCTTAATAATGGTTATCGGGCATCGATTAGAGGAAAGATCAAAGTGATGCACGCCTTTAACATTTTGCAATAAGTTGTCTAGCAGATTATTCATTTTATGTATCAAATGAATCACTAAGCGTTAACTAGAAAATTATTCTTAGGTAAACCATAATCCAAATTTGCTATTTTGTAATAAGTACTAACAATAGACATAATTCCAGCATTTTGTATATAAATGTATTAAAACTATGTGAACAGATGTCAATTTTTGCATACCTGATCCTAACTACACATGTATGCGATTTTAAAATAGGCGATCAAAGGGAGATAATTTATGACCAACTTAAAGCGTGTATTATACTTATGTGACCAAAATGTTTTTTCCCTTACTTTTTGTTAAACAATAAAACCGGGTTATTCAGTCCAGAGTTTCCCTTTATGCATTTATAGTTCTGAAATATCTAGCCCCAGGCAAAACAAACCTAACCCACAGTGGAAAAAAAAGTTATTCTTTCTTGCATTACACTGTACCATTAATAACTTTATTTTCGAGCAATAAAGCACATCAAAGTAGCTTTGTCGAGACAACAAATGTGTTTGTAATTAATAACAATATCAATGAGGCATGGGTATATAAAAAGGTATATGGCTTCAGTGAAATTGTCAAGACTGAATGATCAAATGACACTGATATCACAAAGCCTATTTCACAACTCATTGTTCAGAAGAGATTAGGACTTTTAATCTGAATAATGTCCCCATGTTTTGTTATACAGCAATTACATTAAGAAAATTGCAAGGTTACTGGTGTATGTTAGTTTTCACGAAACAAAGTTGGTTTTGTCAATGCCGAGACAAAGATTTAAAAAAAGCAGCCGCGAATAGCTAAAAAATGCTAATGCGGCTTAAAACAATAACTTGCTCACTAAAATGATTGCTGATCAAGCATACAGCTAATTATAAAATCCTTAAAGCCTACCGTCTTCGGTTTAATTGGGATGTCTCATCTCGTGAGTCAAAATTAAACCTTCAATAAACATTCATATTTCTAGATAATCTGTCTGTTAAAAATAACATTGATCACATCGTGCTTTTGTTGTATAGTATCGCCGAGATTACACAGGTGGCGAGTGTAACTTGCTTAACAGAAAGTGCTTACTCTTCCAGATCACCAGGCCTCACTTCCCTAAAAGTTCGCGTGTTAAACTTAACATGCCTTGGGACAATGTGATTTGCACCTGGATTGGTACGCTTGTTTTTAATATATACAATTGTGTCTACATAGTGGTGACATATACGTTACATACATTTCGACTGGGAAAATGTTGTTTAATAAAAATTGCATTGAATTCAGTATTTTACCTTTCCCAACTGTGCCATTCCATTACCATCATAATTTCCACCTTATTGCCTATCATTAATTTTAAATTATATTGAAAAAGAAGGTCGTTTGGAATTTAAGGTTATCGTAAAAGAATGAACATGCCGCCAAAAAAGCTAAAAGTAAATGAAGTTATAAAACATCTATATGATTGTTATTTTTTAGAACACCACCAAACCGTTATAACTAACGTGATGAAATCACAGTGTAATTTTGAATAAATTACCCTTATTCTATGAAGGAATTTAAAAATAATCATACGCCGCTTTCAGCACAACGCTTTAACCAATTTTGCTACCAAAATAGTCATATTTTATTTCTCTATACTTTAGTCTACCCTTAAGTTGCAAGGGAAATTGACATTTATTTCTTATTGAAATGTGCACGAAAGTGTTTCATGGAAGACTTGACCACACTCTGTTTACACTAATACACTTGATTGACTTTATTTGTTGTTTCAATTTGCATTCAGTTTTCAATTATTATGTTGTTGGTGCCAGTTTGGTGGTGACAATCATGTTTTTGGCATATGTTTTAGCTGTTCATTTCTGTACCTAATGGCCACTATAAACATTTAGGAGTTGTCACATATACAAAAAGATATCTTCTTAACCTTTGAGCCGAATTATATCTACCAGAAGTTCCAGCTGGTGAAAAAGTAATAAACAAAAACAAATATACTAATCCATATCCGAATCACAATCCAGAAGCAAAGTAAAAACTTTGGAACTGACAAGTTAGGTTAGACACGTGAACTTCCACCAGGGAAGTGAGGCCGGGTGCTCCGGAAGGGTAAGCACCTCCTGTTTAGCTAGCTACACCCGCCACGTGTGTAATCAAAATTGTGTGAAAGGAACATGGAACTATGAGACGTCAAAAATATTCAGGGCAATCCTGGACACAGAGAAATCAAACATCTATACTGTGATGACGGCCATAAAACTTTTGAGGGCCTTGATAAGCCTAGGCTTGCAATATCCCTGAGTCAACAATTTATTTGCAAGCAGCTTATTTAGTTGTCCCCGTAGTGAACAATATTTGGTGTGTATTCCTTGAAACTCGATTATTTTTAAGCACGAGTTGTTGTTTTTGTGGTGTGTGTGGTTTGTTGCTCAGTTATTATCAAATACATATTTTTAGTTTTTATTATTTGTTGCTCGGTTATTGCAAAATATGTTTTTATATTTTGTTGTTTTATTTTTCTTTGTTGCTCGGTTAGTGCCAGATACGTTCTTGCTGTTTTCTTGCATTGCATTCTTTATTGCCCAGTTTATTTTTTCACTTTGCTTTGGATTGTAATTTGAACATGAGTTTGTATTTGATTTTGATTATTGCCAAAATGTGTCCTATTGTTTTGTTGCTGTTTATTCTCGCTCGGTTATTACCAACCTTATTGCTTTCTTGTATTTATTTATTTGAAACGATTTTATTAACTATGGGCAAACTCTTGACAATGATAAATTACACACTTATCTTTACTTCGACTGACATCCTTAGATTGGTCTTTGTTTTTTTTTTAACATTTAAAATGGCCAGAACGAATCCTACAAATTAGGCCAAAACCATAGCTCACACAAAGTATAGAACATGAAACATTTTCAAACTTTAAAAATAACATAGTGTGACATTATCCAAAAAGCCCATCTGACCTAGAACTGAATCAATACGTTCAAAGCAATTACCAAGAACTTTAAATGCATTATCAAACTTTTGGATGACAGGCAACTAGATGATGCATTTTAACAGATGACTTTAAAGCCGTATTTCACGAATGTTTCAAATCTATTATGCAATCAGAGTGCAACTGTTTCCTTTCCTCATTTCATAGACATAATTAAATTTCGTTTCCACTTTATAGAGGGAATAAAATTAAAACATAAAGCACTGGCGTGATAATTGGGAATGCTTAATTGGTCTCCCAAGAATCCAGCTTTTGTTTTAAGCTACACGCATTAATTGACTATAGCGTCCTTTCGTCCAAGTTTTTGCCAGTATTAACAATTTATAGTGACTTTGCGTAGTGCTTGTTCAATGTTTTACAACTGTATGTGAATCATTACAATTTTGCACGTGTTATTTTAAAGCGTCGTCCAAGGTCTAAGTTAATTAAAAGATATAACCACTAAGTATTTTATAATGGTTTTGGGATGTATGGCATTGGTTCCAAATGTATAATTTTAATTATATTGTTACGAGTTCATCTCTTACTTGGCATGTATTATTCTTGGCAAAATATAATGAGTTTGGTTTGTGGATTTGTACATAAAAACACCCTGTATGTTTTACAGAATCTCAGCTGATCAAAATGAATTTATTCCCTAAAAGCTTTACACTTCTAGCTTAGTATGTTAGCAATGGCATTGTAAGATATATAGAAGTCTTTAGCTTGCAAGATAAGGAAGGAGAGACCTTTGTGGCTGAGTGATCTAAAACACCGGTGGGCACACGGATCGTGCAGCGCTTCTTACCGCCTTAAGTCAAATTCAACTCGGGAAGAATTTATTGCGGGAATGTTTACCATGTCGGTTGCTAAGGTAAATGTTTTGAGACAATCCCAGAACTGATCACAGAAAGGTGAATGAAATGATTTTATCTAGGACATATACAAAAGAATACTAGTATGTTTTCTTGTTTATTATCAACAGTCCTTGTGTGACAACTACAGAACTCATAAATGCAAACAAAAGACAGTGATATTTGCAAAGTGGAGTTGATTGATCTACGTAGTGTTTATTGCAATTTACAGCAATTTGCACCGGAGGTGTCGACAACATGTTTACGACAAAACACACATTGTACCTATCGCTTCACCATCATCAATGTCCTGAAACTAAGTCTTAGAACACTTATTGTCTAAAGCATTCCGTAAAATGGACCACGAGTTGCGAATCTTGTGCTGGAGAATTCTATCCACATTAATTGGTGGTAGAACGTGCTGTTAAGCTTTACATTGATACTACAGCATCGTTACATATAGAGCTGTATCTCGGCAGTTCCTATATATCTCTCTCAGCAGCCTTTCAGTCACCACCTTTCCGTATCTGAACCACCCTAAAGCCGGGCTTCCACTCCCTTTTGTTAGGCCCGCGTTTAACTTTTGATAGTTCTGTACTTTATGTCCTTTCGTTCAGAGATGGATTAAAATGAATTGCAAAATAAGAAAAGATAACAAGAATGGGAATTTACAATTAAAATACAAAGACCTATAACTGCATGTGTCATTCACATGAGATGGTTTCTTTGTGCAGGTGATTGTTTTCCGTAATACATAATCGATATTCGATAGGTTTCAGGGGAAATAATGTGGTGCCGTATTAATTTCGTATGCATTTATCTATTGTTGTTTGTGGATGCATACTTTCTTCAAGTGCTGGTTTTGAGACTGCTTGTCTTAAAATAAGACTACAAGATCAAATATCGCTGTTACGCGTTTGATGTTAACCGTGTTTATAAAAGGTCTTTTATTTTCATGACATGGGCGCGGAATTAAAATGACACGATACATTTATAAATAGAAAGCGACTGAATCATAGATCGTGAAATATGTTGTTCTGGCACCACATGGCTGTGCTCAGAATCAAGTATGCGAACACTAAACGTTTGGTTGACACTTAAATAGTTCATTTGTTGAACAATAAGGGCTTCTTATATTTTCAACAGTTGTTTTATCACAATAGTTACAGTATTCACCACTTTTCACGCATTATTACGCATTTTTTGTTTATAAAGTCTACAAAATAAAAGAAACAATACGGTTTATCAATAGAATGCAATTCCATCTGAATACTGAAGACACCATTGTAGAGAAACATATAACTTCTGCATAAAACATAAACACTGAATTATTAACTTTTAATCAGACGCATCAGAAACGCACTAAAAAGTGTTTATTTGCCTGTCCTTCTTTGTCATAACCTTCTGACAGACCTTACCATCTTTGAAATAGAACATTTTTTTCGTTTTCAACTTGTAGAGAAGGTCATTCACGGGTATAATGGCACAGAATATACAGATATTGTAGTTTGAGTATTCATGATTGAAAAAAACCCACATTTTAATGCGAGTTTATTTGAATCCAAATTGCTTATTATTCAAAACAGCTGAAATGCTTTTGAAGCATTTAACTCTTTTTTTTATATAAATTGTTTTTACAGCGTACGTGTAAATCTGTAGCGATCAACTTCACTATTTGAATATTTCTCATAAAATTCTCTCAAATAATCAGATTTTTCTCTCTCTACCCTTGATAATGGAGTAATCTCATTCATTCTAATATATGTGGTTGTCTGTATTTAAGTTATGTTATGACACCCAAAAAGGTGTAGATCGAGGGATGACTGCAGTAAAACTGTTCAATGAAATGTGCATTGAAAGATTCTGGTCTATTATTCGGATGGAACTTCAGCCCACAGTTTTGGGGGGAATAGTGATTCCTCTGTAACATATGTATATATATGCCAAGAAATCAGCAAATTCAGAACATTTTCCGTCATCAGGTGCCTTGGACATGTAGTCTTCAGCAAAGGAATCTTCAACCTTATCTAGACGCAGAAAAAGCAATACTATATAAGGACTTAAACCAGTTTCCAACTTCAGACTCCGGATTCCTATATTCATTACTTATTCCGATTTTATGAAGTTTCCTCCACCAGGCTTGAGCATGATGAAATCTGCAACATTGTGATACCAGGAAAGAATTCCTATACAAATCTCATAACAGGCTGTTTAAAATCTGTATGAATGACCAAACACCATAACTCTCCTTTTATTGTAAAAGAATTGGCACCATTCCTTTAAAGGATCTTTACTAATGAATGAAGACATATTTGTACTTTCATCTTTACTTATTTGAATACAATCTATCCGTTTATCGTATTCAATCGCAAACACAAGACGAAAACACTAAGAGAGGACGGATAAGATGAGGGCAATTAAATGTACTTTTACTCTGAACTTAACCTCCCCTTGAAGGACGGGAAAATGTACATATTTTGCATCTTATTAGTTTATCAAGGCCCTCAAAAAGTTTTATGCAGTCATCACAGTATTTTTCGATAAGTTTGACGTTTGTGTCCAGAATTCCCCTGGAAATATTTGAGGTCCCATAGTTCAATGTTCCTTTCACACAATTTTGATTAAACACGTGGCGGATGTAGTTAGCTAAACAGGAGGTGTTAACCTTCCGGAGCAAACGACTTAATTTCCCTGGTGGAAGTTCACGTGTCTAACCTGACTTGCAGTGCCAAAGTTTTTACTTTGTTTCTAGATTGTGATTCGGACATGGATTAGTATGTTTGTTTTAGTCCCCTACCGGTGAAAGCCGAAATAGACTTTAGGTTTGCGCTCTGTCCGTATGTCACGCCTCAGTTTTCCACACTTATTTTCTAAAATCTTTTAAATAATGAACTGATTTTTGGTATACAAGTCTACCTTAATGAGTTACAGATCAAGTTTACGTTTCGTTTCCATCTGCTACTGTTTACCGGAGTTATGGCCCTTTGATCTTTGAAATTCACAGAAATTTTAGTTTTCCGCACTTTTTTTCTACACGCTTGCAGAAATGGAACTAATGTTTGGTATGTGACTCTACCATGATGCGTTACAGATCAAGTTTGTGTTTCGTTTCCATCTGCTAATTTTTACGGGAGTTATGGCCCTTTGAAACTTTGAAAATTCACTGAAGTTTCAGTTTTCCGCTCTTTTTTTCTACACGCTTGCAGTTAATGAATTGTTTTTTTGGCATGCAGATCAACCATGATGAGTTACAGATCAAGTTTACGTTTCGTTTCATTCCACTAGTTTTTATGGGAGTTATGACCCTTTGAACTTTGAAAATTCAATGAAATTTCAGCTTTTTGCACTTTTTTCTACATGCTTGCAGATAATGAATTTTTGAGAACTCCATTGCTGGTTTTTGATTTTACTATGATCAAGTTTTGCTTTACACGTATAATTTATAACTATAAATCTTTGTACCATATAATAAGGTACATTTTACCTAAAACTTTGGGATTAGTGAAATATGCGACCGGTAGGGGACTATGTATTGTTTTGCAATACTCTCAGAAATCTTGTTTATTTTGGAATTGTTTTTGCCGAATTCGTGTTTACGTACATACTTGTGACAAGATACGCAAACTTCGGCTTCGTGTCAGTATCTTAATGGGCATCACCAATGGAACATAAACAATAACAAGGCTTGATAAACATTTTGGTCTTTACAGAACAACTCATGTTTCCTCTGTGTTTCATCAAATTTATTTAAACTTGCAATATTTGTTCCTAAACATTCTTCATTTAACAGAGGCCGCAGTGGCCTAATGGATAAGACGCCAGTCTACAAATCCAGGGTCTCTCACCGCTGTGAGTTCGAGACCCGCTCTTCCCACATGTGGGAAAGTGAATTTTCCTTGGATTTTACTGCTTAACCCGGTGTCAGTATAATGTGACTGGGAGAATAGTACGCTTGTCTGCGGCGTACTGACTCGGATAGCTAGCACCTTAAAGTCGCCCTGAGTGCGCGCTAGTACAAGGCAGACAACACACTCGCACTTCGCTGAACCTGTTCATAGATTAATCCATAGAGATTAATAAAGGAGTTCTCGTCGCGAATAATTGCTAATGCGACGTTAAGCTTTCAACCACTCAACCTTCGTTTTACAATATTAGGTACACACATTATACTTTGTTTCTATTTTTCATGTCAGTGACGTGCCAAAATTGATGCAACTTGACGTCATGAATTACCCCAGAACAGAGCACTCACTCGGATGTTGCATCCTCGTTGCCCAACACACTCTGGTCGGTATGCTTCATCCTCTCTTCTCCAAACATACAGGAGATTTTCATTTGAAATAAACACTTAGGTTCATAAAAAAATATCACTTTACTCCAGTAACAATAGTCAACTGTCATATTTTTCATAATTTACACCACCTTACCCTGTGTTTTCTGTTGGTGGCTGACACTGTAAGGGTCTTCCTAACTTTATGTCATTTGAATCTATAAAGGTCCAGTCCTCTGAACTGTCCTGATAGATATTTTCTTTAATGTTGCCACATTATAATTACATGTATATGACATTTCTTTCAAGTTTGCCTTTTTTAGACTTGTATACATTGCATTTTTGCCAATAAATTTTGGTTTTCTCTATGTAGATAGAAATTTATAGCAATTTTTTCTCCTCTACTGACATTTCCTGTCGTCCGCTCTTCATTTTTACCCCAGTTACAGTGAAGATTATAAGTAAGAAAGACAACTCTTATTTTGTGTAGGGTCAGTTACACACCCAAAAATTTGTTCCAGCCATTCTTTTTTATTTCTTTACATTACTATTAGGAATTACAGATGGATATTGCAGAGACATTGTATTTTGATGTCAATAACGTCACGTCATTACATCAATTTTGGCACGTCACTGTTTGGCATGCCATATAGGTACAATTATTCATAGACAAAAATGACAGCTCATAGTTTTAATGAAAAACTAACAACCTCCGGTTTTGTTTGAAATGCTGAAATATTGAAACCCACTTTGAAAGTATGCACAAAAGGAGAGAGAAAAGTGTAATTCAAAACCATGTATTTGTCAATAGTACTATTAATATAAAAAAACAAGAAAGGACAAACTGTTTATAAAGTCCACGACTTTGGAGTTCTCAACCATCCATTTGTTTGCAAAGAAATTGTGTATTCCTCTTTTTACCAAATACACAAAAACCTATATGTATAACGGAAAAGGTGCATTGAGGATCTTAAGTGTGGGGTAGCTGTTGGAATAATTGAGGCGCAAGCATTTAAATACAAGGAGTC
Organism: Anadara kagoshimensis; assembly: GCA_021292105.1. Taxonomy (NCBI): domain Eukaryota; kingdom Metazoa; phylum Mollusca; class Bivalvia; order Arcoida; family Arcidae; genus Anadara; species Anadara kagoshimensis. The sequence continues at coordinate 48,255,853 of CM037858.1, forward strand.
TCACCACTGTGCGTTTAACCCTAGTCGACGGTAAGCGAAAGAGAGTTCTCCTTGTCGGCTCTTTTCAATGGATATAATGGACTTCGTTTTCCGTAATGTTAATTTCGCAATATTGCTGGCAAGTGTAGTAGCCTTCTAAAATTCGCCTTAAGTGCTCACTGGTACAAACCAGTTCAGAAATGCTTGAAAAAAACTCACGCACCATATGAACTTGTAATAAGAGTTATACCGGTGTCTCATCGCGAATATCGCAAACAATATCCAACCAACCGACCTGCAAGGGAATTGAATTTATTAGCTTGTAAGAACGAATTATTTGAGGACATTTTAACGCCACATAACTTTATCATATTTACTGACTTTACATACATAGTAAATTGGTTCAATTATTCCCAGTAACAGGTCTAACCAGTACACATTATACATTTTCCCTTCTACAACATCCTTCTTTATTTTCATTTATCAGACTCCGAATTCGGTTAATGTTTCGTTTGCTGATTCGGAATTTCACCGATATTGTAGTAACCATTTATTCTCTGGGTGATGTCGCAAGAATAATCTTATCAAAGCCCTGAAAAAGTTTTATGGCCATTATAACAATATTATTGATAAGTATGCTATATCTGCACTGAATATATTTGACGTAACAATTCCATTTCCTTTTACACTTAATTTTCCCATTTTTCACGTCGAAATGTAGCCATGACACTACATATCCGAAGCAGTCGAACCCTGTTTAACTTGATTTGCCAGTAACCAGTTTTTTAACTTTGCTTTGAGGTTGTGATTTCAACATGTATCTGTATTGTTTTGTTTGATCTGTCATATCTTTCGTATACTGTGATTATTCGTAATATTGTTATAAACTGTTTACTTGTTCTCTTAATTTTAAAGAAAACGTACTTTGATTGTAATCGTTTTATTTTCGGGCGTGAAAACTACCAACATGAACTATACTGGACAGTTTATGTTTTTTTTTTTGAGATGCAACTTAAATATTATATACGTAACATCTAATACAGCATTGTCGTTGCTGCAACGTTAGTTTGCCTCTTTTCCTAAAGTTGTTATATCCTTCATACACGAATCAGAATTTCGTGTGGTTTGATACCTGAATTGGACTTGAGCCTGTGAATCTGGCACCATCATCATCTGTTCCACTTGTTTCTGAATCTGACACCATCCTCATCTGTTCCACTTGTGTCCGAATCTGGCACCTTCATCATCTGTTCCACTTGTTTATCTGATGTTCCCATACCATACTGCTCTGTGACTTGAATCTCTTGTAAATTTCTTCAATAAACTCTGAAAGCTGAATCCAATATTCGAAGAGATTTAAGGAAAAAACGGACATATATCAATGGTTTTGATTCTTTACTACACCATTTGGACTCTTTGGAACTTTTTAGGGTTGCGATCCTTTTCTAGAGATCTTATTTTATTGCTCTTTCTATAGCTTCGACTTCTCTATTTGGTATTGGTTTTACTTATTGAACATATAAATTACATGTTTACAGATTCAAGTCTCTGTATACACATCACATTATTCCCAACTTGAAAAAAATAAAAAATATATACATCCATTGTCGGGGTTTTAATTCTGTTAATTTAGTTGAACATAGTAAACTTCGGAGTTTTAGTTTATCACGCTTAATCTGAGGTACTGAGACAGGTTTTGTTTCATTTTCGTATTTTCAACATTAAAATACATTGTACATATCAATATAGAATGTATAAAATAAATATGCATGTATAAAGAAGGATCCGTGTCAAAATTGAAGGTAATTAAAAAGTTGTTAAGTTGTACATTTTACATTTTTTCTAAAATGAATCAGGAGGCCAATATAATGAAGAACTCCAGCTGAACGGGATGGAATCATTTTAATTACAAACTGCATATAGGATTTAGATTTTTTGTCCACATTCTTGCTTTTTCATCTTTATGAAATTGTTTGAGTTTGTTACCTTATGACCTTACATGCCTTTCCTTTGAACTACGATGTCCAATTTGAACGGCGTAAGGGGCTTTTTGCAACACCTGTATTTTATTAAACAAGGTGTTTTAGAAAAGCTTTAAGAAACTAGTATTGGCTGTCATTTTTTACCACTGCAGATACCTTTACTTATCCTACTAAAAAACGAGAGTTCTCGTCTAGATGACCTAAAGACAGGCTCAACAATTGCTTTGGTTATTTTACGTCTGACTTTATTCAAACAAGCATTGTTCAAAACCGTTTTAAACATATTTGTAAAAATTAAGACTAGCAGTTGTTACCGAATTAATTGCATGTATCGCCATCCAGAACGATGATATAAATATGAAAAGAAGAGCAATGTTAAAGAACTACTATTAAGCAATCTATTTTGAAAACAACTTATAGAATTTCATTATAAGAGATGAATTTCTGATATTTGTAAAATAATTTTGATTAAAAGAATCTGAAATGACTCAATCGGTTTGGACCGTTTTTGTGAAAAAATTTCAAGCATTATTTGTGCGAGGGTTTACAAAAGGCACTTGTTGAGCAGTAATGTGACTGAAATCTACTTGGGCGAGCGACCCAAAAAAAAAAAAAAAAAGAAATAGCATGTGATTGAAATCCTCTTGGACGACCCCACAAAAAATACAATCTGACTAAATGCCACTTGGGCGACCCCACGAAGTAATAACATGTGATTGAAGTCCACCAAAAAGAAATCAAACGTGACTGGAGTTCACTTGGTCGACCCCACATTGAAATAAAAATCATATTTCTGTAATATTTATATGAAAATTTTATTTATACATAGATCTATTTAGAAAGTAATATTTCACATTGGACACGCTATGATGGTTCTTATGCCACACATTAGACAAAAAGAGATGCAATTTTTCACAGGTGACAGGCAACTGATCAGAGGGATCCTTTAAAGTGTTAACAACAATTTTACTAGTAAAAGTGCTAATCAACCTTCTTGTTTGAAAATGAACCATATCTCCATTAAGATGACATATATCTTTTTGGGGTGTTTAAATTCTTGACAGCTGAATGCGGGTAGATGTACATGGATGTAGTGTTGACTTTATCGTTCATCATGAATATAGAGGGCATATTAAGATGGAAAGATTAAAAGCCCACTTAGAAATATTATTATGACAACCCGGTTTGAATTATGATGGAAAGCATCATACCTGAAAAAGCTCACACACAACGCTCTTTTTAAGTTACTCTTTAACTTATGCTGAGATTATTTTAGTAACTGAACTGTGAGAAAAGGTGCTTTTAATTTAGCGGAAAGTGTAAATCCTGGCTTATGTTGTATACCTTTAATGGGGAAAACTGGTAAACAGTATATACAAATATTGTTCCTTCAGGTCGAAGGGGCATCAATGAGAAGAAGCGAGCTTGTGAATACGACTGGGCGAAAGTATTTCAACTCTTTTGTCTGTGAGATTCCCCTTCCTTTGCCTTCGGAAATACCAATAAAAACCAGACTGGCATTTCCAATAAAACTGCGGCTGTAAGCCTTTAGGGGTTTGGGTCTAGTCAATTCAGTTTGTATAACACTTTTCTTACCAATATGTACTGGAAATCCTACAGATATATTCTTTTATTACTGGATGGGCATAATTTTGGGTTAGGAATGGCCTTAGTGGAAAATCCTTCTTTAGTTATTCGTTAGAATGAATACATTAAATATGAATTCAATGATAATGATATACATACAGAGCAACTACAAATTCGTCATATTGTCAAACAAAAACTACTGGTCCATGTTCAAATCACATTTTAAAAACAACAAAGCAAGAAACTTTGAAAACGAAACAATGTTGCGTCACAAGACCAATATCATCACAGAAAGGTTTTTGTCTCGGAGGAATAGGGCGTAAATTATTTTCGACTAAAAACCTGAAAAAAACATCTGTACACATAACACGAATATGCTATTAAATGTGTATGTTCCAAAGGGCTTTGAACCCTTAGATGAGATATTTAAGCAGCACCAAGCATAGCAATGTAAACATAAACAACGTTACGTCACGACGCCGATATTATTGCAGTTAAGTTTCAAGTTTTGGGAGGAGGAGAACATTTTTTTTATAAAAAAAAACTTTAAAAAATGAACATACGAATACATAACATGAATACGCTATTAAACATTTTTGTTCTGAAGGGCTTTGAACCCTTACGTTGATGATTTAAGCAGTACCAAATAGGGCGGCTAATTTTTTTCCATATAAACAAAGCATCGTCACGTCACATCACCAATATTATTACCGTAGAAATTGTTTGGGAACGTAAATTATTTTTCGGCAATAAATTTAAAAACAAAAATTGAACATCCAGCACATAACATGGATACGCTGTTAAACGTTTTTGTTCCGAAGGGCTTTGAACCCTTAGAATAGAGATTTGCATACTTGTATGACATCAGTCTCCTATATGTGACTCACTTTAAATCATTCGGTCGAGTACTGAACAAACTTTCTTTACCATTATTTTGCATTAGTGTCAAATTTCTCTAGAAATGGTATTTTTGAATACACAGACAATTAAATTCGTATTAATGCATTTAAACTTTTTATTGTTATGGTATTAATGTCATAGACAACTATCTGAGTGCGAACGTCTTGTTTTACCTTTACGTCGCCGATATAGATACTACACAGGCATGTCGAAAGTTTAACACCTAGCTTACAAAAAAGCGCTGAGGTAGCTCATCTGGACCCCTTGTTATTATTATCTCGACAGCTTTTCGACATTTACTACATCTCTAGTCTCGGAAGCATTTCTGTCGGCCACCTGTTACCCATATCTTAGCCAATGTTTCAACTCCTTTGTCGTTATGTCAGTGTTAAACTTTTCGACAGATCTGTAGTATACGGCAAAAAAAATTCCAGTCTACATTCACTTGCTCTTTTTTATAGAAATGAAATTAAGTTTTTTTTTATAATCATGACTAAAATAATATTATTTTAATCATACAGTGCCTTAGATAGATCATCAATTATTAAAATACGGAACAAAAGAGAAGCTTGAAGCGGCTTGATAAAATCAACATTTAAAAATATAATAGCTGACGAAAAGGTTATAGGATCTTTATATTTGAACGTCAGGGCGTGAAAATCTACCCACCTACTCCTGATCTAATTTCCTCTAAATACATATCATCTAAATATCTTCCAGTCATCAAATGCATTTTATCTTAAAGTGATAGCTGCCAATTTCAATCGCAGAAAACCTTCATAAATATACTATCATGATCGGAGCGCCAGATAAGATAGGAATAGTCTTATATATTCAGAGGTAATAATCAGGTTGATAAACACCCAGGGTAAGCGGGAAATGGCTTTTTTGTTCTCGCAATAGGTGATAAATTCAGGTTTATAGAAAAGATGTATTGATATTTTTGTCACTTTATTCTCGGGTTTTATTTGCTGATGGCTGAGATAAAAACTGACGCTCTACATTGTTCCCCTTTATTTGCTTATAAAGTACTTTGAAACTATTCGATTGTATACCGCATAAAACATATAGAAAAACCTTTAAATTCATCATTGTGATAAAAATTATGATAGCCGTCAAATTGGCTATCTGCCTTCTATCATTGAAAAGCGAGAGTTGAAGTATATTGTTCGTTTATTAGGAGTTCTATTTGGCTTTTACCGGGTATTAATGCAATATCGTGATAACGGGTCTGGCATTGAAATTACACGCACTGCTTATCATAACAAAATGCTTATGACAGATACTGTTTGCTTACTTTTCTTAGGTTAAATTACTTTTTATGCCCGTCAAATTTTAAGTTAGAACATGAACTAAGGTACAGACCCATCGGGAGTTTACCAATAAGTTAAGGAAAAGGAGTCGAAGTTTGGCTGCCGAATGGCTGATAGATTAGTATGGATAGCTAGCGGTCGAAAAGCTTCTATCAAGAGATAGATTACAGCTGCCGAAAGGCTGTCCAGATAGAGCAAAGAAGAGCTGTCGATTTGACACTAATTTGTTAGCTTGGTGTTAAACGTTCGATAGGTCTGTACCTTATATCTATCTATTATATATTATTAAAACACGGCTTTAAAGATTATATACCATTTCCTTATTTTATGAACATTATTTTTAAAAAGGAAATGTCAATTAACGACATTTTATAGTATTTTTGTGGTTATAAGTGAATAATAACATTTTTATGATCCTAGAAAAAAGTTTTGGCTGCAGTTAATAATTTTGATTTTTATCACAACTGAAGCTTAAATGTTAAATGTATATTTATGATATGTTGGGTCGTATAAAACACGCTTTTCTTATTTGAAATGTAACCGTTCATGTTTCTGAGCTGTTCTGTTTTGCCCTACCACTACGGTAGCTCAGTTGAGAGTGGTCGGAGTCGGGGTTCAAAGTCTGACCTGGATCAGACAAAGACCGGAAAATCGCTAGTGACTGTTCTTTCTCCAAGCAATAGGCATTTAGGAATGAATATCAATGATCGAGTCCTTTGGGAGAGACGATGCCCAGTGTCACGGCAGGTGTAGTACGTTGTCAAAACTCCCTAAACGCACTGCAGAGCTAAAAATGTCTGCCAGTTTACATATAGTTGGTGACATCTCGATACCGACCGGGTCTGACTTGAAAAGGGGGTAGCGACTGTTCTTTCGCGAAGCACTTGGCATTACCAAATGAAAGTCACGGTTCTTTCGGATGGAAACTTATAATAAACAAGGACTCGTGTCAGTCACGGTAGACACGACAACAAAACCCTGCTGTATAATGCAACGGACAAGCAAATTTGCTACATCTTCGCCTATAGCTGGCGACGTGTCGATATAAGTGAAATATTCTTGACTGGGACGTTAAACACCATTACTCCACTCAGCTGACATCTCGAAATAAGAAAATATTCTTATCGCAGGCGTAAAGCATAATTTAATAAATTAATTTTCTATTTTGTCTGAAACAGCTTCAGCAACTATAAAAATTCATAATCCTGGTGTCTTTGCAATGGGCTACGTGATGGGGTCCCAGACTTTGAAAATTGGAACGGAACATTTTTATCATGATCAAACACAAACATGCCAGTACATGTCCAAATAACAACCCCACAAGCAAAGTAAAAACTTTGAAAACTGAACTTGGACATTTAAGTGAACCCCAAAGAAAGTAAGGCCGGGTGGTCTAGAAAGATAAACACCTCCTATTTAGCTGGCTTCACCCGTCACGTCTGTATTTTCAAATGCACACAAGTATTCAATTATTATTGTTTTAAACAATGAGTGTTGGGTTTGTTTATTTATTTTAGTGACGGAGCACCCGGTCTCGCTTCCCTAGTAGTGGAAGTTCGCGTTTTAACTTATTTTGGCACTTGATGCTTGTTTTAGACTGTGATTTGAGAAAACTACATTTAATGATTTTAACTTGGTCTTGTCACTGATGAAAGGAACTTTATTAATGAATTGTAATCTGTCAGAATAAAAAAAACCCACTAAAACTCTATATGTCATATACATAGAGAGGGACTTAATAAATTGTTGACCCAGAAATTTTGCAAGCCTAGGGTTATCAAAGCCCTAAAAAGTTTTATTGCCGCCATCACAGTATTGTTGATAAGTTTGATTTCTCTGTTTCTAGGATTGTCCTGGATATATTTGACGTCCCATAGTTCCATGTTGCTTTCACACGATTTTGATTAAAAACGTGGCGGGTGTAGCTAGCTAAACAGGAGTTGCTTTACCCTTCCGGAACACCCGGCCTCACTTCCCTGTTGGAAGTTCACGTGTCCAACCAATCTTGTCAATTCCAAAGTTTTTACTTTGCTTCTGGATTGTGATTCGGACATGGATTAGTATGTTTGTTTCTGATTTGAAATCGAATTACGGACAGGTGTATAATAGTAGCCAGCTATCCTGTGAGTTTTCCCACGGTTTACAGGGTTTTGCATCAATTGGTGTTCCAATATAGGACATAATACAGAAACCATGACCTTAACGGACATGACAATAAGCAACCGTGAACACGACAAGAAATCAGAAACAAGAAAAGAAATAACTTATTTCACATAGTTTACACTACTTCCTACAAAATTTACGATTATGACCGCTTTGAACTTATAATTATACAAGAAAAGTTATGACTTATATCAGTATTAGAAATCTAATTTCGACAAAAAAGTGAAATGACAAATATTTCTCGTTATTTTTATGATCCCAAGTAGATCGTTCACCCTTTCATTTTACCTACAACAAATATGAACATTTTATTGCTTACTGTAATCCAATGATAATGCAAAAATCTCGGTCGTCACTCATGGCTAATTTTTGATTTGATTTAACACATATTGACTGAAATTAAAATTTGATGGATATTAATATTCAAACATAATAAATAAATTAATAATTTATCAAAATTTGATGTATATTTGTATTCAAACATTATATGTAAATTAAAAATTTGTCAAAAGTTGAGGCATATTTATATTTAAACGTAATTATTATAAATTAAAAAATTATCAAAATTTTATGGATATTAAAATTCAAAATTCAAACATGTATAAATTAAAATTTCATGTTAAATTTAGAATTGCAAATGCTGTATATATATATATATAAACCACAATTTCCACGAATCTGTAAAAACACTTAGTCATTTGCACGTGCTTTCATTGTTTTCCAGTCCCTTGTCCCCTCCAGGCTTTCAAGTTTGCAAGGAAGCTGCACATTTCAAAATCATATTGGTGTTCAACGCCCAAAAATGTACACATCAAAGACACTTGAAATGCTAAATTATTCAAAGGTCAACTAATTGTGGATTTTTTGCACAAGGAAATTGACAGAAAAGCACATGTTGTCAAACTGACCCGACAATACTATATCAAAATACTGTTTATCTTTGACCAGATCTATAAATAAAATAGAGTTAAATGTATAAATTGTATTAATATTAATAGGTTTCATATGATATTATACTTTTTATATGATATATATTAAAAAAATAAAATAATGAATGAAAGAAAGAAATAAACAAAGTATTACCATGCACTAACAGATAACACATCCCATTTTGAAATTACAAATAAAGTACAATCCTTCTCACAATCATTACTTCATAAAGGTGTTTCGCGATATTTCGAAGGGTTCTTAAACAGACATTGAGACTTCAAATGATGTGGTGATAAGCGAAATTATCGAGGGACAAGGACTTTATATGTAATAAAGCGTTGCTTGAAACTTATTAAGAGAACAACATATACTGCCTCATAAGCTGGTTTTATTTTAGAATTGAAACTTGTTTCACAAACCATTTTAATATTAAAAAACAACATTGCATATGACACAAGCTGTTTTTGTTATTGGTTGATTTGGGTATCGACAAGTGTTTCTAGCCCATCCACAAATATATCGATTTGCCGGTATGCTGTTTATAAGCACAAAAAAAGCAATGTGAAGTGTTCTAGAAGCAACTTCTTAAAAAAAATCAACACTTCAAGTTTGAGATCTAGACTTTAAAATTTTAGGAGTATTCGTTCCATCATCAACTAGATCGGAAATGTTGTGTTGTTAATACACATTCTTACACTATACTTCACACACACACACACACACACACACACACACACACACACACACACGTGATATTTTGAGATTGCATGTATTTTGCCCATATCGAATAAGATGATAGCAAGCATGGTTCTTCAAATCAGATACAAATAAAATAGTTCAGATAAGACCGTTGTTTAAGTTCTTTTTTCGTGCTTAAACGATACAACAAGCAAGAGGCATTTCTTTGTATATTTAGTATCTGAAAGATCAAAAGTTTGAAGTTCAGATTTAAATTGTAACTTTAAAGTATGCTTAGGAGCAATTAAGCAAGTCTTTTATGCAAAATAATAGAAATTTATGTTGATTTGGCATGTTGCATAGTTTTATTGTGCAATGTCTTATGCAGTGTCTTATTCTTAGAAATCTTGTTCTGTCAGCGATTCATTGCATGGGATATTGACACTCTCTTAAATGATACAACGTTTACATTACTCCTGACATAAACACACATAAAGAATAGTAAACACGTCTTGTGGCAAATCAAATTTGTGACAATAATGTTTTAAGTCGACCAGATACGATGTGCTATGAATACACGTTACAACATATTGAATACGTAATATTTCACGAATGATTATGTACAAATCATGATACGTGACAATTTTGAATGATGTAAGGAACCTTTCCTGAGGAATTTAGTTCCGTTATTTTAGTTGTTAAAGTTTTAAATGTTTTAAACTATCGTGACGAACAGGCACATTTACTATAGTTCTATGACATCACTATAAAATTCGAAAGTTTTAAGCAATGAATATTCTTTGTAGCTTGACAAATGGATTTCAAACTTTTTAAAACACTTTTAGCGTAAAAAGTGCAATCAATTTCTCCAAAATTGTGTGATCATAATATATTAAACATTCATTGTCAATGAAACATACTAGTTACTTAGGGAACACAATTATTTATTAGGCACGGTTAGTTTAGGGTCATTTAAACATGTTTCGGCAACAATAAAATTGAGGTACTAGTATATGGAAGAACTTGTTCATACTGCGGGTGGTTTGTGTAGCGAGGCAGGCTGCTTTAAGTAGGTCCTTGACCCAGGCGTGTTGCGGACCCGGGCGTCTTGGGGCCCTCAAAGAGTTTAATGGCCGTCGTCACAGTATTCTTGATAAGTTTGATGTCTCTGTGTCTAGGATTGTCCTGGGTATGTTTGTCGTCTCATAGTTCCATGTTACCTTCAGTCTATTTTGATGCCATTCATGGTGGATGTCGCTGGTTAAACATTGGGTACATACCCTCCCGGAGCATCCGGCCTCACTTCCCAGGTGGAAGTTCACGTATTTAACCTAATTTGTTAGTTTCAAAGTGTTTAATTTATTGTCTCAACGTAAGGTTTCGTTATGTTTTGTTGTTGGTTTTTCCTTGTTTTTGTAGCTTGGTATTTTGTATTCTTGATTCCATTTACTATTGTCAAGTTCATATATTCCGAGTTAGATTGATTTATTTCATTAAGGTACCAGTTTATAAACAATCAAATTTAGTCAACAACAGCAAAGTAATTTTGCATCTATTCATGTTCTACCGTTACATAATACGTATGTACCTAACTTCATTTCACTTCAATCACAATAAAACTGTCTTGATAGTCTGTAGAGGACTGTCATTATTAATTCCTGAAATAACAGCGCCTCTCGATACATTGTTGTATAACAGTTTGGGAAGTACACCTGCTGAAATATATAATTAAAAATAATAATAGACAAAGCAAACAAGCCTAATAGACATGCCTCTTTTCTCGACACAGATCTTATAATTACAATCAAACGCAAACAGGAGGTCGTGGGTTCGAACCCCGGCCGAGTCTGACCCAAGACTTGAAAGTGGGTATAGACTGTTCTTTTGCCAAGCACTCGGCATTACGAAATGAAAGTCACGGTTCTTTCGGATGGGAACGAGATCCCGTGTCACGGTGGGCTTGGCACGCTAAAGAACCCTGCTGTATAATGCCATCAGCGCAACGCACAGGTAAAATTTCTGCACCTTTGCCTATAGCTGGCGACGTCTAAATATAAGTGAAATATCCTTGACTGGGACGTTAAACACCATTACTCAACTCAACTCAAACGCAAACATACCGGACAATATTCAAATCAAAATCCAAAAAGAAAAGTGAAAACATACAAATAAAGTTAAACACGTGAACCAGGGTAATGAGACCGGGTGGTTCAGAAATGTAAGCACCTCTTGTCTTGCCATTCACATCCGCCAAGTGTGAAACCAGAACAGAGAAGAAAGAACAAAGAACTAGGAGACGTGAAATATGTCAGCAAATGGATACATTGAATATCATTCACAGTACGATAAATGATAGAAGAGATTACTTTGGAGCTCTAAAGAACATTTGACTCGATGGTGACGTCTTTAGAGCTCTGTAACAACAACTAATGAAATCCGGACTTCATTACGAGTTGTTACAGACCTCCTTCCTACAGTATCTACATTTTAAAATCTTTCCTATTTGCTCATTCTTGTTAACTTACACGTCTAAATTGTTATCACAAGAGAGACCGTTATCCCTAACTAAGAAAATTTTTGCCATTAGAAAACGACGAGCTTCTGTTATACATGCATTTTTGTACAGAACAAGGAATGTCACACCTTTATCATTTTTTTTTTTTTTTTTGCTAATTTGGTTCTAAAACGTCGATGACTGGTCAATAACGAAATGTTGCCTGCTTTCTGGTTTCCTTATATAGGAAGTGTGAAAATATTACTTATGGTTTGTAAAAACAACTTATACACCCTTCAATCCAAGTAGCATCTTTCCTTGTTCACGGAATGATTCAATGATGAACCACTGTTATGTGTGTTCATTGATTGTTGAGAAGACAATTTAATCTATTTTAATTTGCTTTTATTTTTGTTAATTAAATGCAATAATAACTCAGAGGCAATATTTAATTAACTTTGTGGACTAAAATTTACATGAAATTTTTTTAAGCCTAACGCTTACGTACAATGCCAGGATTGACAAGGGGCCTCGGTGGCCGAATGGTCTATAGGCAAGCGTACGGACCTATCACCACCTAGGTTCGATCCCGCTCGAAACAGATCCTAGTGTAAGAAAGTTTGTCAGTTTCTCGTCGAAGGTCTAAGCTTTTCTCCTGCTACCCGGTTGTTTCCTGTCATCCCGGTTTTCTACACCATCTGAACTGACACCTCGATATAAGTTTTAACTTACAAAGTTTCAAGGCTGGGGCTTTCGTAGAGCTATTGTTCTCCACCCGATAGACTCCCTTACATGTTTTCTGTGTATAGTGTCTAATTACGAATGTACATGTACCATTGTCTATGTGATTGATCGTTTAGTGTTTTACTTTGTGTAATAAAAAACCAAAATACCAACGTCAGTTTTTATATTTCTTTGCAAAAATAACAATTTACCCAATTCAAAACTATGTAAGGAAGGTTTAAATTCCATTTATATGCCAATATTAAACTATTTATTACATATTTTATATTGCAAGTATCCTCTAGTTTTGATTTTTTTTATCTTATCTAGCAATACTTATGATCTGGATTGCTTTAAAGCCGACTAATTACTTTATTTAGTCTAACAATTCTGGCCAGGCACCATAATAAGGTTTTATTGGTCCCAATGATCAATACGTCGAGAGCCTTACCGTGAACAAATATTAGAAAAAATTCCAAAAATAGATTTTAAAAGAAGCTAAATTGTGGTCATATATTTATTGAAGATATTTTCTTTCCCACCCCTCACTCAATTACCGGCATTGATCAAATCTTTTGGAGAACTTTATGAAAATTACCCTGTATTGTAAATGTTATGAACGTACTTCTTTCGACTTGGCTTAATAAATCATAGGAGTAGATCAAAAGGGAAAAGAATCCAAACTTAGATACTCTCCAACGGCAGGCCTACAACAAAGAACTCTTAACATAGAAGTGCTATTTTAAAACCATACATTTTACTGACTTTGACAAGTTCTCGTTTGATCTCGTGAGAAGTTTGATTTAGGAGATTGATAAAAATTGGATGTTTTATTTCTTATCAACGTAGATTTCTATATTGCAACACTGCAAGGGCCGTTATAATACGGTAAGCGAATAGGAAAACGGCGCGGCGGTCAGATAGCGAACTTGTTGGTAAATAAACGTCCTTGATCTTTTTATGCGTCATTCTGCACTTCCTTTGAAAAATTTAAATTAATTAAAACAGCTTAGTCGGATTAGGCACTTCCTGGTTTAAAGTTGTTTAAATTAAAACACATAAAATAAATCCTACTTTCTTAAATATATAACATTTCAATTTAATTAAAAATAATAATATTTGTCATTTTCAATATCTGTTCGTAATTGTTATGTTTTAAGCAACTGGTTCTATGAGTTTTTCATCTCTTTTTCTCTTTCTCACTAAATTAAGGAATTGATTCATAAAATGATTTGAAGTTGCAGGTTTAGAATTAGGATATCCTGACATTAAATCCACAAATTTGAGAAGACAACACAACGAAATGTAATTGTGAATTACTAACGATAATGCCATTTTAGAAGAAAACTTCTTATTTATGAATTGAATATTTTTATGGTAGTAAAAATCAAACACCAGTTAATGTTCAAATCACAATCAAAAATAAATAAATAAATAAATATTTATTAAATAAATATAAAGGCTAAAATTTAAAACATTCAAAACTGGCAAAAATAACCCAATTATTTACACCCATCACGTGTCTAGATATGCGGTTGTGCCGTTCGAATATATTGTAACACAGCTAAATAAAATACATATCCATTCCAATTTCTATTCATGAATTGTGTATTTTAATGGTAATTTTATGCTATTGGGATAATTTGTAACACAGTCGAATACAATGCATTTAAATTCAATTTTTTATCAATTTTATGAATTGTATATTTTGCAATGAATGATAATTTAGATATGCGTCTATGCAGTTAGAATTTATTGCTGCATAGTTGAACATAATTGATTTTGTTATTTAAATTTTTTTTGATAGTAATTATATTTTTGTGCATTTTTACCATTACTGTAAATCGGGGAATTTTCGCGTCATTTAATTTTTTCGACAATTGCCATTTCAAGATATATTTGTGTATTTTTATTTTCGCTTTGTAGGATGTTGCTTTGTGTAAATACCAGTAAATTAAACAAAAATAAAACACATGCGGAAATTTCCCGTTTCACGGTATTCCTTTGGAGTAAAGGAAAATAAGATTTTCTTACAAACTGCTGAATGGACAAATATGACCACAATTTATTGACCATACTTTATGCATTTCAACACACTGCTATATCTTCATATATTTATCGCGAAATATCATAATTGTAAAAAATTATAATGGATACATTTTTGTACAGGCCTGTCTAAAGTTTAACACTGAGCTATCGAATAAGAGTCGAAGTTACCTTATATAGTGACCGAGATATGGATAATTAGTCCCCGTAGTGCTTCCGAGAGATAGATAGATGTCGAGGTATAGAATCAACACTTATCCGTTAGCTTAGTGTTAAACAGTCTGTACTATGCTTTATCAGTACTCCCTCAGAATATTTTGAGCAAAATAAGGTTTTCTTAACAGACTGTTGAATGGAAAAATTTGATCCCAATCTATTGTCCAGACTTATTGAATTTAAAGGACAACTTTGGAGAGCCAAAATGAAAAATAACATCTACTGATGAGGAGTTTTATTCCGAAACGACTGTCTGGTGCTACAAAATTAAAATAAGTAATAATTATCATTATTCTCAATGAGTATATAAATATATTTTCTTAACAGACTGCTGACTGGACAAATATAGTAAATTTGACCACAAATTATCGTCCCAGACTTTATGTATTTCAAGGACACTACAATATCTTTATATATCTGTAGCTATATATCATTGTTTGTCAATGTTTATCAGATAAAACGTCACCTAAAGGTACAAAGATTATTGACAGTTTTAACAGCTTCTGCTGTCCACAAGTCACTTAATCGACACATAATAGACATGTATTCCTGTAAAGTGTCCGAAATATTAATGACCAATTCATCTTGAACATGCATTATTTTCACATTTAGGTGCTAGAAGTACATATGGTTCCGTATTTTATTGTTTTTTTCGGCATTTATTGAATAAGTATTAATGACCAATAAGTGACCATACGCGTGATATATGTTTCCTTGGCTACTGTATACAACAAGCAATCATTTGCATATTTATTCGAAGAGTGCACTGTTTTGTGCTGAAATTAAAAAAATGGATTTCGCTCATATGAATTATTTTAAGAATGTTTAAAATGAATTATTTTAAGAATGTTTAAAAACAGAAATACTATTTTATATCTTTAATTTTTTTTTTTTTTTTGTTAGTACAATTTTACAACCTATTAGTTACGACTTTGGAATTCCTTATACATGTACCGATCTAAAACTAGTATGTTTCTCGTATATTGTTTGTAATTATAACTTATCTTTCAATATTATGAAAAAGTAGCCCCCGTTGTACTGGGAAAGCCCACACGTACACAAATGGTATGAAAACTATCGTGTCATGTCTATGTGAGATTTATTTGTCACATTGAAACTGCTGGTTGAAAATAATATAGCAAGGAAATCTCGATTGTGGACAGACACTTAATGATATCTTCTAAAAATCCATTCGAAGTATAAAATTGTTTTCATTAGAAAACCTACCCCCTTTTGTTTTGTGAATACGTAGTTCGGGAAATAAATTCTGAACCTCATAAAGCCAGGAATAGTACTAGTTATCCGTATTTTTCCAATCTTGACATTTTCTATAGTTGTTGTACATGTAGTTGATGTAGCTAAACAGGAGGTACTTTCTCTTACGGAGGACCCGGTCTCACTAGCCTGTGAAATTGTACGTTTAAATTTGTCAGCTTAAGTTTTTACTTTACTTTTTGTATTTTGATTTGAACATGGATCGGTATGTTTGTTTTTGATCTGAACACTGGCACTCATATAAGGTAAAAAATGGGTCCGTATTTTCCCGATCTTGACATGTCAATAATTACAACTTTTCCAAATCGTCATAAGATGATATAGCAAAAATGGTTTATTTATGAGCTTTTGATGCCACTCTCATATCTCAGATTGGATTTTGGTAATTTAGCTGAGAGTGATCAGTTCCATTTCATTGTTGTGATTTTTCACCCAAAAAGTAACATGAAGAATCACCAGGCTTGGCAGTTATTTCTTAACTAAGATTTTCCTTAACTTAAATTAGCAATTGTTGACAGTCTTTTTCGAAACTACAAATAAACGACTCTGAGAAAACTAAATACAAATCTAATTAGCTTTAAGAGATCGTCAAAATGGCACCTTAAAGTCCCAAATATCTTACAAATTAACAAAATTTATTAGGATTTCAAATTTGCAAAATTACTATTTGGAGAAAGAATGATTGTGAAACTGTAACTAGTCTGTAACTTAAATAGGACACCAGTGGCTTCTAATTTTATTGTGTCAATGTCCTTCAAAAATATAAAAAAATATTTAAAACAAATTTTAAAAAAGTAAAAAACGAAATAAATTTAAAAAAACGAACCGTTGTTTGTTTTAAATTGATACACGGACAAATTGAGCTTACAGACTAAAGAAGAAAATAAGATCGCATCTGTTTGTATTGAATTGGAATAAAGATGAATTCAAAGACAACACCATAAAGACGATTGTCTGTGAAATTTTAATCAGTGATTGAATAGAAAAACGTATTAATGAAAGAATGAATGATCAAAATATTCCAATGAATTCTGACTCATAACGGAGCTTATTTCAAAATTAGTTTCATATTTAGACGCTTGCGTTGTAGTTGTGTTAATTGAAGACGAATATGACGTTGTAATGAAGTTATTGACACCTCCCGTGTGAGAATTACGTTTCCTCCGTATCTGGTATCACGTTTCCATTTCATCTTAAATGTGTCCATTAACTATGCTTATTGAGCAAGCTTGAACGCAAGACAATCATTAATATTCACATCCATTATAGGAAGCCATGACTTTTGGGGATTTTAGTTACTGTCTTAGACTATTAGAGTCAGGATATAACTTCAAGAAAATTAGACTTTTCTCAATTTTATGTCTTTAAAATGGACTATTAACATTAGTTGAAAAAATATCAGCTTATTTAAAGCTGTTTCATTTACATTCTCAATATCTTGCTTCAAAGTCTTTAATTTCCTAAGAAATTTAGTGCGTTTTAACAAAAACTAGACTAACACTTATTTTTTCTTGTGTTTTGTGATGCTATTTCTAATGTAAAAATATGCTAGTTTGATATCTGTATCGCATGTTATTCTTTGTTGTTGCAGGGATTGAAGATCTAAGTGTTTATTCAAAGCCCAAGACTTAATTTCTTTGTATTTAAATCACAAAATCACACGTTTTTGGGCAATTTTTTACAAAAAATATGCAATTTAGGTATCGGAATTGCATGTAACTCTTTGATGATCCTGGGATTGGTTGTCTTCATTATTTGCGGAAGTATGGGAATTACTGTAAACCTAGAAACTTTTGCGGCAGTTTTATTTTGGAGCAAATGGCAGCAAGGTTAAAGTGCTAAAATAAAACGGTCATTGCTTTTTATTCTCAAATATGGCATTGATACCACCACAAACGAAGTTAATTAGGATATATAGGGGGTATTTAGGAATCGCCCTGTCTGTCTGTTCGTCTAGTTGTCCGTCACAACATCGTATCCGCTCCATATCTTTCATGTCTATGGATGTATTTTGATCAAACTTGGCACAAATGTAAACCAACATGAGACGATGTGTCGCATATCAATTTATATACATAAGTCAAAGGGCAAGGTCAGGAGGTCAATGCTTTGTGGCAGGGGGTATTTTTCTCAAGAGACAGTTCTTGTTAATATAGAACTCGCAACCCTCGTTTGGTAAATATAAAACATTGCACTGTTAGTGTTTGTGTCTTAACATAAAATATCAATTCGAGCATAAATAAGAAGTTAAAAAAGAGTAGCTCTTTAATATACTTTGAGACGGACACCGAATTGTCAAAATGTTGCCATGCGCTTCCTTTGACTTTGTATGAAATAACAGTTGCCATATGCTACTTTTGAATGCATTTTTTCAAGTGTAGCATCATAAACAAAAAGAATTAAGTTGAGTAATGGTGTTTAACGTCCCAGTCAAGAATATGTCAAATATATCGAGACGTCACCAGCTAAAGGCGAAGGTACATAATTTTTTTTCTGTGTGTTGTGCTGATGACATTATACAGCAGGGTTCTTTATCGTGCGAAGCCCACCGTGACACGAAACCTCGATTTTAAGTTCCCATCTGACAGAACCGTGACTTTCATTTCGTAATGCTGAGTGCTTCGCGAAGGAACAGTTACTACCCACTTTCAAGTCTTGGGTCAGATCCGGTCGGGACTCGAACCAACGACCCCCACTTTACGGAGCCGAGCACTCTACCAACTGAGCTACTGCAGTGGTTACAGACAGAAAGAGGTTAGTATGCAATGCATACACAGTGTTCAGAATGTTTAGTCTTATTTAATCTAAGATGCATATTTCTGACAAATCAAAACAAACATAAGAATACGTTTCCAAATTATAATCCCAAAAGCAAAGTAACATCTTTGAAACTAACACATGAACTTTCGTCAGACAAGTGAGGTCGGGTGTCCGGAATGGTAAGCACCTTTTCTTTAGGTAGCGATACTAGGCATGAATAAAAAATATCCAAATCAGAATCCCAAAAGCAAAGTAACATCTTTGAAACTAACACATGAACTTTCGTCAGACAAGTGAGGTCAGGTGTCCGGAATGGTAAGCACCTTTTCTTTAGCTAGCGATACTAGGCATGAATGAAAATGTTAAACATATGTGAACGTCCACCAGGGAATAGAGGACGGGTTCTTTGGAAAGGTAAGTGACCCCTGTTTAGCTAGCTACACCCACCACGTGTTAAATCAAAATTGAGGACGAAAGTAACATGCATCTATGAGGCATCAAATCATATTCAGGGTAAATCATACTAAATTTTGGAGCATGGGCCTGTTCAAAATCTAGACAATCGTCAATGATATGGGGTTTATCAGCGAAAGATATTCGCTTTTACTGGAAACCTTAACCTTATGCGGATATATAAGGAATTGAAATAACAGTCAGCACAGACGTTAAGGTAAATTGCGTTTAAATCTGGTATACATCATTATTTGTTTCAAACACTGATTACCGTGACACAGACATCGTTGGTGATCTCGGCAAAGCATTTAACATACTACAAATTGACCTTACAAGAAAGGCATTTCTTTACACCATTGTTTTGTCTGACATTATTGGAATTTAGAAATAATGGCCACGTGTCTTTAAAAACGACTTTGTGATTATGGCGGCAGTTATGCACGTGTTTACAAAGTTACTGTTCTCTCATTACCCAGGTAACAAGAGAGAAATTGACAGACAATTTAACAAATACTGACAATAAGCTACTTGTAATTTTCAATATTTTTGATTAGCGTTCAATATCCTATTTGTTCAGGTGGACTTTAGTTTTATAAATGCACACATGTATTTGACATAAACGATAACTGTGTTAATGGCATCGTCTGTGTAAATTTTAGCTATCACATTTGGATGACACTTTTAAAAAAACTATGTCAAAGTTTTGAGAGATAAATATTTTTTATTACTTTTATGTATACATTGCTGTTTTCACAATTACATTTGAAGTTGACAGTACTCTACAGCGTAAACACGTTGTTTCATATGCATCCTATTGGAATTTGTTTGATAATATCAGGTGACATTAGAAAATTCAAAATTGAAACAATAGAAAAAAAATTATAGCTGAATAAATTTACTTCATAAAGCACACAAGAGCAATAAATGAACGAATTAAACATAAACGTATCGGTCCTTGTTCAAAAGACAATCCCAAAGCAAAGTAAAAACTTTGAAATTGACAAATTAGGTAAAACCCGTGAACTTCCACCAGACAAGTGATCATGAGCCGGGTTGCAACACGCTGTCTAACTACCCATATCGAGTCCACTGGCATTAAAACTGTTTACGAACTCTGGATATATAGAGTGATACAATGGTATTTAATGGTATGCTATCTATACCTTAGGAAGATCCTTACTCATCTCCTACTGAATCTTTATAATATTTTGCCCTCAACCATCGGAACCCAAACCTGTTATTGCCGTTTAAATATTGACATAGTTGTTGAGCACGAAATAAATAGAAAGAATGGTAATGGAATGAATCGTTTGTAGATGAAAACTATGTATTGTACTTGACAATAGCAAATATAAGTAAGTGCAGTGCTCAAAAAGACAAACTAACCATATAATAAACGATACAAAATGAACCAAAGAAGGAAACGATACACGAACAAAAGAAGATAACGGTATAAAATATTAGTGACTAGTAGCCGGTAACGCAAAACGCTACCATGGCCACAACGATCAAAATGAGACAAAGCAGAACCTCCATTTAGACACCCGATGAAAAATCTTTGAACTGATGACTATCATTAAAAATATTGGCAAAATGGTATCTAGTGATGTGAACCAAAAATAGATGCTAATATTATAACAGTGAATCGAAAACTAGAAAACTAGCTACTCTTGAGTTGAGTAATGGTGTTTAACGCCCCAGCCAAGAACATTTCACTTATATGGAGATGTCGCCAACTATAGGCGAAGGTGCAAAAATTTTGCCTGTGCGTTGCGCTGATTGCATTGCATTATATAGCAGGGTTCTTTATCGTGCTGAGCCTACCGTGACACGGGACCTCGTTTATTTTAAGTTCCTTTTTGAAAGAACCGTGACTGTCATTTTGTAATGCCGAGTGCTTGGCAAAAGAACAACCCCTACCCACTTTCAAGTCTTGGTTCAAACCCGGTCGTGGGTTCAAACCACGACCTACCAAGTTACCTTTGAAGGCCTCAAGACAACTTTGTTTATTACAATGTTTCAAAAATTCATATACGATGTACATGTAGAAATTTCTGTCCGATTTTTCAGGACAAACATGTCCTAAAAGGTTTCATAAACAGAATAATTTAAACGAACAAAAATATGTTTTTCACAGTTTTCAGTAATAAACATTTATAAACCGACAATTTATTTGTTTCATATACAGGGTACCTGCTGTTTGTGACCTTTGATAAGGAGAGCAATGTACTATTAATGTAAAGACATTTAAAGGAGAAAAACCCAAAAGATTCACACATTAGACATCTGATTGTAATATTTCACACTAGGCTTGGGCATCGTGCTTAGTAACAAAACAAATTTCACACTCTGTATGAGTAGTATGCTTGGCAACGAAAACATTCCATATTGTGCATTGGCATCGTACTTAGTAACGTAACCATTAAAAACTTTGCGTTGTCGTTATGCTAGGCAACAAAATGCTTCATTTAAAGATAAGTGACTTCCATGGAGAGGTGCTATATGCACAAAATAAAAGTATGCCATCAGGAACAAACATCTGACCGCTACAGATGGTTATCAAGACCCAAAGAAAGTTTAATGACCACCAGATAAATATAATGTCTCTTTATTCAAATATAACCTTGGGATATATTGGGCGCCCATAGTTCCGTGTTCCTTTAATTTGAATTCCCTCGACCCGACGCTGTTGTAGCCAGCTAGATTGGAAGTGCTTACAATTCCGGAGCACACGGTCTCACTTTTCTGGTTGAAGTTGACGTGTGTAACTTAATATTTAAGTATTTTAGATTGGCTAAGTATATTCTTTTAGGGAAACTAGAACTAAGGCCAAAATCTATTGTATAAGCTGTTTTTTCAGCAGTGTGAGAGAAGTTTGCCAGATATAAAAACGTGATAAAATTTCAAAATGGCACAGAGAGAAAATTAGTTTTCACAGCGGCTCACACAGTTTTACATCCTTGTAATCATCTATACCAAGTTCAGTGAATATTATCTTCAATGCCGTTGGAGAAGTAGGTCAGGCAAACTGTTATGGACAGACAATGCTTTACCACAGCATATCTCTTTTTGGTATTCATATTTTTATTCACTCTTCCATATATAATTACAATGTGCATAGACAGCAAGAATTACATGACACATAACCATTTCAATAATTAATTTACATCGTCTATAATATTTTCAACAAATTCCATTTCTTTATAATATAGTCTTTTTAGGGGTATACAAAAACAAAGAATATATTTCTATTTTATAGCATATCTCTTTTTGTTTAAAAATTTGCGTATAAAATCAGTTATTTGGCACAGATAAATACTATTTTTCAAGACATGTTTTTTTTTTATGTCATCACGAATAGTTCTGGGGATGGGGCATATAATTATTGACATTACAAAAGCAGGGCATCTTGCGCGTTAATGGACGTGTACTAACATAGTACACTCATCTTAAGGAGATGGTATAAGTACTAATGGTATCCGAAAGTCTTAGCGTCGACGGTTGATCCGGTCATTGTATCACAATTACTGTAATTTACTTGATCATACATTCAATTACCCTCAATGTTTAACAGACTGATTGAAAGGCGTACAAGACATCGTGGATGGTGTTTTTGTTCCCACGTTACTTCCTTGCTTAAAGACCCCCTTTAGTTTAGGTATGATGTATATTTTTGTTTATATTTGAGAACAGCTCGTTTTTAAAATGTCAATTAAATGAGTACATGCGTGTGCTGTGTATTGCCGTTTTCCTGCGTGTCCCCTGGCATGCGCTGTAGAAAAGAGTGTTAAATCCTCAGGGACAGATTATAGGCGGATTTGATGGATCATCGGGGTATCCGTCATTGATCAACTTCTACGCTTCTATCAAAGTTAAAGTATTTAGGCGTTTTGTTTATGCTGGATAAAAAGAATACATTTCTGTTGAGATTTAGATGAAAGAATTTGATTATGTTTCTGATGAGGATGGAGAAAAAACTTGTTCTGAATTAATATTATTATTATTTCCATTGCTGAGAGAGAGAGAGAGAGAGATGTTGCAGTCGTCTATTTCGTAACAATGCTTTGTCCCATTACCACCAAAAAGTTGGGACAATTTTTGTGAATGGAGATGCACGGAAGATTGGTTAGCCTAAGACACTAGAGTAGTTTTAAGTAAGATGGAACCATTTTACTTTATTCCAAGGCTAAACCTGCTCCATATTTTAGGTAAAATAACTAAAATTTCACACACACATACACACACACAGAGAGAGAGAGAGAGAGAGAGAGAGGAGAGAGAGAGAGAGAGAGAGAGAGTTTCAATAATGGTCAAGCGACTACTGTATTTATATTGTTATAAGTACAATACCCTCGGGTATAATGTAAGAATTGCAAAATCGTTGATTTGGTCAAAAATGTGTATTTTTTGCAAAGAGCAACGAAGCCTCGAGCCATATCACAGTCTTTCAGCATCTGCTGCTCAGAAACAGGATGGTATTGGAATTCCATTTGAGACGATGTAGTTTCTAAACAACTTCAATTTGATATAAGCTAGTTTCAAAGTATCTGTCTTCAGATGGAGCTATACTGTTATAACTTTGATACGCTGATTATAGGACTGTCACCTTTTCAATTTTCAAGCCTGTGGACACTATTGTATGCATAAGTTTATCGGGAGATCAAGCTTTAGTATTCGGACACAAACACCTGCTCCGGTTTGTCTCCTTGTGTTTAATACGGGCTGATTTAAACTCCAACGAAACAGAATACGTAATAAAAAATTTAGAAAATAATTATTTAATTATTATTTATTCATTAACCAACCAAACAAAACTATACCAGTTCATGTCCAAAACATAATTGCAAACAAAGGTAAAAGGTAAAAAATGACTGACGATTTAAGAATGGAAATGAGACCTGTTCTCCGAAAGTGTAAATTAATTAAATTATTTATTTATTTATTTATTTATTTATTTATTTATTTATTGTTTCAGTCGGATTCTGAGTGCAACAGGACATTCCATCTGCAGCATATCCATACATATAGCGCAAGTAAACGGAAATTTGTTATGAGAAAACGCCGTCCGGGCTCGTTTAATCTGGTAAAAGAATTTACATTTTATTTTACAACGAATCTTGCATTTCTAGTGCAAATAGGTCAATGTAAAATGTTTGTTAGAACAATAATTGCAGTGATATTTCTATTTTGAACTCGAAAACTTCTTGGGGAACATAATTTTTGTGTAGACACTTAGTACTCGGCGCATGGGAATACAAAAAACATAATTGGTTATTAAATTTGACGAGTAAGAACGACGGAACGAAACAGATGGAACAAGGCAATAATAAAACTTAATTACGATAGCTCTAACTTGTGGTGACGTCGTCGCAGCTAACCTCGTACAAAAGCGTGGGCTTGTTACGGCGACACCGTGGTTGTTCTAGTTTAACAAAATCATTTCCTTATCCATTTGAATTACATATCTACATCTTGTTTTGTTGCCTTGCTTGTCGATCAAAGGTGGGTCAGACGGTGTCATTTTTACGATTTTACTCAGCAGTCAGACAGCGATGTACCGTAGTTCTACTTGTAAAGTTTATGCAAAAAGTGTAAATAAAAATAAGTTATTTTAAACAACCATTTTGTATATTATAGAATAATCATTTTGTTGTAAACATTTCAATTTAATGTACCAATTCCATGAACATTGTCAAATATTGTATTATATTGTATATACACTCATAAGTTGTAAAACTATATATATATATATATATATATATATATATATATATATAACAAGTTTCATATTTTTCTTATAGCACATGTCCACATGCGTCCCCGTTGCATTTAAAGTTCCAACATAAGAAAACTTTTAACAATAGAAACTCAAACTCAATGTTGCAGACGCGCCTGCCAATCTGTAAATCAAGAAAGCTCGATTTATTTTCGTGTAAATTCGCGAAAGTAACAACTGAAAATATAACCGAAGCGAATATTTGAAAATATATATCATTCAGGTACAGTTGCACTTACCATCAGTGGGCTAGATGGAAATATATCGAAATGGCGTTTCTCAGGAAAAACTCCCAATTTCCCAATTGACAGTAATAAGTGGTATGGAGTTGTAATTATTATTTTTTGGGGTTTTTTTTTGTAATATTTTATGAGATTGTTTTCACCTGCTATCGAACATATTTTTCAGCAACAATTTTAAATGACATTTTAAAGCGTATATATTCAAAGTACGTTTTTCACATCGAATATTGATAATTATATATTCACTGAAATTAAAATTTGTAGGCCAAATATCGCACAAACTGCAAAAAATGTTGTTTCTCATTATGTAATATGAAGGAAAAAATATTTTCTAAACGACCTTGTTCTATTTTAAAATCTCATATACATTTTTCTCAATGAAAAGTAAAATTGCAATAATAACCGATAACTGATGTGGTTAATAACTTTTAGTATTTTTACCGAAAAAAATGTTAATTTT
The DNA here is from genome assembly GCA_021292105.1 of Anadara kagoshimensis. Lineage (NCBI taxonomy): Eukaryota > Metazoa > Mollusca > Bivalvia > Arcoida > Arcidae > Anadara > Anadara kagoshimensis. Next base: position 48,281,830 of record CM037858.1, read on the forward strand.
AACATGACATAAATACAAATCTGGTTGTTTATTTCTGAATAAAATATAAAAACGTTGTGTACTTATTTATGAGAAGTATCATTTGGTATTTAAATCAACAGCTTTTATCCTTCATGATTCAAGAAGTCCTGTTAAAATTTCACCAGTGCAAGGTACAGTAATCGTTAATGGTTTACTGAAACGTAAAACCTTGCAACAAAATACTTTAGGCAAACCACAAAATTATATTTTAAATTCAGGGAGTAGATTTATGTCTTTGAATTAACTTCTTACGCACTTTTTGTATTCTATTCCTGTTAAAAAAATCCGGGGTTAACTTGTTGTGTACTTTTAGCGTCACCTTTTTTAAAAGTGTTATTTTAATTTTTTTCGGAAATGATCATATGCCATTTTGATTTTGTTATCCATTGGTTATTCATACTCAAGGATTCTGCAATATTAGGTTTATAAATGCCTTCGAAAAGTTTTATGGTCGTCATCACAATTTTAATAGTTGCTTATTGTAAGTATGATGTCTCTGTATCCCAAATTATTCTGGGTATATTTGACTCCCAAATTTCCATGTCCATTCAATTTTGGTTACATTACTGGCAGGTGAAGCCAGCTAGACATGAGTTGCTTCTCTTCTTGAGTCGCAGGCCTCACTTTCGTAGTGGAGATTCACGTGTTTAACTCAAATAGACTGGCCCCAGTTTCACAATTATTCCTTAATATTTTCCTTTACTTAAATTTTGCAAATTTTGACAACAACTAATAAACGTTTTCGTCAAAACTAAGTGCGTACGCCGTTAGCTTGATGGTCTCTATAAAACGAAACCTTAAATTCCCCAATATCTGAACAATTAACAAAATTATAAAGAGGGTTTTCAATTCTTTCAGTTTTAAGGGTTAAGAAATAATTGTGAAACTGGGGCCAGGTATGATTTTTTCAATTAAAAAAGGCACTGACTGGAGTCAAATTTATGCGAAGACTGAAAGATCACTCATGTCTCTGATAACGTTTACACAACTATATAAATCTTTTTGCTATCTGTTGAACTTGCTGACAAACAGAAGTGTTCGTAACACTCCCTACAGATTACCGTGTCCATCAGAAATGCCCTTAAAACGTCATGATTGACCAATATTACAGATGTACCATGTCCAGTAGATCAGCACTTAAATGTAAAAGACTGGCCAGTATATTAAAAATGTAGCATGTCCATCAGGTCATCACTAAAATTTAAATAGTGACCAGTATCTAAAATAGAAAAAAAAAAACAAGTGTGTTTTAATGACATTTTATAAGTTATCAAATTTCCTTTCATTACACTTTTTCTGATTTATATATTATTACATTGATATTATTTGAAATTCTAGTATTATAACCTCGACATAAAATATTAAAATGTTTTCATTATGCAGTTGAAATCTATCTGTTCATCAGATACATTATACATAACTCTATTGATTTGATTGATGTTGTTAGTATTATCATGTGCTTCGTTTGAATGTATTATTTCATAGCACATGGCAATATTGTTAGTTGTTGATTAAATGTGCATTTCACAGTGATAAAATAAGATGAATCCATACACATCTATAATAATATGAATGTTATCTTTCTTCTACTTATAAATTATTTAATAAAAATACTGTTTACACTACAATTAAGAAGTTAAATTGTTTTGGCTCACCAAAATACTAACCAAACCACTGGACATCAAATTTGTCACCACATCAAATGACCCTTCTTAGTGGATTTATCATGTCTGGTTTCTGATATTACCTTTGAACTATTTGGTATCTCTAGTGACATCAGATATTGGCACACGCATGTTTTAGTTGTTCCATGTTCTTTTCATTCTCAATTTTAATTTTACCCATGGCGGGTGTACATGTAGCTAGCTAAAGAGGAGGTTCTTACCCTTTTAGAGCATCCGACTAAATTTCCCTGGTGGTAGTTCATGGTTCAACTAAATTTGCCAGTTTTTCAAAGTTTTTTCTTTGCTATTGAGATTTGTCATTCTAACATGTGTCGTTATGTTTGTGTTTGGTTAATGATTAGGACATAAACTATTTCGAGAAGAAGACTTATTCGTAGTTACTGTTTGTGTTTATGTGCACATTTTCCATTTCTTCCTTTGATACAGCGCACAATTGATAACGGAATAAAAATAACAATGATTGTAATGGCGTTTCTTTCAAAAGGTGGTGTTTTTTTTTGTTCATTTCCAACACAATTTTTATAATTGCTGGGTAAAATAAAGCTGTCAAAATCCACACATTTAAAATTCATGTCTTAAAGAAATTAAAATAAAAAATATATAGCTAGAATAATAATTAAAACATAATCAAAAAGATATTTTGTGGTAGTATCATCTGTCAGAAATCGAAAAACAAGAGAGATTTTCTGGTATTTATTTTCACCAAAAGAAAAAGATAATTATTGCTAAACCCATTTTAATTCTATAGTATTAGACAGCCGTTACGGAATTAAATTTCCCATCAGTGGTGCTCGGACCAAAATTGTGAAAATCCAAATATTTCCAAGATGTTGCAATGAGAAAAATATCAGGACTACCATATATCTCACCAAATCCACCTAAGTAGGCAAAACCTAAAATGATTTAACAAAGCTTAGCTTTTTAGGAATTTAAATTTTGATAGAAGCAGAACATTTTTTATGAACAATGTTTATCTAACGATACTAAAATATCGTTAAATTATAAACAGAGAAGTTTCCAATTGGATGTATTGTATTTTTTAAAAATCGAGTATTACTTCAAGCAGTTAAAAATTCTAAACGGTTGAGATGACTGTAATTGTAACATGTTATTTATACCGTGGTTTTGATTAAATTTATTCAGACAAGAAACCAAAAAACCCTACTTTGTTATGTTCCAGTATTATCTTAACAATCAGTATCTGAACATGAGGATGATTAAAATGAAGTCTCACAAAAAAGATTTATGACTGTTAAATCTACTTTTCTCGCCTAGGATGTGAAATGAGTATTGGTAACAGATTATTAATATGTAATTGATACTTTGTGTAATAATTCCCCACCGAGACTAGAAATAAAGGAAACATGGAATACCTGTCAAGTCTTAAATAGCCCAACTTTAGTTTTAGACTGGGAATCTTAAAAACCACTACATTATCAACAACACGACAAGAAAATAGTTTTATGTCACTTACTTTACTCTGACAAAGAAAACTGTCAATAAACAAATTTTTATTGAATCATGGCGAACATTCCATGGAATGAAATACCTAATCAACTCTTACTGAAGCTACATGATTGGCCATTGAGGGAATTTCCAAGGGGATCAATATCCAAAAGTTATTTTCTGGGGGAGAGATAAATTGTTTTTATAATTTGGGAAAATAACAGGCTGTCAGTGGCGTACATATGAAATATGGGGGAACGGTTTCAAATTACGCAAGGGAAAATGTAGCGATGAACTCCGATACTGGTATTTCTTTCAAAGCTTTACCGTAAAATCTGCATGGCATTACACCTCTGAAAACGATTCATCGCTAAACTATCTTTAAAGATTAAAAAGGTCACGGCAGATAGTGATTGTACTGTTGTATTACTTATCCACATTTGCCTCTTAACTTCTTTTTAATGAGAAATTGAAATACTATCCTTCATTGTAAACTTAATGCGTGGTTATTAAGAACGAGTAAAAGAATACCGTTCACTTCACCCTGTACAATCACCTTTTTGTATCAAAAAGTGTTATTTTATTTTAAAACGAAACCATTAAACCCATTATCTGTAAAACGCTTATAATGTTTTAAAAAATATAGGCTTGGGTGTTTTGAGAGCGTGAAAAAATAACATGAAACCAGAATCACAAATCATTCTTACAATACACACATTGCGTAAAAATAAATGTTTTCCATATCTGAACTTTATGAAGACCAAGTGAAGTCAAAGTTCAATGTTTATTTTATTCGTGTCTGAATGGTTATCTTTTCGTTCTTTATTTTGTTAGTATCTGCAGTACTAGTATAGCTATGAAACGTGAATCAAAAGCAAGTGAAGTCAAAGTTCAATGTCCATTTTATTTGGGTCTGAATTGTGATCTTTTCGTCCTTTATTTTGTTAGTATCTGCAGTACTAGTGTAGCTGTGAAAAGTGATTTGAAAGCGAGTGAAGTCAAAGTTCATTGTTCCATACATTAGGATTTCAATGAGTTATCATTCGATTCTTGTCCTATTGTGCCCTATTGCAATAGATCCATATATGTTTACACATTAGGACTGAATAACAGTACTTTCTAAGGACCACACATCCAAAGAACAGACCATAAAGAAACAATCTGAAAATAAAATAAAATTTAAGGCAAAAAGCATATGCCTGACAATAGCAATCAAAAACACGAAGCAACGAAAGAACGAAAAAATAGTTTTCAGTGTTTATAAATATTATGGCTAACTATATATCTTGCCAAGGACAAAATGTCCAACAGAAATAAGCAATATATAAGGTGAGAGCATATACCTAATAATATCGACCAAAAACACAAAACAACAAAAGAACGAAAAAATAGTTTTCAATGTTTATAAATATGAAGGTTAACTTATGTATTCTTCCCTTATTCAAGGTCGAATGTCTAAGGGACATGGCCATAATAATATGAAACTATAGAAGGTGAAAGTATATACCTAATAAAATCGACCAAAAACACAAAACAACAAAAGAACAAGTAAGACAAACAAGACCGCAACAATATAAAAATCTATAGGTACCGTGATTATAAAAAAATTATATAACAAAATCGGGGTTATCGAAACAAAAAAAATAATTTAAAAATCCCTTGATTAGGTTTGGTAAAACTACTGATTGGAAGGTATTCATTGAAACTATTTTAATTATTTAACAAACATCGTTTCAACTACACCATTTCAACTTTAAACGGTTTCAAAAAATAAATTTTCACGGGGTTATTTCATTCAACATTTAACCAAAAGAAAAGAGTGTCATTTCACATATTGTATGCAACATTTGTTTTGTGATAATTTCCCAGTATGTTAAATAGATGCATTATCTAATTGATGTTTTGCTATCACTTCTTTGCAATTTGTTACGTTTTAAAATCCTTTTGCATCAGTTCTGTATGAATGCGGTTTGGAAAAACAAGAGTATTTAAGGAAGGTTTTCATCCTATCCTGCTAATTCCTTGACATAACCTAGATATCATCGATAATGTTTACTTAAAAATAGCAATAACAGTTAGGAAATAATCACACCACAGAAGAAAACAAGAAAATGTAAATGTACACGTAGTATTTATAACGGTTGGTGTGTTTCACAAAGCGGTCTTCGAATGTCTTAATACTGTCACATGTATGTTGTTTGTTTTTTCCTTGCTGTTCGATGCTTTGACCTTTGGTTTATTCTTACTGTTGTTTCGGTGTGTCAAAAACTAACGTACCAATCTATGCCTAAATCAAAATCCCAAATCAAAGTAAATAAACTGACAAACAAAGCTGAACACATGAACTTCCGCCGGGTTTATTTCATGGTTGTTGAGGCATGCTTTTTGGTTTTCTTGTTGTTGTTTATGATGGAATTTATTTTTCTAAATTTCAAATTTGTATTGTACGTCCTTTGTTTATTATTTCTGTTGAAAAGATGTATCGTTTTTATGTTGTTGAGGCATGCCTATATCTTAAAGCGTGTACTGCATCTAGTTTTTGTGTTCTTGAGGCTAATAATCCATTGCTATTTCGGCATGATCTTTGTTACTTTTGTAATTGTTGATGTGCGACCTTTCTTTATTTCTTATTGTTATTATGATGTGCCTTTTGTTTATGTTTTGCTCTTGAAGGCAATTCGGTTAGTTAGTTATTTTTTGTTGCTGTGGTGGTGTGTGTCCTTTGTTCATTTGTTAATATCACTAGGAATTTTTTGTTGTCGCTGATGCATGTCATTTCTTTTTTGTAGAGTGCCTACTTATTTCTTGATAGTGTTGTGTGCCCTTTATATTTCCAGTTGGCATTATGCTCTCTTCATTTGTTGCTGTCATTGTCCTGTGTTCCTTGTTTATTTCTTGCTGTGTTTAGTAAAAGTCTATTGTTTGCAACTTGCTGTTGTTTTGATGATGTGTTCTTTGTTTATTTATACTGCTTTTGTGGTATGTTTTTTGTTTATCTCTTGCTGTTAATTATACCAAGCATTCTTTAATTGCTTGCTGTAGATGAAGTGTGTCTTTTATTTATTTCTTCCTGTTATTGTTTGTCATTTTGCTTTTGCCCATTGTTAATTGTTTCCTATGGTATTATTTGTTTATATCTTGTTGTTGTCTTTGTGTGTCATGGGTTACTATGACAACTCCACCATACCGATACATGTCTTGTTTATTTCATTTATTTACTGCTGTTTTCGTGATATGTCATCCTATGTATAGGTCTTTAGTTGTCGCACGATTTCTCGGTAGGGGTTCGGTTTGGTAATGTGAAAAGCTTTAACTCATCACTGCTGCCACTTGCTTTATTTATTTAAATTATGTTTTAAGTTTGTGTGAGCCCTACCTATAATCTTAAGGCTGCATTAGTAGCAGCGAGAACTGTAGGAATTTGCAGATGAATAATATGCACTGGGCAATAGATGAGCCAAGTAAGCAGAACCACACCACAATACGACGTCAATACGAAATACATAAAGACATAATCATAATGACATATTGTGACGCCCCTCCTGTGATTTCAAACCTTAAGGCGTTTTTATTTATCTCTATGTTTTGCATGTTGACGTATGAATATTATTACGTCAGAATGATTTGACATCAGCGTCCATATTTATCCATATCACAGAATGGTCTGTTTTTCCTCCGTCCTATTTATGATAACATTATCAACCTGAAACACGAATAATAAGTTATTATTATTGTTGTAATTTATACATTTAAATTGACTAAGACAATAGACCAATGTTAAAATAATAATCCTAGAACAGAAGGATAATAAAAACTTTGAAATTTACAAGTGAAATAAAACACGTGAGCTTCGATTCCACCAACGAAACTCACGTGTTTTAGTATTAGTGTTTGAAAAGCTATTTAAGAAACGAGCCGATTTTATTATTTCAAAAATGTTCTGTAAAACTTAAAACATTAAAGAACAAGCGGAAGAATTAAGAAAGCATGACCCGATAAAACACATTGACTCTACGGTCCACGATTGTCCTTGGTATATTTAGTTTACCATAGTTCCATGTTACTCTTCCTTTCAATTGTATTACCCACGTGGCGGGTGAAGATCTCCTAAACAGGAGGTGTTTAATCTTCCGGAGTAGCCAATCTCACTTCCCTGGTAGAAATACACGCGTTGAACGTAACTTCTCAGAATCAGAATTTTAACTTTGCTTTGGAGATTGTGATTTGAACATGAACCGGTATTATGTTTTTGATTGCTCTAAATAATAAGAATACATCTTAATTGAATTCAATTCTAAAATCATTATGCTATATTGTCATGTATAATATTGCAACTTTGAAAACTTAGCTACTTTCTTTCCAACGATGGGAGACGTACAAACTAAAATCATGCTTCTGAATTCTGATCGACTGCAATAAAGGTAAAAGGTACATCATAGATCAACGGAAAACATCCAAATAAAAAAAAAAAAAGAAAAAAAAAGTTTTTGTTCGCATGTTCTTATTACTGTGGTCATATGAGAGAACAAAACGCCAATGAAAAGGACAAAAATAAACAACAATAATGGCAAAAATACAGGCATAATAATACAATAATCATTGCTCAACTAAAATTTTCCTTTCATTAAATCTAGATTATTTAAAAGCTTAGTCTTTTTCCAGTTTTCAAGCTATTCACACATTTGAAATATCATTTCGAAAAATTGCTTCAAGCTCCTAAACCCTATATTTTAGTTTCATAGACCCTATAAGCTCATAAACCCTATATTTTAGTTTCATAGAAATTATTATTTCTTTTAATCCAAATTTTCTGAGATTAATTTAAAGACAAATTTATGAAATGGGTTGATTTTGAAGCAAGGCCAAGAGATTTTTGTTGTAGAAAACAAAATCCTGTGAAACCCTCTTTACCTTAACTCTTACCATCCAATGTCTTAACTTTATGTATTAAATAAACACTTGTTACAGAGTCGTTTTTATATATTATACTGATGGCGAATTTATTTACTTACAAGTATAACAAAATAGATTTGACAGTTTTTAATGTTTTTTTTCCTTTGGATTATAATCTAAATATGGATCGGATGGTGGTTTAAAGATTGTAGAAAGATTTCAATGATTTTAAAACGCATCCGTTATTGAGTTATACACTGCACACTTTAACGACAAAATAAAAAAGGACCAAATTAAACATTAAACTAAGAAAAACAAAAATTCAAAACAGCACTGGAATTCAGAAAAAAAAATTCGCGTCGGTTAACTTTCACAGGAATCGTCATTAGAATATTCTTGTATTTTCGTGTCGTTGGAACATAGTCTACGCAAATGCAAGTGAATTATATCAAAATAAAAATTCGAGGGTTTATTTTTGCGTGTTGATATTCGCGCAAATTAACGCGACTCTATGTTTCATTTTATTTCAATGAATATTGCAACGGAACACTAGAAAAGGTAAATCCCTGCTGACAAAAAAAAAAAAAAAAAAAAAAAAAAAAAAATGAAATGAATAAATAGAAAGTTGTCGATATCAAAACCAGTTTCAATTGTTTTTGCAATTACATATTATTCCAGTTTTACAGCGCTAGCCGGTCGTTTCAGTAAAAAATTCCAGATCAGTAGTGGTGCTTGGACCTAACTTTTAAAACCACATCTTTATTCAAGAAATTGGAAAGATACTAAAAAGGACCAACATATATTTTAACACTTTAGCAAAGGAAATAATTTGCATGGGGGAGTATACCTTAGTTTTTGAGGAATTACATTCTAGTTAGTTTGAATCTGGTTTGGAAAATCTAAACAAAACATGTCCCTTCATTTACCGCATGATTTAGCCTGTTGACTTTTGTAGCTGAAAACAAAACAGATAAATGTGCTTTGCAATAGCCAAATTAGGAAAAACCGACGAAATATAAAACTCAAACATATCGATACATGTTAAAAAATACAAATTGGCAAAAGTTAGCAAAATATCTGAGCTAACAATCCGACTGGTTTTATAGTCAGTAATTTTAAACACGCATATCATGTATATTTTTAATCAGCGATCTGACAGTCGAGTTTGCACTGTCGTCATTTTGCGTAAAAATGATACTTAGACATAATATGAAACAATTCAATATGATGACCAGACAATCCCCCCTCCCCCAAAAAACAACAAATTTCCATAATGACCAAACAAACTGTCTAAAACACATGTCATTTCATATAATGGCAAGACAATTCCACGTACAAGTTTTTTTAAAAAAGAAAATAGCATTCGCATTTAAAATTATGATAAACATATACCATTTGTTGTTGATAAATAGGTCTGTTGTTTCTTCATCATCCCATTTTACAGCTGCAATAAAACCAAAACTTAAGCATTAAAAGTTCATTTACCTACAAACGTTAACTAGATTATGGTTAATTTTTGAAAATAACGCATAAGCACAAACTAAATAAACAGATTAAAAGGTCCGAAAAGCAATTCGTATGCAATGCATAAAAGGCAAGTACTCAATGAAATATCTTTTGGACAAATACATTAAATATAGTGCCTCAAAATTAACACTGGTATAATTTGTAATATGAATGAAACAAATGAAAAATTATTTGATCAGAAGGTTCAATAACAATTCAAATAACTGAAACAATTGAAAGAAGAAAAAACTTTATAAAAACCTTTTAATGACAAATACATGTGCATGTATATATATATATATATATATATATATATATATATATATGTGTGCGTGTGTGTGTGTGTGTGTGTGTGTGTGTGTGTGTGTGTGTGTTTAAAGCAAATGACTGTGGATAATGTAACAAAGTTTTTTTAAATGTTATAAATTTATCTTCATTTTCTATATTTAATCTTAGAATTTGAGACGTTTATGGTACGTCTGACCTAAATGTCTCTTAAATATCTTTGTAAAATGAAATTCAATTCAATTTTTCTAAAATTAAAATGAAAATACGTCATTTAAGACGTTTTTAGTAATTCCTGCGTCAATATAGATTTATCCTTCGTTTTTTGTTTGATTTCAAAAGAAAAACAAATAAAATTTAATTTCACAATTCAGTTTGACTGGTTTTTCTGGGTTTTCTTTAGAAAGAGCGACAATTTGATAATGATTTAAGTTATCAAAATACAGAATTTAGATATGACAATTTCATTATTTATTTATAAAATTATTTCTAACAAAAATATTGGTAGGATATTCATCACCTGATATAAAGTTGTTGTTTAGTTAATCTTTGACGCAAGATTTTGATAATCTCTTTATTTCAAATTGTTATTACATATTTAGGGTTTTCTTAAACCAATACCGTATTTGTTATGAGGTAAAGTTAAAAAGAAAATACGAAAGTGTCAAACATATTATTATAACCTGCTTTAACTTTACAGGATTAGACGGCCGTCTTGGAATAAAATTCCTCATTAATAAATAATATTGTTCATCAGGTGCAACTATTCGCAAAAAATATTCGGTCGTTTATATGCATATTGAAATCTAAAGAAGACACAAGATTTCTTTTTTTAAATTGTAGAAACACTGGTCTCTAGATATGGCATGTGCTAGATTTTAAATTTCGTGCATATTATACAAGTTTTAATTTAACAGCACTAGATGGTCGTTTCAGAATATAGTTCCTCATTAGTATTTCTTGCACCAAAATTGTGAAAACAAGATGTTGAAAAAATACCCAAAAGGAATAAAACATAAAATAAAGTGTTAAAAATTAATACATGGCAAATTAGTTCTAAGATACCTTTTTAGTATGAAAATTAAATAAAAAGCACATGATTTAAATGCATAAATTTTCAATCCATGAAATCACAAAGTATTAAAATGCTTAGGACTTCGATTACGCAAATGATGGAACTTTGAATGCATTTTTTATCGATATTTTTTTATTATTTAAAAAAAACTCCAACCATTTCTAATTACACATTTAAAACAAAGATGTGATTATTAGACAGCGAAATCCCCTACCTTTTACTGCTTCCTTGGAGATACAATTTAATGACGTCACAAAACAGCTGGTTGGTACCTGTGTTTCAATTAAGTGGCTGCAAATAGAATATCCATCGATAGGGCCACTTCCTGGCTTAATGGAAAAGAAACCTCTCACAACGGCTTTATACACATTATAAGAAGCACCGGAGAAAGATATTTAATCTTTTTGAAGGAAAATAAATGACAGACTCGTAAAATTTCACTCCATATCTGACAAAAAGGCTGCAAAAGACCCATTACTTCTTTAAAAAATGTCATCGATCATTAGGCTTGAGAAAACGGATTTCTGTTCTGACTTAGAACATGTTACAAAGGCATCAATAATCCTATCTGTAATATAAACCATGTTTTATATATTCTAATAGTTTTCCAATCGGTTTATGGTTTTTAATTTTTATTTGACAGAATGCAACATGAAGGTTAAGAAGAATTGCATCTGAAGATTTTTATTTTTTTAATTAAGACTTTAAAATGCTTTACCGGATGCATTTTTATCATATAGCAAAGCAACAAATTTTATGGAAAAGCAACAAATAAACATTTGCTAGTTCCTTGGTTGCTTGTTTTGAATTATTATTTAAAATATTTAAAATTAAGAAATTGTTACTAACAAGAAACTTCAAAATAACACATAACATTTCATTCCGAATTATATTATCTTGAATAATGATATATGTTTCCATATATAGAGTTTTCTGTTTATGAGTAGTAAATAGACAAAAGGAAAATATAATTTCAAAATTTTATTGAAATATATTGAAAAAACATAGTATACTATCCATTTGTAATGTATTTAATGATAAATACAAAAAAGTATATATCAGATATAAAATTATAGAGAGTCAGGTAAATTATAATAAATAATATGTATTAAAAAACTACATTTGTATAAAAGACATTGAAACATATTTGAACAGTTTTTCTCGTTCTGATTCAAACATGAAGAATAAATTAGGAATAAATGAAATCATTTTACAAAATAAATAAAAAACAGAAAAGGAATTTACAGTATCAACAAAACTGCGACTTAAACTATTTATTTATATTAACTAAATAATTGATACATGTATGTTGTTATGTCCTGTACAGTTATTTCTGTTTTATTTCCCCATGCATGGTGTCAGAATTAAGTCTGAATGTCTTCCTTTCTTTGTAATCTGAGTCAATTCCCAAAACAAACATTTCCTGCTTCTTGTACAAATATTTTTATTAAAGAACAAATGTTGATGAGGACGGCATCACTGTATTTAGATACACAGATTTGTTTATATACACGCTGATCTTATTAATCACGGTTTTGTTCAAAATTAAACGAAAGAGGCAATAAGTGATTCCATGTTTACATTCTCCGTGAGACACTGAAAGAAAATAATTTTCTGATATTAATACACCAACATGTGTGTGTTTTGTAAATGGAAGAAGACAAGGATCCTGCTATTTGGATAAATAGTTTATTCATTTTATTCCCAATAATTTGATTGCCCTTGTTTGTCAATAAAAGAACTTTATTTGGTGGTCAATTCAATCTCCTTTTGGCTTTGTTGGTGTTTAATATCCCACTGTTGATTAGAGCTATTTGAAGCGGTATTGTATAGAAGGATTCTAATAAGCGGCAACGATAAAATAGAAATAAAAAAGATACAAGAAACTATAATGGATACTGCAATATAGTACGTGTTAACCTCGTACCAAAAGGGGAATTCGGGAAAAACTTACGAGGATTATCAAAACAGAATTGCCAGGATAGAATAATTGTTAAAAACTAAGACAGTTGAGAACAAATGAGATTATTTTGTAAAATTGCATAATAGTTTTTGGATGCACGTTTTATATAGTATTTACAATGTAAACATAACGTCTAAAACGAACTCGTGTTAAGACAAAAACGCTTTATTGATGAACAGATTCAGTTGACCATCGTATGACGTAAAACGCATGTGAATGATCAGAAAACCTGCGTCATTTTAGCTCAGTACAATATGAACGGCGTATGAAAACAGTTTTCGATGACGTCAAAATTTGAAAAGATTTTTCCTTTTAAAAAAGTGATTTTAGGGTTTACCAATTATTTTTCTTTGTTTATATTCAGTAAAGTATGTTTAACATTTAATTCATCATGTACTTTTAGATGGTTTCGAAATTTGGTTGTCTGTAGGGTCCGATGGATCGGTTGTTCATTGGATACAACAGTTCTGAAATGTTCAGTACTTGGCAACCCTGATATTGAAAGTCAATTCTTATGGAAATAGAAATGCAGAAGAGCATGATATCTTCGAGTTTGTCGGATCAAATTAATCAATTAACAATGCATGAGGGATTTGAGAAATAAAAAACGAGAAAGAAAAAAGAATGAATAAATCAATAATAATTTATTTCATTAACATGTCACAAGTCATAAAAATATACATGTCAATATATACATGAAATTGTACAAAATCATTCATAATTTCTAGCCTCAAAACGTTTAAGACAATTATTGAAATTTATAAACATTTTCTTTATTAAATGCAAAAAAGTGGATCTCAGTTAATTTTTGAAAAAAGTATAAAAAATTTACCACATGCTTGGGAATGTTCTCCGGTAAACAAAGAACAAACAAACACAACAAATGAAATTAAAACATAAAACCGGGTTTTATTTGTGAATGAATTAACAGAGTTTGGACAGAAAAGTATTTTTACCTAACATATAACGGTTATCAATATTGAAATGAAAATATCAACATGTTTGGTGGACACTTATATTATGAAAAAGATTCTCCATATCAAGTTGTACAATTATTTACTTGGTTAAGATGCAGTTTTTTTAAAGCTGTGTTTGTGCATCAGGGCTTTCGACAAAATAATTATCGGTGCAATATTTATTTTTAAATATTTCATTTTTTTGCAGTTTTCTTTGTGCGTTTGGCTTATGACAGAAAACTTTCTCTTGCAACAACTACCTTTTAATATTTCATATAATTTTTAATTAAAATCTGCATTGCTATCATTGTTTGTGATATATGGATTTTTACAATTGTTTTCTTGCAAAACTTTTTACTATTTCAAATTATTTTGGGTTTATACATGCATAACCATTTAACATGGTAATAAATGTTAAATGGACGACATACCTGAACATATCTTTCACAACTGATGTGCAATCATTCTTAAAGTCAACAATGACAAGGAACATCAACTTTCTTTTCAACCAATTTGCAGAAAGTTTTTTGCCATTTTTTAATTGTTGCGGTTTTACCAAATAAAACATTTTTGACATCTTTTCACATTCTAATATTTCAAATTTTCTCAAGTATCATTTTTCTGGCGTAACACTAAGTGCTAAAATAATTAATTATTCAAATTTTGCAGGCGTTTTCTCTTAAGATGTCAAAATGCAAAGATACCCAATCTTGACAGATTTGACAACATATGTTCGAAATAAGAACGTTAAAGAATCTTAGGCGTTCTTCTAATTAGGATAACACATTAACGTCACTACCTGTACGGAGGAGTGACAACTGAGTGTAACCATAATCATCATATCACTGCTTTATCAAAACATCTCTATATATTTGTAACTGTATCAATGTACAAGTCCGTTTGGTCTGAGCATGATCTGGGCCACTTATAACGTCTATCAACTTGATCACTTCTGTCATATGATGTCGATTCTGCAGGTGCTTGATGAAATCAAAGTATATTTACCGTACTGCAAGAATTTATATCCCCCATGATTTCTTGATTAGATAACAAATAAATATTAGATGAGAAATAGTCCAAATTTTTTTGGGCTGAAAATTTAAGTGCATCTGAAAGTTACTGCGATTATCTTTTAATTGAAAATTTATGGAGAATTCTTTTCTTTGTACTTTTTGTAGTGATATAAATGGTTTTAGAGATATAATTATTTTTAAAAAAATAAAAAGGAAAGAAAGAAAAATGTCTATGATGTGATCGTAAAAAAGTCAGTATCATCCTGTTCGACGGTATTCAAAATAATTTGCGTACATTTTGCATGAATATTTTTGGAACGGAAAATGCATTTATCTGTTTTTGTTTTTTTCCGACGCAAGGGGAGCCTGAAGGGTGGTTCATGTCCCTGAAACATTTGCGCTACCACCTGAACGTAAGTGCAATGCTTACAATAAGACTATTTTGTCTGCCAATGATTTGCACAATAATAACACTGTCATGTACGTATAGGGAGTGGAGGTTGTTATGTGGTGCAGTGCTAATCATTATCGCCTATGACCAATACTATTCCAGGCTTCGTACTTGATTTGGTATGGTATAGATCCAACTGCTTGTACACGTTGTTAATTTTCTAAAGGCGTTCACACATTAAGTTTATGCACACTAAAACCCCATTCTTACGAGCTACAAACAATATAAATTATATCACTATATAGGTGTAAAACAATATGAAGAAAAGACAAAAAGAAGCACAGCGAGAAAATAATAGTTTAATGGTCGTCATCACAATATTGTTGACAAGTTTGATTTTCTGTGTTTATTATTAAAATTAGATATTTTTACATGTTGCAGTTCCATGTTATATTTTTTTTTTTTAGTTTTGATTTCACATGAGATGTATAGAGTTATACTGAGATTACCTTCCTTAATTCCCTTTTTGAAGTTCACTTGTTCTCTTAATTTAGTATATAAAGTTTTTACTTTTGTAATTGTGGTTTGAACGATGATCGGTATGTTTATGGTTCGTCAAAAGCTAAATAATTTTTATGTGTTTGTTTAGACATTATTTATAAATTTGCCTACGTTAAGTTGCAGAACAACTGATAAGACAAAACCCGCTTTTTATAAGAATATGACACAACAAAACAGAATTCATGAAACATTAAAGAAGCACAACAAATGCATAATCGAAAGGAGAGAATTATTATGCTGTTTAATTTGAAACAAGTTGAAACATTTCGAATTCACAGTGTTTATTCCCTTTCATCGAAAATCATCTATACAACTGAAATTCAGAAAAAAGTAAATATTAGTATATCATCTATATATAGTCATAACAAAAGTGCAAATTTGAGAAAAGTAAATCTATTACTCTGAGACGTTTTCACTTTTGAAATAAAACAAGTTGTGGGCTTTCACATCTATTTGACGTTTGAATTTCATATACCAGTATTAATTTTGCAGCACTAGCCGATCGTTTCGGAATGCAATTTCTTATCAGTAGTGCTTGAACCAAAATTTTTAAACCGTTGTTTTTGAAGATGTTAAAGATACCCAAAGGACCAAAATATATTTTTACAAATTTTGCTAGGAAAATACTTTGCATGTGAAGTAAACCTTAGTTTTTGAGGAATTTAGCATATTTAGTATTTTATGAAACAAGGGATCTTTGTCCAATGTTGTAGATTATTTCGACATGTTTAAGATGACGTGTTTCACCTTTTTGTATTTTTAGATGTGATATTTGGACTTATTTATTGTTTTTCTTTCAGGTGGTAATGTACATGTAGTGCTTATTGTTTAATTCATTTTAAGGAAGTTGTTTTATATGAGAAATTCAAAATTAAACAAGAGCATGACAATTAAAATGATACATACATTTACCAGCAAATTGCTGTTTTCTAAAACACACAAAAACCGGGCAAGTTCTAAGACACGGAGAAATTACAAATTGTAATTTTAAGCTATAAATCAACCAAATTTTATATTGCGTAATGCAGTTTTTGACGATTAATAGAATTTTACTTTATTTTCATCATATAAAAAATAAGTTAAGTAAAATATACTGACAATTTGAAAATTGATTAATAACTATTTCTAGAAATACTGTACTCATCGTTTTTCTACAATGGGTTCCACTCTACACGTCTCATCAATCTTTGCAACCAATTTGTTTTTCTCAAACATATATTGTTTTTCAAAGGTCGCGTTTAGTCATTTTACAGTGAATGTTAAGAAAAAGTATTATTCAATTTAAGTTGAGGTCGGTTGTCAGTGATAAGGCGCACATGCATACATTCTCCTGTGAAAAGTGGTGGACCTAACTGAACCGAATTTTGATCAAGAATGGAGGATTTTCTAAACAGAAAAGAATAAACTATAAACCATGCATTTTAGTTTTTTTATTTAGAAAAAAATGTTTAAAAAGGGTTCATTTTATGCCTGACATTCATGATCTCTGAACCACTTTACACCTTGAATAATTTCTATTATAAAAAATGAAAAAGATCTTCGGTTAATGCAGAATTTATATTTTGTCTAACATCGATGTCTGAAATTTAAAATCTAATAATCTGCCAAGTAAGTGACGCATGCCTATCTCAACTCTTGGTTTTAATTGCGCTGTAGATGTTCAATAACATTATTTTTCAATTATAACATTTTTGTTATAAGTAACAATTTTATCTAATAATCTGCCAACTAAGTGACGCATGCCTATCTCAACTCTTGGTTTTAATTGCACTGTATATGTTCAATAAATTTTTTTTCAATTATAACATTTTTGTTATAAGTAACAATTTTGTATAATTTTTGTTATGGTATTTATTATGAATATATTTTGGGCTAGAAGCTCGTTGTTGCTTTACGTCAATAAATGCTATATATATTATCAAATTTGAAACAGGCGTCAATTTTACAAACATTCTTCACAAAGGATTTCCGTTGGAAAATTTTAGCACCTCAAAATAATGAACATCTTAATAACCAAAAAAAATTTTAAGATTTAAAATTTAACAAATTTAAGAACATAAAAACGTAACTTTAAGAAATTGTGAAACCGGGACCAAGTAATAAACATACAAAATAAATAAATTTCAAAGAAGTAAAAATTGTTTACGCCAAAGAACAATACGATGTAATCAATTAATTTTAAAATTGTGAGATTTTTCATCAACCGTTTATCTATGAGAAATATATTTAACCATTTTGTTTGTCATTTTAAAGAACATTTAATAATAATAATATTATTATTAAACCTGTAATAATTTTTTACTGTATTGAGGATGAATTAACATTAATGGATTAAAGTATTAAAGAAACTGAATTAAAACACTGTGTGTATAACAGTTCTAAGGGATATAACTCGTACTGTTAATCATAGTGCTACATATTAAATATCGGATGAAACAATTTTCAATGTCGGTGTCATATCAAAATTTTTTATAACAATATAATTATATATCATTCCATGAATGGAAAGTCGACAAAGTTGAGTTGAGTCTTAGCAAACAGAATGGGTGGAATGGAAATAAAAAAAACTTGCAACTGAATAACAACATAAAATCGAAAGAACGACGCACATATTGACATAATTTATTATAAAATCCAAATTTTTGGATACACGGGGTAAAATGAAAACAAAATGGTAACCATGAATGCAGTTCAAATGGTTTCGTAGATTTCTAATGCTCCCGACTGTACAACTTGTTGTTTTCAAACTCGTATTCAAGCAATGTTCTATAAAACATTTTGGTTAGCTTGATGCGTAAAATAGAAGAATATGCATCAAATAATTCGTTCACAAAAAATTATTAAAACCTACATTTTTTGAGTCACAAACAAGAACTAAATTCGAACGGTATTTCAACTCCTAAGCGTTCTTAAACAAATGGCAATATCAACTGAAATTCTAAATTCATTACTATAATAACTTATTGCGTTTTTCAATAGAATTGTAGCACATTTATAAAACATTAAAAAACAATATAAGTCCATATTATAAATATATCCATATATTTCACTCATTTTCATAATGGTTCTACCAATTGCAACGACACATATACCTATGGCTAAGGTAATTTTTTTCTCATTAAGGAACAATTATTTGAAATGAACCTTCTCATCGTAATTACGGGTTATGTTGCACATTAATTGAATCTGGCCACACTGGGATTATGTAAAAACACGTGCAATACCTGCGGCAAAACTGCGTACACGGTATATTTTAATACCTTTATCTAATCAAGAGAATTAAGCAAAATGAAGATAGTTATGCTTCTCAATACATGTATGGATTAGTGTTTCAGTAAATTCATTTAGAATTATTTCCTCCGGATAAATCTCAAATAATAGTGTATAAATCAGATTCTAATTTGCCAGAACGGTTGTATTTTTTATTCAGATTTTTGTTAACGCCGCCACTACATACGCCCCGTTATAATAACTAGATTCTCCTGTCACTGATTAGAGATTCAATATTCTTTTGAACATCTGCGAGAATCAAGGTGTTATGATTTATACCGTCTTCCGAGGTATTGTCGCTGTTGATTATATAGAAAGGTGATATATAAAGAAGGAAGGGAGATTGTTTAAGGATTAATTGGGCAAAAGATACAATATTGTTTCCTTGATAATCAAATAAGATCATGTTGAGAAATTTTGTTTCAAGCTTATGAATTACTACCTCGTTAAGATCTGTTACTATTCTTGCGACATGCGACAGGTCTTTTCTCCGAGAACATGCATTTTGCGTATGCATTGCTTTGATGATGTAATTTCATATGTGGTTTGGATAAAAAATAAATTAAAAAGAATTAAAATTATATGTCTCAACCACAATTGATAGAACAGAAAGTGGCGTAAATTAATTAAATTGATACAAAATGCTACAGAGAGGAAAATTTAATTTAATTTCCTTTAAACGAGTTTTGAATTGTCATTCTCTAAACTGTATTAAGGATGGTTTTCAAACTTCTTGTGTGTTATTATTGTTAAAAGAAACAATTTTATTAAAGAAATGAAATAAAAATGTAGTTTTTCATTAATGTAATCATCCATACAAAACTTTCTTTATAAACTAGTTTATGAACATACAAATTTGAGCCTGAAAAAATATACTTGATTATAAGAATGTGCTACAACAAACAAAAGTAACCAGAAAATATATTGGAATTACGAAATTGTAAATTTTGGACTGACATTGGTTATAGTATATATATTAAATCCATTGGTGCAATTCAGTAAATATCAATTCTTAACTACATAGACCAGATCGATAACCCAAAGAAAGAAAACTATTAGTTTGTTTTAAAAGTATTGATGTTTCAAATTTAGAATTGAATATCGAAAAATCAGATTGTTTGGGCATTGACTTGTATGTGTGTTTTTGAATCTTTAAATACAGTTGAAAATGAAAGATCAGAACTGATGTAGGCATTGAATATCATTCTAATAGTAATGTCTCTACTCATACAAACAGAACCCACGGCCAGCTTCTGTTGGACAAGGGGCAGCCGAATTTCGAAAGATTGGAATTAAAACTTAAAATGCTTTACCATATTAATCTTTCGAGTAAAAGACCAGGACCCGGTTTCACAACCATTCATTTTCCTTAACTTAAAGTTGGCAAATTTTTTAAATCTCATTTTGGAACTACTGAGGAATATTTTTGTCCAAACTAAATGCAAATGTTTTAATCCAGAAAATATTTTGAAATTGACACCTTAAATTCCTGAATATCTTGAACAATAACAAAATTATGAAGATTTTGAATGTTGCAAGATTTAAATTAAGGGAAATCTTAGCAGCTAAGGAATGATTGTGAAAACGGGGCCAGGTTTCAAACATAAAAGTTTAAGCATCGATAATAGATAGGTGGTCATTATTACTAAGGATGACCACTTGGCCACGTAAAACAAAAAGACTTAATATTTATAATTTAGAGATTTTGCATTTGGTTTTCCAAATTCTAAATTCAATTGAAATGGTTGGAGACCTCTAATATTTTCTTTAAACACACCACTGGACATTTGATTTACTCCAGTAGTTGTCCAACGTAAGGAATGTTGTAATCAGTGGTCCAAACATTAATAATTGTATTCTAGAGATTTTGCATTTGGGTCCAAGAACTCAAAATTCATTCGAATTGTTGGTGCCTTCAGTACTTTCATAAACACACTAATTGATATTTATTTTACTTAAGTAACCATCCTTGTCTGATTTTTTGATCGGAAGTCTTCAAATATGTGTTTATGTTTTGTCTGGCTTAAATGATCAAACACTTGATTGTTTTTTGTTTTTGTTTGCCTTGGCTGTTGAAAGTAATGTTTTACAACCGCGAATTCCTTTTTTGAGGCACTATATCTTTAAAAGATGCACGCTGAAAACAAGTTTTTGTTACTACTCGACCATTACAAGCAAAGCATATTCGATTCGATATTATAGCTACATTTGTGTCACTGATTTAAAATGTCATTACAATGCCATAAGTACATGTCATTCTTATCATACGGAATCGTTCTACATTTTGGTATCACCGACAACATTTTACGTTTATCTACAATAACTATACGTTAAACATTTCCCGGTCCTGTTAGAAGTGTACTTGTGAGTAATTTAGCTGGTTTCAATTATTCTGATTTCTTAAAATGTTATTTCACCTAGTCAGGGTTCAAACCTATGACTTCAGATGTACTCTTCTATTGCATTACAATTTTCCTACTTTTGAACAAAAATCAACCGTGAAAATAAAAAAACTTCGATCTTATATGGAAGTCCTTGTTGGCATTGGTTCACAGTTACAGAATCATTTCAAGCAGGAATTTAAATGACGATCATCGTCACACAGGTGCTCGGTCAAATGCAAATTATTGCATTGCTATACTAGTAATGACAAAACATGCACCGGCTCCAGTGATTCCCAAGATTTTAAGACATGTGCCGTTTTAGCACTCTCCCCAAAAACCCCGAACAACAATCCTAAACAAACATATCAATCTATGTATTATCCAAAATCTAAAATGATGTATTTTATATATGTTTAAGAATACAAGTTTACGTTTTTGTTTATCAGGTATTTTTCAAATATGATTCCCGTTTTTATATTAAGTTGCCTATTAACGACGACACACTCTTTCCTTCTTGATCATACAAACGACACTGTCCAGAATGGTCCGATCGTTAAAACCGACTGTGGAAGTGTGCGGGGAATAACCAAAGACGGCGGTCACAGCTTTCGTGGAATACCATATGCCGTTCCACCATTAGGTACAAAGCGCTGGACAAAACCTATCCCACTCAGAAAACGTGATTCAACATGCTGGGATAATGTTTACGATGCTACAAAATTCGGAAACCAATGTGTGCAGTTGGATTATACAAATGACTCGAAGGTTTTAGGAAATGAAAATTGCCTTTTTCTAAATGTTTGGACACCATCGCTGATTCAGAGATCACTTCCGGTAATGGTTTGGATACATGGCGGTTCTCTCACTTCCGGAAATGGTAACGATCAACAATTTAGCCCCAGTGAAATTTTAGCCGTTGAAACAAACGTTGTCTACGTCAGTATGAATTATCGACTTAACGCATTCGGCTTTATGGCATTGAATATTCTGTCAAATGCTTCCAGTACAGGGACTTCAGGGAATTATGGTTTTATGGATCAGATTTTAGCTTTAGAATGGGTTCAAAGAAATATAGCTAATTTTGGCGGCGATCCTAATCAGGTATATCCTTAATAATAAACTGTTTATTTATTTTAAAGGAATGTCTAAGATTGATTGATCGAATGGGGTAAAGGTCCTAGTCAAGACTTTGTCACTTATACCGAAACGTCACAAGCTAAAGATGAAGCGACAGAACTTTGGACCGTTGCAGTGCGCTCAGTGCAAAGTGCAGTGAAGGTGGTTTTTTTAAACTTGTCCCGTCTGTCTATTACTTTCGTTTCTAAATGCCGGGCGCTTTATTTTTCATTTAGGGTCAATAACTGTTTTAAAGTCTCGGTCAGATCTTGACCAGGGTTTAAGCCCACGACCTCCCACATACGAAGTGAACATTCTACTTACTAAGTTATCACAGTGCTTTTTATTTCTAATAATAAGGAAATGAAATTCAACTATCAAGTAATCAAAAACAAACATACTAATCCATGTCCGAATCACAATCCAGAAGCCAAGTAAAAACTTTGGAACTGACAAGTTAGGTTAGACACGTGAACTTCCACCAGGGAAGTGAGGCCGGGTGCTCCGGAAGGGTAAGCACCTCCTGTTTAGCTAGCTACGCCCGCCACGTGTTAAATCAAAATTGTGTGAAAGGAGCATGGAACTTTGAGACGTCAAATATATCCAGGGCAATCCTGGACACAGAAACATCAAACTTATCAACAATACTGTGATGACGGCCATAAAACTTTTTGAGGGCCTTGATAAGCCTAGGCTTGCAATATCCCTGTGTCAACAATTTATTTGCAAGCAGCCTACTTCGTTGTACAAAGTCCCCGTAGTGGGAACACGCTCTACCATAGCGTATTAATTGGGAAACAAATACACCATAAGCAGGAGAAGCAGGTATATTGCTGCATAAAAAAGGAAAGTTGAAAATAGAAACATTGAAATCATCACGTTTGTCATAAAGTTTCAAATGTAGCCTTTCGTGTGCGTCATAATTCAGGTATAAGTCGTCTAAATATGAAGCAGAACTTGAGGAATCAGTCGTGTCTTTTATTTCAAGCTCACTAGGATAGATGACATTTAAAGTAAACAATATGTTTTGGGTTTTGCAATTTGTCTTGTTAAGGCATATGATATATACTTTCCCATGACAACGAAGGCGGTATGATATTTGTTAGGTTTACGGTTGCAATATTTACGTCTTTGTAGGTTACCGTATTCGGTCAAAGTTCTGGTGGAACAAGTATTTTTGCTTTACTGGCGGCACCGAGTGCGACTGGACTTTTCCAAAAAGCATGGCTTATGAGTGCCTCACCACTACTACATAAAACAGCGTTAGAGGGGGCTAAGGATAATGAAGTATTTCTGAGAAATACGGGATGTACAAATATACAATGTTTATACGCTCTAGATGCACATAATATTGTAAATGCAATTCCATGGAAGGTCTATCCGAATTGGGACATGCGCGACCAAACAGATTTACCAGAGAACGGGTATTTTGATGGAGCTCTTGCAGTTGTTGATGGTATTATAAAATCTATTCTTCTTAATTTTTATTTATCCAATCATAGCAAAAACTAACGTACCAATTCATGTCCAAACCAATATCCAAAACAAAGTATAAATCTTAAAACTGGCAAATTAAGTAAAACACGCGGACGTCCATCAGGGAAATACGACCAGGTGCCCCGGGAGAGTAAACGCCTTCATATATTAATGCCATAAAGTCCCTGCAATTGTTAACTTAGAACATCAACCTATTGTGAAAATTCGACATTTATGACGTTACATGACATGACTAAATTCGTGTTCTTTATTGTAATAAAAAATCACCGTTTTTATCCACGAAATACCGTGCGATTCCAACTTAATATTGATATAAACGTTGTCTCTTAGAAATGTCCTCAAAATCTAGTTTGAATCAGAGGATGTAAGCGTCTAAACTGGCTATGTATCAGCCCAACCAAAGCTTCATGAAAACGGCTAGCCTTCTACAAATTTCTTGACAAAATAAATTCATGGTGTCATAGTGACGGCATATTTACTCTAGCTAGTTTTTAAGTAGTTAAGAATAATGGAACAAGGAATTACAATGTAATTGGAATTAATAATAGTAACAAGTTAAAACATTGGATGCCTATGATACCTAACTTTCTAGTTGTCATACCGAATGCATAATGAAATCAAACAAAATCATTCTGGTCCATGTTCAAAGCACAGTCCAAAAAATCTGGCATGTTAAGTTAAACATGCATGTACAATTCCATCAG
Source organism: Anadara kagoshimensis (assembly GCA_021292105.1). NCBI lineage: Eukaryota > Metazoa > Mollusca > Bivalvia > Arcoida > Arcidae > Anadara > Anadara kagoshimensis. The sequence goes on from CM037858.1 coordinate 48,306,596, forward strand.
TAAACACGCTAACTTTTACCATGAAAGTGAGGCTGGGTGTTCTCCGGAAATGTGAGTGCCTCTTATCTGGCTAGCTATGCCAGAGAATAAAGGGAACAGAAAGTAATGGAACGTCAGAAAAGGTCCAAAATAATTTTGAACATAGAGACATCCAGTCTAACTTTTTGTCTGGTTGTAATTTTGTAGAAATTCATACTTTAGGAAATGTAGACCCGTAGGACTAATTACAGTTTATATGTAAAAAAGGTATATTGAGTATGTGATAATTAAGGGTTTAATTGTTGATTACTTTTATCTAGGTGATGTTATACCTAAGGCGCCTCTAGAAGCGTGGGGAAGTGGTCAAGGAATTGATGTGCCATTGCTTATTGGTAAATGTTTCATATTTATCAAGTAGCTTAAAGGCTGCATTATTATAAGCTCAAAACTAATAAAGTCGTATTATTTGTCAAAAGGGGTCTCGGTGGCCGATCTTTTTGTAAGAAACTTTGTCAGTTCGCTTGCCAAAGATCAGTGGTGGTTTTTGATCTTGACATGATCGTTAAGAATTTTTCCCACTCCAATCATTGTAGAAGCAACATCCATAATTCATTTCACAATAACTGAAGATGTCTTCACAGAAACTGTTTCATATTAATTATTGCTTATTGTGGATATAAAGAAACTTAATAGATGATGACCTCGTACATAACTAAAATGGCAAGCTTATTTGAAATTTGAAATTCTTCCTTGTGTTCATTGTACCGATTTTACAAAAGTTTTTAATGACATCGTTTTTTTAAATTCACTTTCAGTTGTGCGTTGCTTTTTAATTTCAGGTTCTATGGCACAAGAAACAGACTTTGCACCAGCCACAATGGATTTAGATAAGTGGAACTGGACAACATACGAGGAAAGAGTAAGACAAAAGCTAGACACATTTGGAACAAGTATATCAATGACAGCACTATCCATTTATCCATCTGGTGTCGAAACCCCAGAATACCAATATACTAGTATGAGTTCTGATGTTCGAGTCTCATGTGGGACGGATGTCTTCTCAGAGAAGGCTAGTGTTCATTTTAAGTCTCCCGTTTATCGTTACGTTGTTACCGCCCGTCCTTCGGCGGCTGTTAAATTATTTGGCCTTTCCTTTCCAGTTCGGTATGCATTCCATGGACTAGATATTGTGGCATATTTTGGGACTTTGAAGGAGATCCTTCCTCTCAAACAGCAAGATAATCTGTTTGTTTAAAATATACGAAGAGAAGCTCTTTATTTCGTAAAGAACGGACGTCCGATATCTCCTGAATGGACAGTTTTCCCGAATAAAACTGCCATATTTGACTCACAAGTTACATACACTAAGAAATATGCTGAAGATAAATGCAATTTTTGGTTAAAAAACAATTTTTATTCCTACTCATGGGTTAATTAAAAGTTTTTATTATACAAGTTCTGTTTTGTGCTATAAGGTTCAAAACGGTTTTCTTCAATAAATTCCACGGCTTCTGTGGCCGTTTTATCATTTACTCTTAAAATTACCACTAATGGTACTATATGCAAATCACTCCCATATTTACGTATTCTTTGTTGTGTTGGTTGTTTTACTGTTGCAAATTTGCGTTCTTTTATTCAATCATCTTACTTGCCTAAAATACTTCTCAAATTAAGATTATATAACAATTTGAATAATCTGTCACCCATCTGACTACAACAGTGACTTAGTGTATCGTCTTCTCTTTTCATTTTATGAGGGTCGAGTGGTCTAAAGCGCGCTTACGAATCAAAGCACCTCTGACCGCCGCGACAGATCGTAGTGTAAGAGTTTGTCATTTTGTTTGTCAAATGTTGGTAGGCATACCGGGTTTTTCACAATCTTTGATATAACCGCCTCGATCTTGAATGAGGCCCAAAACTCCATTACTTCTCTCCACTCTCCTGTATTTGTGACCATTGTGGTAGCTCAGTTGGTAGAGTGCTCGCTCCGTAAGTGGGAGGTCGTGAGTTCGAACCCCGACCAGTCTGACCCAAGACTTAAAAGGGAGTAGTGACTGTTCATTCGCCAAGCACTCGGCATTACGAAATGAAAGTCACGGTACTTAAAATAAACTAGGTCCTGAGGTCACGATATGCTTGGCACGCTAAAGAACCCTGCTGTATAATGCCATCAGCGCAACGCACAGGCAAAATTTCTGCACTTTCGCCTATAGCTGGCGACGTCTCGATATAAGTGAAATATACTTGACTGGGACGTTAAACTACATTCCTCAACACTCCTGTATTTGTTATGTGATGAAAGACAAATCACGGTTAAAGGGAGATAAGTGCGATATGTATTGCAACTATGCAATGATTCTGAAGTAACTCTTAAACTAATAAAGCCTTTCAAGTTACACAATGAAAACATTCAAACTCCCCGTACAATTTTTATATATTGGTAACATTTCGACTTTGCATAAAATGGAAGATGTGAAATATTACTACTTGTATTTACATTGAAAGGTTCTGTAAAATATTTCATGTACATTGCCGCATCTGATATGAATGCAACATGCCAACTATTTACTCAAAGGCCAGCCGAATGGTCAAAAGCGCGAGTATCATAGCGTTTTCTCACGACCTAGGTTCGAATTCCACTCGGTGTATATGTTAATGTCCGAAAGTGTATCAGTTGGTTTGCCGAACGAACGTCTGTTGTCTTCTTTTTGTACCTAGATGGCCGAGTTGTATAAGGTGGCGTTTACTAAACACTGCGCCTCTCATCGCATATGTTCGAATGCTACTCGGGACAGATCCTCTGTGAGATTATTTGTTATTTCGCTCGCCGATGGTCGGTGATTTCCGTGGGCACTCCGGTTTCAACCGCATTTCTGAACCGCCTTCCTCAAAGTAAATGTAAGAGTCGTGACGGGAATGTAAAACTCTCTTACCTCACTTTATTTGCTTTAAATATGTAAACAAAATAAGTGAATAAGAAAATTTTAAAAAACAAATAACTATGAGTAAAATTTAAAAAACTTCCCCAGTCTTGGATTTTTTTCAACTTTCATTAGTTAGAGAACTTCACTCCATTTAGTCCGAACTCCAAACTGTAAACAAAATAAATGAAAAGGGAAATTAACAAATTAACTTATAATGAGATAAATATAAAAATAGAAATTCCGTCGCATCGACTTTTTGGTAACTTCAATAAATACCGTTAGTCATGGAATACTTTGAATCGGGGGAATCTTGTTAGCTAAATGTTTATTGCAATCACCATGGGTAATTACCAATATTACGATTCGTTAAGCGCGGCAATGTTGAATTTAGCCAACATGAAACTGTTGGTAGTTATTTATCGCTTCGTTACATTTAAATTATGGTGGCGCCCGCGTTTTTCTGTTACACTCATTAAACGCTTAATACTTAAACAGACATTTTACATTTTGTCATTTTCATTATTTTTCAAAATTAGAAAATTAAGAAGTTATTTTTTGGAATTCAGAATATGGAAATGTTTTTATTTCATTTCAATGTCTGTGATACTATTTTTGTTGTGCAAATGGACTGTTCCAAAGCAAAACATTAAATTCTCATCAGAAACCTATTATCAGTGTATGTCATATCACACATTTGTTATCTGAAAAATTTCCGTGTGAAGCGAGATATGGTCAGTTGTTCACAGTATAACATGGAAATGAGGCATGATAATCCCGTATGCTTCGTGTCATCACCTGATGCATGCATGGTTCTGCCGGTGAAGCAAATCTGATATAACCCATTTGGCTGGTCTAAAATACAGCACAGACCTGTCGAAAGTTTAAGTGTGCCAACGAAAACAGCCAAAGCTCGGCTTCCAAAATATGTATAGTTGACGATAGAGATTGACAGTGAATGCCAAAAAGCTGTGTCGATATCACTAACGAAGGGCCAAGTTGACCTGTCGATTCGACACCAATTCCTTTGCTCAGGGTTTAACTTTCGACAGACCTGTACTGTAAATGTCTTATCATCATAAAAACGGTTTCTTTAGGATTTTATCCTTTCATCGTAAGGCTGTATAAGAAGTCAAATATACCATAAAGTTTAAGGTCCAGTCGAAACAGATAATCTAGGAACGAATAGATTCCAATTATCATCATTTTATCCCAAAATTGATTAGTTATCAATCTTATGTTAAACGTCGAAAATGTTATCATAAAAATACATATGGATAGAGAAAGAACAGAGAGAGAGAGAGAGAGAGAGAGAGAGAGAGAGAGAGAGAGAGAGAGAGATATGTCCGTCTAGTCGCTTATAATCATATGAACAAAATTTCTCGGCCAAATGGCTACCAATAGACAAATGGCATATGCAGTATTTTCGACCATTAGCTTCATTATCATCATCAAACACAAACAAAGCAATCAAAACCTGAATCTCAATCGCAAAAGCAAAGCAAAGACTTTGAAAACCGCCACATTGATTTAAAAACGTGAAAAGAGAAGTCAGACCAGGTGTTCCGGAAAGGGTAAACACCTCCTGACTAGCTAGCTACACAAGCAACACATTAAAACAAGCATATCCGTCCAGGTTCAAATATTAAAAAAAAAAATAAAAAAGTAAAAACTTGGAAAACTGGCAAGTTTAGTATAACTCGTGAACTTCCACAAGAGAAGTGAGGCCATGTGCTCCTGAAGGTTAGAGACATCCTGTTAAGCTAGATTAATCCGCCAAATGTGTCTAATCAAAATTGAAAATGAAGAAAAGAACATAAAACTAAGCGACGCAATAATGTTAGTATTCAGAGACTGCATACTTATCAACAATAGTGTGATGACGACCAATAAACTTGTGGAGGGTCTTGATGAGCCCATGCTTGCAATATCCCTAAGTCAACAATTACATTCAAAGAAACTTCCCGATTTTAAACTTTCTATTTCAATAATGCACATGTATATAAACTGTATATTTTTTAACCATGCTTTTACATTTGTCATTGACATATTTTTTGTTGAAGATATTTTGAAGGAAAATTTTGTAAACCTGATTCAAATGAGCGAATTGTATTTAATTTGCATTGATAAATAATTTTCACAGATGTTCAGCATTCATTATTCTAATTTACATTTTAGAAGACCTATTGAAATTATCATAAATTAGTACATGACGTAAACTGTCATTTTCTGAAGTCATCAACGTTGTTCGCATTGACCTTGACCTGACATAGGGAGTTTGGTGGTTGAGTTATATAATTATACTGGTTTTTATAACCAGATGGCCCTTATACAGAGATAGCCTTAAAGGCAGATGGACTGTATGATCAAAACACTTATTTTTGGTTCATAGTTGATTTTTTAATAGAAAATGTATTTGAGCTCCATGTTAAATTTGAAAAAAAGTAAAAATACACACACACACGCACACACACACACACACACACACACACACACACACACAGTGTCTTAAAGGCCACCACTATATATATAATGGCCACCTGCTTTTGATTGCCGGTGGAATTTAATCTCAATTGCTACTTGTACTTATTCGGGTTATTTGAACCCTTATATAAGGCCACCAATGCACGAAAGCAACTATTACTTGTTCCTTTTGGTGTCCTTTATAGACAGTTTGATTGTAAAGAATAATACAATTATAAAAAACGTAAGAAAAATTTAATTTTAAATCGCAAGAAATTAAAATATGCAAAAAACATTTAAAATAGGTTTTCAAAAAATTATAACTTCGATGCAAATTAAAAAGTTTCTTTTTTCGAAAATGCATTTTAATATCTAAAGAACAACGAAATTATTCTAAAAAAATGTAATAATTCAAAATTAACAAACATGTATTAAAAAAAATTAAAAATAAATTTTTGAAATTAAAACTTATTATTTAGAAATTAATTATTTAAAAATTTTTTTCAAAAATAAATCTTAAAATTAAAAAAAAGTCTTGAAATAATATTAAAAATTCAAACATTTACGTCAAATCCATTATAAAAAGCATTTTATAATAACAAATTAATATATGTCTGTTGTGATTTAATTAGAAGATGTATTCATCATAATTAATGCTTTCCAAACGTACGCAACATGATGTATTTATAAGGCACAAATGTAAAGCTCATGATGTATTGTCTTCGAATTATGTATTTTTGTGCATTACTAAATAATCGTTTGTCATAGGCAAAGATAGAATGTATTAATTATTTGTGGACATTATTATTCTCTTGCAGGTGTCATCTTCAATGTCATTCAAAGTGAAAGTAAAGACACTTCCATTAGAAATTTCTGCCACTATCTTAATGTAACTCGACACCAATTTAACTCGACATCTAGTTAAGACAAATGACAAATCTTTTTAACCATTAGGGGATGTATGTGTTATGTTCTTGACATCGTGCTCATGTATGTATGTGATATTTGCGAAATTTAAAACTTCTTTCGCTGACATGTTCGCCCCATCAATTATAAACTGTGAGCATTACGGATTACCAATTAGAAAGTTAAAAAACGACATGTAATTGATTTTTACGATCTTGTTAAATTTTAATTTTTTGTCAATTAATGACATTTTAATTACAAAGCACCGTGAAATAAATAACGGGGCGCATGTCATTTAAAAAAAATAAGTTTGTTCCAAATTTTCCTGGCAACAAAAAGTTTTACAGAAATTATCTGTACTTATTTTATTGTAATTTTGTCACAATTTTCCTGTGATCAAAATATTTTTAAGTAGCACTTGACAATTTTTTAAAATTGAAGCAAAATATTTAAAGAAAAACCTTTTTTTCAGATTACCAATGAATATACACACTTCTATCCTGATGGAAGTTCAAGTGTTGAACTTAATTTGCCAGTAATCAAAGTTTTTTTTTTGCTTTTAAGATTGTGATTTGAACAATGGACCGGCATGTTTTGTGTTTTGTCATTACTGAAGTTTTTCTTTATTGCTACATTAGAATTTCTAAATTCTAAAATTTAGAAAATAAGGGATACATATAGAACAATTATATAAAAACCAAAAATATAACAACACTATTTTACAAAATTATTTAACAAGCTTAAGTTTACCACTTTTAACTATTCTTAAGCGAAGTTATCGTCCAGAATATTTACAGAAATTAATCGTTCGTTTGCTTTATCGCATGTACTGGTTGGACTGGCTGAGCGCATATACTATTAGGCTGCAACAAAGTTTTTTCGAAGTTGAAAACACTGACATAAAATAATTCCAGCAACATTGAATACAAACGTTTAGTATACAAGTACTGGCTTATTTGTCATATTTTCCCATTTTCATTTATTCGTTTCAAATTTTATGAATATGGGACGGACAAAGCTTACAACTTGAAATATAATCCGAACCAACACTCATAATGGCATTCTCTTAGTCATTGAACTTTTCAATTACGAACTTGAACCAGTGTGTGTAGCAAGTCAAGAGCTTTGACATATGTAACATAATTGTCTGGCTTTGACGTCCACTAGTTCCATGATCCTTTACCAAATTTTGATTACACATGCAGAGGGTGTAGCTAGCTGAACAGGAGGTGCTTACCCTTCTGGGGCACCTGGCCTCATTTCCCTGGTGGATGTTCACGTGTTTAAACAAACTTGTCAGTTTTTACTTTGCTTCTGAATTGTGATTCGAACATGGATTAGTATTGTCATGTGCTGATTTTGAATTTTCTTTTAAAAATAATGCATTCAATTCAAATCAGCACATAACAATATGTTGTTTTTATTGATCGTGTTTTATTACTTTTTCTTGGTTCCTCTTTTTGATTTTGCCTAATACATCAGCACTAATATATCTTTATAATAACCTTCAAATAAACTCTTAAAATCTACAAATATCTAATAACTTATTGAACTTTATCAAGTAAAATTGGTGCAAAAACATTATGTCAACAATGGCATTTTGTCTTATTGGCCTAATTTGTTAGACTGATCGACTCGCGGTCGTTTTATAAAAAATAGAGAACATCCTATAAACCACGAACAGGTTTGGAAAAAAAAGAAAACTGCAAAGAAAAAGAAGAAAAAGCAAACAAAATTCAACTTGCAAAAAAGAAGAAAAAAGCAAACAAATTAAATTTGCAAAAAACATACAAAAAGAACAAAAATTAAAAAGGAAGACAAAATTGTAAACCGTGAACAAGATAAAAAAATCTTTTTAAGAAATTAAGAAAGTGTCGTCGTAAGTCTTTCCTAAATTGTGTTTTTGGCATCGAAACAAGTTTTGATAAATTGGATGCGTTTAAAATTTGTGATCTTTCCTGAATATTATTAAACACACAGAATAATTTATTCCTAATACTTTATGAATATAATAACAATTAGACCACAAACGTGATAATAGGTAATGACATTATATGACGTGAAAATGTGAAAGTAATACTAAAATAATATATTTTTGTTAAGCCATTCAAGTTTTATATATCAAAAAACCAAGCATGAAGGAAAATTATAATTCCCACAAATTACTGAGTATACATTAATTTAATTTACTTATTTTTTTGTCTTAAAGAAACTCCACCTACATAAAAAACGCTTAATTTAAGATTCACTAAATTTATAAGGCATGTCAAAATTAACAAAATGTGTAGAAAAATGACTGTGAAAGTCAAATACCAAAAGAGCGACGATAAATCAACAACGTCAGAAAGAGATAGTTTCGGGCAAATTTCCACGCTAGACTTGGTTTGGGAGGCAAATTCAAAGACACGCTACAAAATGATGGACGATCCGTGACTATTGTTAGCCATCGTTCAGGACATCTTTATTACTTTCGATGACTTATTACCTGGTTTTTGACAAGTATTCGTCTGGTGAAGGATGATTAATATTGTACCTACCGTAAGATACCGTCTAAATGTCACTTGTAAAAGTAATAAAACGGATTTATACAAGTCATTTGGTAATTAGGACCCCACTTCCTTGAAATTTAAACAATGAAAAATTGAATTTGTAAATATAATCAACGCACTGGAATTTATTACATAAATCGTTAAAAGCGGAAAAATAAAAACGTAAAACAATAGCATCACTTTTTATATGCATTTTAACTTTTACGGCGTCTTCTTCAATGCATTTACTGTTATATGCGAAATGCCCCCCTGGTCTTATTGTAACATTATTTTTATTTTATACGCATTCTCTGTTGCATTTCTGATAATTGCTTTGTTTTCTGCTAGTGTAAAACCAAATTGACCATTGATGTAACCTTAGATGATTTGTTGGTTTTCTCTTTTGTATTCTATGCAGCTATATTCCTGTTTTTTTTTTAATTTATTTATTTATTTATTTTTGCCTTCGGTTAATTTGTTTCAAAGTTAATTATAATTAGTACGCTATGGTAAAGCTTATTGCATCAACAAGAACGGCAACGAAGCAAGCTGCTAACAAATTAAATGGCAGCCTTAGTGTTTCAAGATCAATTTTAGGCCGTCCTATCCTGGATATATTGATGTCCCATAGTTCTATGTTCTTTTCATTCTCAATTTCATTTTACATGTGACGGGTGTAGCTACCTAAAGAGGAACTGCTTACGTTTAAAAAAACCTGGTCTAACTTCCCTTTGTGGAAGTTCGCATGTTTAACTTTATACCAGTTTTCAAACATTTGCTTTGCTTTTGGATTGTATTTTGAACATGAACCCCAGTATGATTGTGTTTGATTTATAACGCAAATACTCCAAAACTGTATTTTCATAGAGAACAACGGAACAGAAATTTGTAGTTGCCAAATGCCACTTGCAACGAAGAGCAAGGTTAAATATAAGATTACGCATTTCTAAATTTAACAATTGTTATATTTACGTTTAAAACTATTTTCTTTTCTTTTTCTTAAGTCAAAATCATTTTAGAAAATTTTAATTCCGCGCTTTGTCAACAACAAGTTTTGATTAACGGAACAGCTGATGGAACAGCAGATCCAACTGATCAGCTGTGCAGTTTGGCGCCAGAAATTCTAGGACAAAATAGTGCGTGGAAAAAACAACAAATTGCATACAAAATTTCTACTAAATTGTTCAATTTTTTATTAAATACAATTATTTCGGTAATAAATAATCACAATTATGCAAACAATCAATAAAAAGTTCCGGTTTTGTGTATTTCATATTGTGTATTCATACGCCGATTGTTGTGAATGGAATTCCCGTGACGTCACATACGCCGATTGTTGTGACGTCACCAAGGTAGATCTTGCAGTTCATAGCCGATATGAACGCAATTGCTCTGAAACCTTATGTAGAAGACAGAAAACAGACAAAATGTAAATATATTAAATAGTTGCACCAATGACCAAACAATAAGTTGTACAGTGAAGCGTTTACGTGATGCAAAACATAATAACATATTTTTACATTTGAGATGTTTTATAATAAAAAAAAACTCTGTTTGAACAAAATGTAATTATAGGACTATAATAACGTTTGCTGAAATGACGTCACTTATTTTCTGCTTGTGTCTATACTCGTGACGTCATAGATTGGCCGTTACGATTGGAAATGCATGTCGTATACGACAGTGTTTCAATTTATTTCAGGATTGAAAAAAACAAAATTATATTTTCAAAGAACCAGAAAAATGTAAATAAAACCATTGAACTGTCTAGAAATAGCGTTTATAGTGCTATAACTTCCATTACCGTGCAAAGCAAACTAATCTTAATACACTACTGTGCGTTAACTATTCAGTTTTCTTTGCACGTCAGGACCCCTGGATTTTCTCTTCTAAATACTGAGTTCTCGGACTGCCATTACCGATTTCAAAATCTTGACCAGACTCCGGTTACGGTTCAAACACAAATCTCTCACATTCGAAGCGAGTACTCTACCATCTGACCTACTGTAATTGTATTATTATTTAAAGGAATGGAGGAGGATGAAATACTATTGACTTTTATGAATGTACAGATGTGGCTTTATAGTAAAAGTAGTGACGCCCATAAAATTTGCAATTCATTGTTTTTAAGTTCAAAACTCAAAACAAAGCGATAAGAGGATAAATGTCCGGTTCATCTCAATCTTACAGAATGACAGGTTTAAAATTTTGATAACATTTACCTGGTGTAGATAATAGGCCTAAACACAAATTTTCACCATAACTCTCATTAAATGACCTATTCTTGGGAGGTATTCTTGTTGAAATGCAGACAATTTTGTCTAAAAGGTGGTACTAACTATAAAAAACGAAATAAAAACTTGTTCTTACCAAATAAAAGTTGTGTTAAAATCCGGGAATAATAAAAAATTACGACATATGACAATACTAAGGAAGAAAAAGCAAAATCATCAATGTCAGAAAAGCGAATAAATGTCGCAATTTTCTTTTTGAAGCACTCTCATGAGGCGACAATTGAAAGAAATTGCTACGTTTAATCCTTATTTGCCTAAAGCGCATTGGTTTATTTTTCATTTTACAAAAAGGAGTTATGAATTTTTATAATTATGTTTTGCATAATTACAATATAGAAATAAAAAACAACAACAAAAAATATATATAAAAAGAATAAAAACAAACATGACTCACTTCTAAAAAAGCAACAACTATTTCAAAATATGATGATTTTATCGAAATGGTTTGTTTTTATCCCTAGTTGTTTTGTTTTTTGTTACGAATATTTGACTATTTATTGTTTCCGTTTCTTGTAGTTTTTGTTGTTTGTTCAATGTTATTTTAGCTCATGCCAAAAATATTTCATTCATATAAGTTTTTATAAGTTCGGTTAAGTACAAACTGCAACACAGAGATGCCAATGACCTAGTGGCCTTAACCCGCACTTCGAATCATTTCATCTTACCACCTTGGTATGAATATTCAATTGGCAGATTGTAGTGTGACACAAAGTTTGTCAGTTCGCTTGACAAAGCTTGGTGGTTTTCTAGTATCCTGGTAGGATCCTCAAATGAGCAGATTCTAGGTGGGAGAAAGTTTCTCAGTTCCCTTGTCTACGGTTGAAGGTTATACCTTATTTTGCCAAATATCTCAATGGTTGATTACTTTACTCTGTTCTCTTTTGTATCTTAAATCAGCAACATAGAGACAACAAAGACAAAAAGATGACGGGGCGATTATAACGGTTGTAAATGAAGTAAATGTACATGAGAGGCAGTGTCTTTCTGTGTAAAAAATATACAAGTCCATGAAAGACAAATGGTTCATAATTGCAACAATAATCCACACTCTTGCAAACATATCGCCCCTTTAAAATCGCAATCTTAAAAGCAAAATTAAGTCTAGAAAAAAACTTGAAATGGTCATTTAAGTTAAACTCTTGATTTCCACCTGGGAAGTTAGACCGGGTGTCCCAAAAGGGTAAGTACACCATTTCTAGCTAGCTGCATCCGCTACATGTGAAATAAAAATTGAGAATGAAAGGAACACGTAAGTATGAGTATGGGACATAAAATGCATTCAGGATAATTTTAGATACAGATACGTCATATTTTTAACAATTTTGTGGTAAAGGCCAAAAAAGGTTAGGGCTTTGATAAATTTAGGCTTGCAATTTCGCTGAACTTAGTCCATTCTCGATGAAACCGGAAGGGGACAATAAGGTTTCCCTCCGTCTGTCTCAAACAGTTTTTCGATATTTAAGGTCAATTGTTAAAGTTAAAAGTAGGATTATACTTAGTGAGCAGTAGCTCTTGTTTAAATTTGGATTTAAGTTTGTCGTGTTCTTTCACTTAGTTTACATTTCCTATGAACATTTCTCTATACTTGCTGCCTATTTAAATAAATGTGTCTTCTACTTGAAAAAAATTAACTGATAGGGGTATTGGATTCATTTTTGGCATGTACCTTTATTTACTTCACCTACCAGTCAAGTTTGACTAGGACACAATATCGAATAGTTTTGACATGGTCCTTTGATATTTTCACTTTTATAGCAATTTAGCGGGAATGGACATCATTAGAACTGTGTAAGCAAAATTTCGTTTTTTCTATTTAGTCACACTTTACCCTAATTTACTTATATAGCTGTCCCTTTCAGACCTTTGAAATAGCGTCAGGCGTCTTTAATTTGGTCCTCAATCTGCTTCTTTTGGCATTTTCATGGAATCTGGTAAACTGCAAATGGGCTTTCAAATCTCTTAATAGGTAATACTTACTGAGGACACTATCTATACTGCATACGCAAATAGCAACTTGTGAAACCCTTAACGTGTACACATGGGAGTGGTCGTGAAGAAGCAATGCATCTTTGCTAAACTCTCCTTTTCTTTGCTTAAAGCATCTTTCCTCTGCTACATTAGATCTGCATAGCAACTTGCTAGATAGAGTTTCAAGCAGGTTTTACAACTGACCAAAACGCTATTTGAACCCCCAATCACATCACCGTGGACTTTTCTTTGCCTGTTAATGGGTAGGTATTGCTATTTTGGGAATGTTCAGAAACTATACATGCCTTCAAGAACCACACCATTAATTGCTGACAAATGTGCTTGAGTTTGAAGAAGTAATGTGTTGTTTGAATTTGGTGGTACGCTTAGGTGAATACGTTGTTCCGCGAACGTATTGACTTACAAGACTAGGGTCTCAAGGTGCTTACTAATGAATGTGAATGACAATTTAATATTGACTGACTAGATGAATTGTTTTTAGAATGTGTTGTTGCAATGTTCTTTCATTATATTGTTAGTATTAATCTAAGATTAAGGTATGCTTGGTGTATGAAAATGTTTTGTATTTTATTGGTCATGCACTGAGAAAATATGGGACAACTTTAAGGTGCTAGGTAACCTAGTAACTATGCTGCAGACAAGCATACCACTCAGCAGTCACATTATGCTGTTGATTGATGAAACAGTCGATAGTCTGTCCTAAAATAGCCAGGCCTTAATCGAGGAAGCAGTACCTCATTTTAGAATCTTATGTATGACCCGACAGGGGTTCGATCTCACAACCTTCCGCTCTCGAAGCTGACGTTCTACCACTGAGAATGTGGTTCAGAATGCAGCATGTCCATACCGAATCACGTGACTTGTTTATTTTTTACACGTTGTGTGTTACTATTAAGTGGTTGGGGACATTTTTCACATCTTACGTAACACTGAAACCTAGAAACAAATTAAATATATAGTAATTGTTGAAATGGTTTCTATTTATCTTGTTAGACATATTTTGTAATAGGTTGGTAAGTCTTTAAGATAAATGCTTTTTTAACTCAACTGCATCTTTGATATTTGTTTTTTACAGCAGTGCTTGCAATTTGTTCCACCAGTTTTGTAAGTCTTGACAGACGTGAATTTAAGATTACAGAATACAAGAACTTTATGCGATAAGAAACTGCGTCAAATAACGTCATTAAATATTTTATCATTTGGCTAATCTACGTCAAAGTTGGTTCTCTAGCGTCATATTGCGTGCGGGGAACACACTCATATCCTGGTAAAAAATATAATAGGCAACTTACAGGACAAATTGTGACAGAGTAGTAACTTTCGTTGTCGCTGGTGTACACACGGTACTTGTTTGATTACAGCAATAACCACATTATATGAATCAAAGATGAAATATTGTATAATGGATCCTAGTATAGCAAGAGGAATAACTCTAATACACTCGAATCGAAAGATTGTCGATGTGCGTCGAAAACATTGATCATTGTGAACCATGCAAGAAAGATGTGAGATTTGACTAGGCCAGTTTCTCTTGAATGTCTAGATACACTTTGAAATCTGCAGTTCTTATATTACCTATAATAACCAGTTTTTCATGTCATAATTTGCCTATGGATTAAGATGAATGTGTTTTGTGGAATTACAAGCAGCTCTACAGAGCTTATGATATTTGTAATTACATTCGACTATATAAATAAAGCTTCTTGTATCTTGTAACAATTGTATATATTGATATATTGAAGTCTTTTACGCGGTTATGAGTTGAGTTGAGTAATGGTGTTTAACGTCCCGGTCAAGAATATTTCACTTATATCGAGACGTCGCCAGCTAAAGGCGAAGGTGCAGAAAATTTGCCTGTGCGTTGCGCTGATGGCATTATACAACACGGTTCTTTAGCGTGCCAAGCCCACCGTGACACGGGACCTCGTTTATTTTAAGTTCCCAGCCGAAAGAACCGTGACTTTCATTTCGTTATGCCGAGTGCTTTGCGAAAGAACAGTTACTACCCACTTTCAAGTCTTGGATCAGACCCGGTCGGGGATGGAACACACGATCTCCCACTTACGGAGCGAGCACTCTACAAATTGAGCTACCGCAGTGGTAAGCGATTATGAAATAAACTCCGAATTTTATTAAAAACAAGTTTATGAATGTTCATTAAATTCTTTTTATTCAAATGCATTTCTGTCGTTAGTTACAATATTGTATGTCTCACCATTTTCTCGCCATATATAGTGGACAACTTATTTAAGCCAAATGCTTTGTATGTGTATCCGTAAGCTCAGTCACCATGGTAACCCCTTATATTACACATAAAAGGCATTTAAAACCCCCTTATATTCCAATATTTGTTTTTCTTCTAGCTATATATCTGTATATGGAGATGGATGATTTAGATTTTTCAAGGATATACATAAATTCTGCTTATATGAATAAAGAAACAAATAAGCAAGCAATGGTACACAATTTGTACCCATTGGTATACCGATTGTTTGTTGTCTATCAAAAAGAAACATTTGCCTCTCTTTGTTGTATTTTAACTGCTGGTTCAAAGTTCTTTGAAACACTCTTGATGGAATTTAAGTGGATTTTTTACGTCTTATTTAGGCTGCTTTTACGGACATTGATATTGTTAGCATTTATGCTTTCAATTGATAAATTGCTCCAGAAATCTATAACACGGCAACCAAAAGAATGTTTCCGAGACGTGAATTTATTTGACACAAGTGTTCGTGTGCACTTTTTTATATATTCAAAATCCTTCTAGTGTTTAGTCTGATCAATTATTTAGTGTTTACAGTCAGACAATAGTAGTGGAATAATGTCCCAGTCAAGATTCTGTCACCGGAGTGAAAACCAGTAAGCCAATTGACTGTGCATCTAGTGGGATTCAAGCCTACACTGTGAAAGACAATACAATGTAAAGCGTGCTTTAGATTACTCAACCACATTGGTCCCTAAACTGTTTATTAAGATATTAGATACCGGTATCTATAGTTAAGTACTTTATTAATACTTATGTATTGTTTTTGGATGTTTCATAAAACAATAAAGTTGCAACAAAAATCATGTTTTGATTATTGTACAAAAACTATTCTCGACTAACTACTGATATTTATGATGTTGTTTTACCAGACCCATAGCCTGGTATAAGATCTAGTTGGTCATAATTAAATCTCTAATACACATAGGTGCATTGCAAACCATAAAACTTGAGTATGATGTAAGGGAATTAACGTTTTAATGTGATTTCTGCTCAAGCCGATTTCTCCCGAAAATCACACATTCACACGATAATTGCACATGTATTCACGCCATTCAGTGGTCAAAGGGAAACAACTCATACACTTCTATTCCAAATGGACTTCCCTGTTTAGTCTTTCACAAATAAAATGCAGTGTTGGTAATACAACATTATCATATTACATCATATTATATAACATAATTGCTATGTGCAGAATTTTAAATTTTACTAAAACACAAATATATAGATATAAAATGAAATACATAAATTAACCAAATGAATATAATAAGTTGGTTTATACTGACTATTCAACGGAGGAATCACAGATTGGACGCTTTCATTTTATCACAAGCTTTGTTAATATGTACATACATGTAGGTAGCGTTAGGATTCGCAGTTTGTCCATGATTTGTGTTTACATCATATAGACGAAAAATTTATCTGACCATAATGAATATTTAAATCAAAGGTGAAGCCGACAGGTCAATGTTGTTTGCCTATACACTGTTATTTTGTTACTTATATTACTACATATAAATATTGTGTTTTCATTATCTCTTCTCAGAAAGAATAAATGTACTTTCAGTATGTAGTACAGACCTGTCGGAAGTTTAACACCAGGGTAACGAATTAAGGCTTATGTTAAGCGCCCAGTCATCTTGGACATAAGTTGCTATCACTCAGCGGCTTTTCGGTATTTGTTTTATATCTCTTAACAGCTTTTTGTTGCTATTTTTTCAAAAGATACAATTTATTGACAGCGAGTATATTTGTAAAAGTACTAGTTATACACATTGAATTAACCGATGATATCTTATATTTTCGCGTAAATTAACTTTTGTTTTTATTATTATTTACTCCCTCTCATTTTTTATACCATCCGACTGCAGCCTACAGTGGAGACCATGCATTAAGCTAACGAATTAGTGCCGAATCGGCAGCTCATCTCAACCCACGTTACTTTTATCTTCACAGGTTTTTGTCAGCTACTTTATAATTCTAGTCGCCTTTCTGTCACAGTACCGAATCGACAGCTCATCTCAACCCACGTTACTTATATCTTCACAGGTTTTTGTCAGCTACTTTATAATTCTAGTCGCCTTTCTGTCACAGTACCGAATCGGCAGCTCATCTCAACCCACGTTACTTATATCTTCACAGGTTTTTGTCAGCTACTTTATAATTCTAGTCGCCTTTCTGTCACAGTACCGAATCGGCAGCTCATCTCAACCCACGTTACTTATATCTTCACAGGTTTTTGTCAGCTACTTTATAATTCTAGTCGCCTTTCTGTCACAGTGCCGAATCGACAGCTCATCTCAACCCACGTTACTTATATCTTCACAGGTTTTTGTCAGCTACTTTATAATTCTAGTCGCCTTTCTGTCACAGTACCGAATCGGCAGCTCATCTCAACCCACGTTACTTTTATCTTCACAGGTTTTTGTCAGCTACTTTATAATTCTAGGTGCCTTTCTGTCACAGTGTCGAATCGACAGTTCATCTCAACCCACGTTACTTATATCTTCACAGGTTTTTGTCAGCTACTTTATAATTCTAGTCGCCTTTCTGTCACAGTGTCGAATCGACAGCTCATCTCAACCCACGTTACTTATATCTTCACAGGTTTTTGTCAGCTACTTTATAATTCTAGTCGCCTTTCTGTCACAGTACCGAATCGACAGCTCATCTCGACCCACGTTACTTATATCTTCACAGGTTTTTGTCAGCTACTTTATAATTCTAGTCGCCTTTCTGTCACAGTAACGAATCGGCAGCTTATCTCAACCCACGTTACTTATATCTTCACAGGTTTTTGTCAGCTACTTTATAATTCTAGTCGCCTTTCTGTCACAGTACCGAATCGGCAGCACATCTCGACCCATGTTACTTATATCTTCACAGGTTTTTGTCAGCTACTTTATAATTCTAGTCGCCTTTCTGTCACAGTGCCGAATCGGCAGCTCATCTCAACCCACGTTACTTATATCTTCACAGGTTTTTGTCAGCTACTTTATAATTCTAGTCGCCTTCCTGTCACAGTGCCGAATCGGCAGCTCATCTCAACCCACGTTACCTTTATCTTCACAGGTTTTTGTCAGCTACTTTATAATTCTAGTCGCCTTTCTGTCACAGTACCGAATCGACAGCTCATCTCAACCCACGTTACTTATATCTTCACAGGTTTTTGTCAGCTACTTTATAATTCTAGTCGCCTTTCTGTCACAGTACCGAATCGACAGCTCATCTCAACCCACGTTACTTATATCTTCACAGGTTTTTGTCAGCTACTTTATAATTCTAGTCGCCTTTCTGTCACAGTACCGAATCGGCAGCTCATCTCGACCCACGTTACTTTTATCTTCACAGGTTTTTGTCAGCTACTTTATAATTCTAGTCGCATTTCTGTCACAGTACCGAATCGGCAGCTCATCTCGACCCACGTTACTTTTATCTTCACAGGTTTTTGTCAGCTACTTTATAATTCTAGTCGCATTTCTGTCACAGTACCGGGGAATCGGCAGCTCATCTCGACCCACGTTACTTTATCTTCACAGGTTTTTGTCAGCTACTTTATAATTCTAGTCGCATTTCTGTCACAGTACCGAATCGGCAGCTCATCTCAACCCACGTTACTTATATCTTCACAGGTTTTTGTCAGCTACTTTATAATTCTAGGCGCCTTTCTGTCACAGTACCGAATCCACAGCTCATCTCAACCCACGTTTACCTTATATCTTCACAGGTTTTTGGTCAGCTACTTTATAATTCTAGTCGCCTTTCTTTCCAATACCGAATCGCAGCTCATCTCAACCCACGTTACTTATATCTTCACAGGTTTTGTCAGCTACTTATATATTCTAGTCGCCTTTCTGTCACAGTACCGAATCGACAGCTCATCTCAACCCACGTTACTTATATCTTCACAGGTTTTTGTCAGCTACTTTATAATTCTAGTCGCCTTTCTGTCACAGTACCGAATCGACAGCTCATCTCAACCCACGTTACTTATATTTCACAGGTTTTTTGTCAGCTACTTTATAATTCTAGTCGCCTTTCTGTCATCAAGCAGTGCCGAATCGACAGCTCATCTCAACCCACGTTACTTATATCTTCACAGGTTTTTGTCAGCTACTTTATAATTCTAGGCGCCTTTCTGTCACAGTACCGAATCGACAGCACATCTCGCCATTACTTATATCTTCACAGGTTTTTGTCAAGCTACTTTATAATTCTAGTCGCCTTTCTGTCACAGTACCGAATCGGCAGCTCATCTCACCACGTTACTTATATCTTCACAGGTTTTGTCAGCTACTTTATAATTCTAGGCGCCTTTCTGTCACAGTACCGAATCGGCAGCTCATCTCAACCCCGTTACTTATATCTTCACAGGTTTTGTCAGCTACTTTATAATTCTAGGCGCCTTTCTGTCACAGTACCAATCGACAGCTCATCTCAACCCACGTTACTTATATCTTCACAGGTTTTTTCAGCTACTTTATAATTCTAGTCGCCTTTCTGTCACGTACCGAAATCGGCAGCTCATCTCAACCCACGTTACTTATATCTTCACAGGTTTTTGTCAGCTACTTTATAATTCTAGTCGCCTTTCTGTCACAGTACGAATCGGCAGCTCATCTCAACCCACGTTACTTTATCTTCACGTTTTTGTCAGCTACTTTATAATTCTAGGCGCCTTTCTGTCACAGTACCGAATCGACAGCTCATCTCAACCCACGTTACTTATATCTTCACAGGTTTTTTGTCAGCTACTTTATAATTCTAGGGCCTTTCTGTCACAGTACCGAATCGGCGAGCTCATCTCAACCCACGTTTACTTATATCTTCACAGGTTTTTGTCAGCTACTTTATAATTCTAGGTGCCTTTCTGTCACAGTACCGAATCGACAGCTCATCTCAACCCACGTTTCTTATATCTTCACAGGTTTTGTTGATACTTTATAATTCTAGGTGCCTTTGTCACAGTACCGAATCGACAGCTCATCTCAACCCACGTTACTTATATCTTCACAGGTTTTTGTCAGCTACTTTATAATTCTAGTGCCTTTCGTCACAGTACCGAATCGACAGCGCATCTCACCACGTTACTTATATCTTCACAGGTTTTTGTCAGCTACTTTATAATTCTAGTCGCCTTTCTGTCACAATACCGAATCGGCAGCTCATCTCAACCCACGTTACTTATATCTTCACAGGTTTTTGTCAGCTACTTTATAATCTAGTCGCCTTTCTGTCACACGTACCGAATCGGCAGCTCATCTCGACCAACGTTACTTATCTCTTCACAGGTTTTTGTCAGCTACTTATAATTCTAGCGCCTTTCTGTCACAGTACCGAATCGGCAGCTATCTCGACCACGTTACTTATATCTTCACAGGTTTTGTCAGCTACTTTATAATTCTAGTAGCGCCTTTCTGTCACAGTACCGAATCGCAGCTCATCTCAACCTACGTTACTTATATCTTCACAGGTTTTTGTCAGCTACTTTATATTCTAGTCGCCTTTCTGTCACAGTACCGAATCGCAGCTCATCTCAACCCACGTTACTTATATCTTCACAGGTTTTTGTCAGCTACTTTAAATTCTAGTCGCCTTTCTGTCACAGTACCGAATCGACAGCTCAATCTCACCCACGTTACTTATATCTTCCAGGTTTTTCAGCTACTTTATAATTCTAGGTGCCTTTCTGTCACAGTACCGAATCGACAGCTCATCTCAACCCACGTTACTTATATCTTCACAGGTTTTGTCAGCTACTTTATAATTCTAGGTGCCTTTCTGTCACAGTAAACCGAATCGACGCTCATCTCAACCCACCGTTACTTTATCTTCACAGGTTTTTGTCAGCTACTTTATAATTCTAGGTGCCTTTCTGTCACAGTACCGAATCGACAGCTTATCTCAACCCACGTTACTTATATCTTCACAGGTTTTTGTCAGCTACTTTATAATTCTAGGTGCCTTTCTGTCACAGTACCGAATCGACAGCTTATCTCAACCCACGTTACTTATATCTTCACAGGTTTTTGTCAGCTACTTTATAATTCTAGGTGCCTTTCTGTCACAGTACCGAATCGAAGCTTATCTCAACCCACGTTTACTTATCTCACAGTTTTTGTCAGCTACTTTATAATCTAGGTGCCTTTCTGTCACAGTACCGAATCGACAGCTATCTCAACCACGTTACTTATCTTCACAGGTTTTTGTCAGCTACTTTATAATTCTAGGTGCCTTTCTGTCACAGTACCGAATCGACAGCTTCATCTCAACCACGTTACTTATATCTTCACAGGTTTTTGTCAGCTACTTTATAATTCTAGGTGCCTTTCTGTCACAGTACCGAATCGCAGCTCATCTCAACCCACGTTACTTTATCTTCCAGGTTTTTGTCAGCTACTTATAATTCTAGGCGCCTTTCTGTCACAGTACCGAATCGCAGCTCATCTCACCCACGTTACTTATATCTTCACAGGTTTTTGTCAGCTACTTATATATTCTAGGCGCCTTTCTGTCACGTACCGAATCGGCAGCTCATCTCAACCACGTTACTTATTATCTTCACAGGTTTTTTTGTCAGCTACTTTATAATTCTATCGCCTTTCTGTCACAGTACCGAATCGGCAGCTCATCTCAACCACGTTACTTATATCTTCACAGGTTTTTGTCAGCTACTTTATAATTCTAGTCGCCTTTCTGTCACAGTACCGAATCGACAGCTCATCTCAACCCACGTTACCTTTATCTTCACAGGTTTTTCAGCTACTTTATAATTCTAGTCGCCTTTCTGTCACAGTGCCGAATCGACAGCTCATCTCAACCCACGTTACTTTTATCTTCACAGGTTTTTGTCAGCTACTTTATAATTCTAGTCCTTTCTGTCACAGTACCGAATCGACAGCTCATCTCAACCCACGTTACTTATATCTTCACAGGTTTTTGTCAGCTACTTTATAATTCTAGTCGCCTTTCTGTCACAGTACCGAATCGACAGCTCATCTCAACCCACGTTACTTTATCTTCACAGGTTTTTGTCAGCTACTTTATAATTCTAGGCGCCTTTCTGTCACAGTACCGAATCGCAGCTCATCTCAACCCACGTTACTTATATCTTCACAGGTTTTTGTCAGCTACTTTATAATTCTAGTCGCCTTTCTGTCACAGTGCCGAATCGGCAGCTCATCTCAACCCACGTTACTTATCTTCACAGGTTTTTGTCAGCTACTTATAAAGAGTCGCCTTTCTGTCACAGTACCGAATCGGCAGCTCATCTCAACCCACGTTACTTATATCTTCACAGGTTTTTGTCAGCTACTTTATTTCTAGTCGCCTTTCTGTCACAGTACCGAATCGGCAGCTCATCTCAACCACGTTAACTTATCTCCACAGGTTTTTGTCAGCTACTTATAATTCTAGTCGCCTTTCTGCACAGTGCCGAATCGACAGCTCATCTCACCAACGTTCTTACCTTCTTCACAGGTTTTGTCAGCTACTTTATAATTCTAGTCGCCTTTCTGTCTCAGTGCCGAATCGACAGCTCATCTCAACCCACGTTACCTTATATCTTCACAGGTTTTTGTCAGCTACTTTATAATTCTAGGCCCTTTCTGTCACAGTGCCGAATCGACAGCTCATCTCAACCCACGTTACTTTATCTTCACAGGTTTTTGTCAGCTACTTTATAATTCTAGTCGCCTTTCTGTCACAGTACCGAATCGGCAGCTCATCTCGACCACGTTACTTATATCTTCACAGGTTTTTGTCAGCTACTTTATAATTCTAGTCGCCTTTCTGTCACAGTGCCGAATCGCAGCTCATCTCAACCACGTTACTTATATCTTCACAGGTTTTTGTCAGCTACTTTATAATTCTAGGCGCCTTTCTGTCACAGTACCGAATCGACAGCTCATCTCAACCCACGTTACTTATCTTCACAGGTTTTTGTCAGCTACTTTATAATTCTAGTCCCTTTCTGTCACAGTACCGATCGGCAGCTCATCTCAACCCCGTTACTTATATCTTCACAGGTTTTTGTCAGCTACTTTATAATTCTAGTCGCCTTTCTGTCACAGTACCGAATCGGCAGCTCATCTCGACCACGTTACTTATATCTTCACAGGTTTTGTCAGCTACTTTATAATTCTAGTCGCCTTTCTGTCACAGTACCGAATCGGCAGCTCATCTCGACCCACGTTACTTATATCTGCACAGGTTTTTGTCAGCTACTTTATAATTCTAGTCGCCTTTCTGTCACAGTGTCGAATCGGCAGCTCATCTCAACCCACGTTACTTATATCTGCACAGGTTTTTGTCAGCTACTTTATAATTCTAGGTGCCTTTCTGTCACAGTACGAATCGGCAGCTCATCTCAACCCACGTTACTTATCTTCACAGGTTTTTGTCAGCTACTTTATAATTCTAGTCGCCTTTCTGTCACAGTACCGAATCGGCAGCTCATCTCAACCACGTTACTTATATCTTCACAGGTTTTTTCAGCTACTTTATAATTCTAGTCGCCTTTCTGTCACAGTACGAATCGGCAGCTCATCTCAACCCACGTTACTTTATGTTCACAGGTTTTTGTCAGCTACTTTATAATTCTAGTCGCCTTTCTGTCACAGTGTCGAATCGGCAGCTCATCTCAACCCACGTTTACTTATATCTTCACAGGTTTTGTCAGCTACTTATAATTCTAGGCGCCTTTCTGTCACAGTACCGAATCGACAGCTCATCTCAACCCACGTTACTTATATCTTCACAGGTTTTTCAGCTACTTTATAATTCTAGTCGCCTTTCTGTCACAGTGCCGAATCGACAGCTCATCTCAACCCACGTTACTTATATCTTCACAGGTTTTTGTCAGCTACTTTATAATTCTAGTCGCCTTTCTGTCACAGTGCCGAATCGGCAGCTCATCTCAACCCACGTTACTTATATCTTCACAGGTTTTTGTCAGCTACTTTATAATTCTAGTCGCCTTTCTGTCACAGTGCCGAATCGACAGCTCATCTCAACCCACGTTACTTATATCTTCACAGGTTTTTGTCAGCTACTTTATAATTCTAGTCGCCTTTCTGTCACAGTGCCGAATCGACAGCTCATCTCAACCCACGTTACTTATATCTTCACAGGTTTTTGTCAGCTACTTTATAATTCTAGTCGCCTTTCTGTCACAGTACCGAATCGGCAGCTCATCTCAACCACGTTACTTTATCTTCACAGGTTTTTGTCAGCTACTTTATAATTCTAGTCGCCTTTCTGTCACAGTACCGAATCGGCAGCTCATCTCAACCCACGTTACTTATATCTTCACAGGTTTTGTCAGCTACTTTATAATTCTAGTCGCCTTTCTGTCACAGTACCGAATCGGCAGCTCATCTCAACCCACGTTACTTTATCTTCACAGGTTTTTGTCAGCTACTTTATAATTCTAGTCGCCTTTCTGTCACAGTACCGAATCGGCAGCTCATCTCAACCCACGTTACTTTATCTCACAGGTTTTTTTGCTACTTTATAATTCTAGGTGCCTTTCTGTCACAGTACCGAATCGGCAGCTCATCTCAACCCACGTTACTTTATCTTCACAGGTTTTGTCAGCTACTTTATAATTCTAGTCGCCTTTCTGTCACAGTACCGAATCGGCAGCTCATCTCAACCCACGTTACTTTATCTTCACAGGTTTTTGTCAGCTACTTTATAATTCTAGTCGCCTTTCTGTCACAGTACCGAATCGGCAGCTCATCTCAACCCACGTTACTTATATCTTCACAGGTTTTTGTCAGCTACTTTATAATTCTAGGCGCCTTTCTGTCACAGTGCCGAATCGGCAGCTCATCTCAACCCACGTTATTATATCTTCACAGGTTTTTGTCAGCTACTTTATAATTCTAGGCGCCTTTCTGTCACAGTACCGAATCGGCAGCTCATCTCAACCCACGTTATTAATATCTTCACAGGTTTTTGTCAGCTACTTTATAATTCTAGTCGCCTTTCTGTCACAGTACCGAATCGACAGCTCATCTCAACCCACGTTACTTAATCTTCACAGGTTTTTGTCAGCTACTTTATAATTCTAGCGCCTTTCTGTCACAGTACCGAATCGACAGCTCATCTCAACCCACGTTACTTATATCTTCACAGGTTTTTGTCAGCTACTTTATAATTCTAGTCGCCTTTCTGTCACAGTACCGAATCGACAGCTCATCTCAACCCACGTTACTTATATCTTCACAGGTTTTTGTCAGCTACTTTATAATTCTAGTCGCCTTTCTGTCACAGTACGAATCGGCAGCTCATCTCACCCACGTTACTTATATCTGCACAGGTTTTGTCAGCTACTTTATAATTCTAGGCGCCTTTCTGTCACAGTACCGAATCGGCAGCTCATCTCGACCCACGTTACTTATATCTGCACAGGTTTTTGTCAGCTACTTTATAATTCTAGGTGCCTTTCTGTCACAGTACCGAATCGGCAGCTCATCTCAACCCACGTTACTTTATCTTCACAGGTTTTTGTCAGCTACTTTATAATTCTAGGTGCCTTTCTGTCACAGTACCGAATCGGCAGCTCATCTCAACCCACGTTACTTATATCTTCACAGGTTTTTGTCAGCTACTTTATAATTCTAGTCGCCTTTCTGTCACAGTACCGAATCGGCAGCTCATCTCAACCCACGTTACTTATATCTTCACAGGTTTTTGTCAGCTACTTTATAATTCTAGTCGCCTTTCTGTCACAGTGCCGAATCGGCAGCTCATCTCAACCCACGTTACTTATATCTTCACAGGTTTTTGTCAGCTACTTTATAATTCTAGTCGCCTTTCTGTCACAGTACCGAATCGGCAGCTCATCTCAACCCACGTTACTTATATCTTCACATTTTTGTCAGCTACTTTATAATTCTAGTCGCCTTTCTGTCACAGTACCGAATCGGCAGCTCATCTCAACCCACGTTACTTATATCTTCACAGGTTTTTGTCAGCTACTTTATAATTCTAGGCGCCTTTCTGTCACAGTACCGAATCGACAGCTCATCTCAACCCACGTTACTTATATCTTCACACAGGTTTTTGTCAGCTACTTTATAATTCTAGTCGCCTTTCTGTCACAGTGCCGAATCGACAGCTCATCTCAACCCACGTTACTTATATCTTCACAGGTTTTTGTCAGCTACTTTATAATTCTAGTCGCCTTTCTGTCACAGTGCCGAATCGACAGCTCATCTCAACCCACGTTACTTATATCTTCACAGGTTTTTGTCAGCTACTTTATAATTCTAGTCGCCTTTCTGTCACAGTGCCGAATCGGCAGCTCATCTCAACCCACGTTACTTATATCTGCACAGGTTTTTGTCAGCTACTTTATAATTCTAGTCGCCTTTCTGTCACAGTACCGAATCGACAGCTCATCTCGACCCACGTTACTTATATCTGCACAGGTTTTTGTCAGCTACTTTATAATTCTAGGTGCCTTTCTGTCACAGTACCGAATCGGCAGCTCATCTCAACCCACGTTACTTTTATCTGCACAGGTTTTTGTCAGCTACTTTATAATTCTAGGTGCCTTTCTGTCACAGTACCGAATCGGCAGCTCATCTCAACCCACGTTACTTATATCTGCACAGGTTTTTGTCAGCTACTTTATAATTCTAGTCGCCTTTCTGTCACAGTACCGAATCGGCAGCTCATCTCAACCCACGTTACTTATATCTGCACAGGTTTTTGTCAGCTACTTTATAATTCTAGTCGCCTTTCTGTCTACCGAATCGGCAGCTCATCTCAACCCACGTTACTTATATCTTCACAGGTTTTTGTCAGCTACTTTATAATTCTAGTCGCCTTTCTGTCACAGTACCGAATCGGCAGCTCATCTCAACCCACGTTACTTATATCTTCACAGGTTTTTGTCAGCTACTTTATAATTCTAGTCGCCTTTCTGTCACAGTACCGAATCGACAGCTCATCTCAACCCACGTTACTTTATCTTCACAGGTTTTTGTCAGCTACTTTATAATTCTAGTCGCCTTTCTGTCACAGTACCGAATCGACAGCTCATCTCAACCCACGTTACTTTATCTTCACAGGTTTTTGTCAGCTACTTTATAATTCTAGTCGCCTTTCTGTCACAGTACCGAATCGGCAGCTCATCTCAACCCACGTTACTTTATCTTCACAGGTTTTTGTCAGCTACTTTATAATTCTAGTCGCCTTTCTGTCACAGTACCGAATCGACAGCTCATCTCAACCCACGTTACTTATATCTTCACAGGTTTTTGTCAGCTACTTTATAATTCTAGTCGCCTTTCTGTCACAGTACCGAATCGGCAGCTCATCTCAACCCACGTTACTTATATCTTCACAGGTTTTTGTCAGCTACTTTATAATTCTAGTCGCCTTTCTGTCACAGTACCGAATCGACAGCTCATCTCAACCCACGTTACTTATATCTTCACAGGTTTTTGTCAGCTACTTTATAATTCTAGTCGCCTTTCTGTCACAGTGCCGAATCGGCAGCTCATCTCAACCCACGTTACTTATATCTTCACAGGTTTTTGTCAGCTACTTTATAATTCTAGTCGCCTTTCTGTCACAGTGCCGAATCGACAGCTCATCTCAACCCACGTTACTTATATCTTCACAGGTTTTTGTCAGCTACTTTATAATTCTAGTCGCCTTTCTGTCACAGTACCGAATCGACAGCTCATCTCAACCCACGTTACTTATATCTTCACAGGTTTTTGTCAGCTACTTTATAATTCTAGTCGCCTTTCTGTCACAGTACCGAATCGACAGCTCATCTCAACCCACGTTACTTTATCTTCACAGGTTTTTGTCAGCTACTTTATAATTCTAGTCGCCTTTCTGTCACAGTACCGAATCGGCAGCTCATCTCAACCCACGTTACTTATATCTTCACAGGTTTTTGTCAGCTACTTTATAATTCTAGTCGCCTTTCTGTCACAGTACCGAATCGACAGCTCATCTCAACCCACGTTACTTATATCTTCACAGGTTTTTGTCAGCTACTTTATAATTCTAGTCGCCTTTCTGTCACAGTACCGAATCGACAGCTCATCTCAACCCACGTTACTTATATCTTCACAGGTTTTTGTCAGCTACTTTATAATTCTAGTCGCCTTTCTGTCACAGTACCGAATCGACAGCTCATCTCAACCCACGTTACCTTTATCTTCACAGGTTTTTGTCAGCTACTTTATAATTCTAGTCGCCTTTCTGTCACAGTACCGAATCGGCAGCTCATCTCAACCCACGTTACCTTTATCTTCACAGGTTTTTGTCAGCTACTTTATAATTCTAGTCGCCTTTCTGTCACAGTACCGAATCGGCAGCTCATCTCAACCCACGTTACTTATATCTTCACAGGTTTTTGTCAGCTACTTTATAATTCTAGTCGCCTTTCTGTCACAGTAACCGAATCGACAGCTCATCTCAACCCACGTTACTTATATCTTCACAGGTTTTGTCAGCTACTTTATAATTCTAGTCGCCTTTCTGTCACAGTGCCGAATCGACAGCTCATCTCAACCCACGTTACTTATATCTTCACAGGTTTTTGTCAGCTACTTTATAATTCTAGTCGCCTTTCTGTCACAGTACCGAATCGACAGCTCATCTCAACCCACGTTACTTATATCTTCACAGGTTTTTGTCAGCTACTTTATAATTCTAGGCGCCTTTCTGTCACAGTGCCGAATCGACAGCTCATCTCAACCCACGTTACTTATATCTTCACAGGTTTTTGTCAGCTACATTAAAACTCTAATCGCCTTTCTGTCGCTATCAAGTGTCGACTCCTTTTCGGTAGCCGAGTGTTAAAATTTAGGCAGACCTGTACTGCACATAGAATTTTCTATTGTTATCGTCATTAAACTTTATGTGTTAATGTGCGTTAAAATGCATGACGTTGCCATTACATACACACTTTTTAAAACATGTTTGTTTTTACTTTCATAATCATAAACAAACTAATAACACCATTTTTTAAATTTCATCATTCAATACATTCATAAGAATTAAAATAATCTTATCATTTAAAACATTTAAAATGTTTTGAATGTATGTACATGTATTGATAAAATTTAAAAAAAATGGTATACAGCAATACTGTCTTCTGTTTATCACAATTTTGGCAACCAAGAAATATTGGTATTGGTATCCAAATTCAATGGGTTCAAATATCGCATACCTATAATATAGCTGTATAAAGTTGCATAAGAACCAGAGTTGTTTTAGGACCAGATTTAAAATCAAGATCACGTAGATGAATACCCGCTAAACACTCCTCTTGAGTTTTAATAAGATCGTGTCGTATACAGAGGACATAAATTTCTTGAACCAATTACATATGGCACGCCAATTGATGCAAAAATCAGCAATCCCTAGGATAGCTCAGCTATCTATAGGATAGCTGGCTGCTATCCTATAGATACCAGACCGTAACTCTCGATACCTGCAGGTATTGTGGGTTATAAATCAGCTATCTATGGGATAGCTGTCTGCTATCCTATAGATAGCTGGCAGCTATCCCATAGATACCTACTGTTATCTCATAGATACCTGAATTAAAACCCCCAATACCTCCTGATATTCTGAGATAGAAAATAGTATTTCATTGAAAGCTGAGGTTTTAATGAATTAATAACTTCAAACCCCATTTTGCACCAGCAATCGGGAGTTGTAACTTTCTGTTATCCCATAGATAGCCGATAGCCAATCAGAATCGTCCTTGCATCGATCGTGGTGCGTTTGTCAACACTGAAGCAGACGTATTGGATATCAAACAAGTTACACTGTGGAATTTGGATATTTGAAGAAATTACAACTAATGTCACGTATCAGGAACATTATTATGGGTTGATAAAATAATTTATCCATCTCTTGTATGAAGGTTTGAACGACTGGACAGCCTAGTTGCACGGTTCAGGCAAATTATGAGTCATGCGAGTGTGACTGTGTGTTGGTTGACATCGCATCTTGGCGAATTTGCAAAGAATATTCAATTGGAATTTAATAAAATTTGGTAATTTAAACTATTTCAACTGAGTATACTCACAGTGTATGAACGGAACTGTACGCAAAAAGGCAGCTACTGTTCGTCGAAGCGAGAAGAAGGTGTATCGGGAGACACGAGGTTGTTGATTATCTATCTTTATAGCTTAATTTTAATGGATTTAGTTTGTCCCTTTTATTTAATCCATCTTCACTATATAAAGCTTTAGTGGTAGCCATATGCTCTCAGAAAAGTGTCAACGTATATAATAAATATGATGATGAACATCATCAAACGTCGAGCCGTGGGTTTCTCACTTCTAGTTAAATGATGTAAAATACGTATTATTTCACATTGTATGTTCCATTATCAGTACCTATATGTAGGAAAATATTCTTAGATTCCCTAACTCATGTACAGAATGTTACAAAACTCGTATTTACACTGAAAAAGCAAGTTTTCCTTCCGTGGTCGAAAGTTAGAACTGTACCGGTAGTTTTCAACATCTGTATTGTTTCTGTACCGGTAGCTACTTTTCTCTTCCACGCCATCCATGTTAGATGGAATTTTCAGTTTGATACTAGAAATTTTTGTAATTCAATTATAAATTATAAATGCTTTTCTATTGAAGCAAAATATGCTATGGACAATATTAAAGACCAATAGCCCCTTAATTATAGTACATTTTGCAATTGCATTAAAATATATCGTATACTGTAAGCATGTTTTTGGCAATTTATTACTCAAATTTCCATATTGCAAGAACTGAGGGGGTGATAGCTATAATAGAAATATTATTAAACGTAAGCTACTATTCGCGACGAGAACAAGATTATTACCCTCTGAGAATTAATCTATGTGCGTGAGATTTGCTAGTGTGTTTACTATCAGTCATTAGCAAGGAATTTAGCTGTATGGTCATTGCAAGAATTAAGACAGGAGTGGACAAGAGACTCAGGAAGGAACATGCAGGATTTAGACCAGGGAGTGTAACCATAAAGCATCCTGAGAAAAATACTAGAGCAAGCAAATGAATTTAGAACTCTAATATTCACATATTTTGTGGACTTTGAAAAGGCATTCGACTCGGTGCACAAGAAGAGCTTTTGGACGATAACGAAGAGCTATGGGATTCCAACCAAAATCACTAATGCTATAAGAGGGATGTATGAGAGATTCGAATGTGCTGTCATTGAAGAAAATGAAACATCAGAGTGGTTCGCTATTAAAAGTGGTGTAAAACAGGGATGTGTAATGTCAGGGTTTCTTTGTACTAGTTATAGATTGGATGATAAAGGAAGCAACAAATGGAGTGAGAAGAGAAATAAGAAGTGACTTTACAACATTATTGTAAGGTCTTGGGTTTGCGGAAGATATAGCACTTTTATCCTCCAAATTCTAAGACCTGAATGATAAGACTAGGAAAACGACTGAAGAGGCATCAAGGATAGTGCTTAAATTAAATTCAAAGAAATAGACTTAGAAGGATTTGGAACACCAAAAATATTGGATAAAATACAAAGATGCACCTATTTAAGACCTTAGTAGGACCAGTATTGTTTTATGAAAGTAAAACGCGGAAAAAACGAAGAAAAATGAAGACCTCTTAAAAACGGCTTCCAAACATATTGCCTCAGAATGATACTAAGAATAAGATGGCAACAGAAAATACCTAATGAAAAAATATTGAAAACAGCGAGACTTAACAAGATAAGCCATGAGACCAGGAGAAGAAAGTAGAACTGATTCGGACTAAGGAAAGAGGGAACAAATGACTGAAAGACAACACTAGGGTGGAAGCCAGAGGGAAAAAGGGAATTCCAAATGGAGGAGAACAACGAAAAAAGAAAGAAACGCTGCTGGATGGAGTAGATGGAACACAGCCAAAGCAGCAACGAAGGACAGACAAAAATGGAAAGATAGCGTTGAGGCCTTATGCGCCTTCTGGCGCAGAAAACATTAAGTTAAGTTTATGGTTTTCATTGTACTAGCGCACACTCAGGGCGACTTTAAGGTGCGAGTAGTTTTACACTTAAGTTCAAGCTCAATGTCGTAAAAAATTAAAATGTATGAAAACTATTTGCAGTAACAACAATGGTAAGAAGCCATCTGTGTAAATGAAAGTATTTTATTTTACGACAATCTTTTTTGGCCAAAGCAATATCACAAGTTTAAGAGGAGTTGAGTTGAGTAAATGTGTCCTACGTCCCAGTCATGAATATTTCACTTATATCAAGAAATCGCTAGCTATAGGCGAAGGTGCATAAATTTTGTCTGTGCGTTGCACTGATGGTAACTTTATCGCGCCAAGCCTAACATGACGCGGGACCTCGTTTATTTTAAGTTCCCATCCGAAAGAACCGTGACTTTCATTTTGTAATGCCGAGTGCTTGGCGAAAAAAAAGTCACTTCCCACTTTCAAGTTTTGGGTCAGACCTGGTCGGGATTCGAAGCAACGGCCTCCCACTTACGGAGCAAGCACTCTACCAACTAAGCTACCGCAGAGGTTATGTTTAAAAGGAAGCGATGGCTGTATTACCATAATACTTATACAACTAATTAGATAAAATCATATGGTAGCATAATAAGCATAAAAGTACTAAAAATCTCTGACTGGAAAAAGAGAAATTTCCCCAGTATCCCAGAGAGACTGATATATCACAATAAAAACTACCGGTACAGTGTTTCTGTTACTAAAAACTCACTACCGGTACAGACAAAATATAAACTACCGGTACAGTAACACCTTGTCAGTCATGTCGTTTGAATTCATATTTTGAATGTTTCTGTGCCAAAGTAGATTTTGTAACTATATAGACTGATTGAAAAAAGGTTTGTTTTCATCATGTATTTAAAATTCTCGGATATTTTCGATTAAATGAGCATAAATCTACATTTTAGATAGGTCCAGCGTTGCTCAAATACGTGTTCATGACTGTTCTTAATGGAATATTCAATTTATTTTGAGAGTCTAAAACATACAAATACGCCCAAGAAGAAGATAGAGAACAACTGCTTATTTACCGTATTTGATTTCGAGTTGCTATTTACGCAACAAGAAAATAAGAAACAATTTACTCGTTGACCTCATTGTCTCTCGCTTCGCCGAACAGTAGCTACCTTTTTGCGTACACTGTGATACTTGTTCAAAACGCAATACTGAAGTTCGATTGTTTACTCTGGACCTCGATGTCTCTGCCCCCCCCCCCCCCCCCGCTTGGGACATCGAGCACAACAGGCACTAGATTTTATCAATAAAATAATAAAATCACACATGCCTGCTTTAATATGGGTAATACTTCCTTTTGTACCCCCCACCCATTAAACTCTGTAAAAGTTGTGAAAATTTATTTTTGCCGGAGGTTCACAGAAATGTTCAAAATGGCTTGATTCTGTCATTTTTAGGCTTTTTCAGTCAAAATTAAAATATTAGTTGAGGGTACAGATGGAAGCTTCTCCTACCCAAAACAACTCGTACCCAACCAGAGACATCTTATACCTATGCAGTTTTTTTTATATCAAGACAACTCGTACCCAACCTGAGACAACTCGCACCCAGAAAAACAATTTAAGAAAATTAAACTTAATTATTTCGGTTTAGTTCAAAACTTAGTATTAGATCTATAAGTATTAATTTTGCCATTTCAGCACACAAATATCAAAGTTTACAGTTGTCCTACAGGAATTCAGTTGACAAACTTGTGCGAGAAATATTAGCTGCAGTAAGTATTCTTGATTGATGAAAGAAATTTGCGGGGAAGGGGGTTTTCTAGTCATGACTAATAACTTTGAAATAGTTAAATAAAATCTATTAAAAGAAAAAATGATTTAAATATTATGAGATTAAAATGAAATTTTATCAGTTTATTTCCTTCCATTGTTTTCTTGGGTATGAGTTGTCTCAGGTTGGGTACAAAATTGTCTTTGGGTACGAGATGTCTTGCGTACGAGTTATCTTGGTATTGGTATGAGTTTCTTGGGTACGAGTTGTCTTGGTATGGATATGAGTTGATCTGAGTACGAGTTGTCATGATACCACTGGTCCAAATCCTCCAACATTTTTTGTCTCGGTTTTTACACCCATTTGGAGTTACCAAATCGTCCCACTAATAAAACCAACTCATTCAACTTTTAAATACAAACTTGTCCCACACTTTGTTAAAGCAGTATTTCGAGTTCAACATGACTCAGGACAGATCTTAGAATGAGAAGCAGTATTTTGAGTTCAACATGACTCAGGATAGATCTTAGCATGAGAAAGTTTGTCAAGTTCCCTTGCCGAAAGTAGAAGGTTTTCTCCAGGTACTCCAGTTTCCTATGCCATGCCCCAACTGGCTACATTGATATAAGTGAAAGAATCTTTACTGGGATGTAAAACTCCATCACTTATCTTATCTTGCTCAGTCTGTTTCAATCCCTGTAACTGTAAGTGTCCCTCTATTGCAACCACAGGTGGCCTGTCTACTCTTTTTCAAACTCTACAATGATGTCTTTAGCATGCACTGAGACAAGAGACTTCGATTTTAAGTCTCATTCGAAAGACTAGTTTAGTACTGAGCTTTTTACAACTCTTAGTAGTAAGGGCAGGAAATGAAAATCATCTCTGAAAATTTCCAAGTCCAGAGTGAGTGGTGATGTGCTAATGATGGATTTAATCAATCATTGATCAAATTTGCCTAAAAATTAAGTGCTTGATTAAATTATTGAATAATTGGTGATCGGTTCCCTTTTTAATGGGAAGAATCTATAGACAGAAAACAAGAAATAACACGGGGATATGGCTGCTGCTCTTCCCAGTGGAAGGTTATCCAGTGGCTGGTCTCCTGGATCTAAGACTAGATGCAGGGTATGGTTATGTTTTCATTTTTTCCAAGTTATATACACATGCCACAAACTTCAAGTTAGATTAATTGAGCTGAAAATGCCAGTTCAAAACAAAACTAAATTTGACATCTGAATGTTCATTTCCAATGTATTTGTTACAAAAACAATTATTTCTTATTAGTAGTTCTGATCATCTATTATGAAAATCGTAACAATTCCCATCAAGTGCTATGAATGATGTTCTAACCCAAAACCCCTTGACTCAGAAAGCCAGTGATAGTACCACTCTTCCATGTCTGCCCACTTAATTAGTCGACTCAAGTTGTGTAATAAATATTACATGATTGATCACTCTAGTGACTCCATATAGATGCTTATTCTGTAGAGACTGAATTGCATTTTACTCTTGCCAGGGTTTCTATTCCACTAGTATCTCCAGTTTTCTTGTTCTTGTGGTAACGAAGAGTGTTTAACATGTATTAGATGTACATATCACTAATACAGTGACAAGGAAATCCTAGTGTTGTAGTCTGGATTTTGCTTCCAATGATAAAATAAAATGATAATTTTCTTTGAACTTCTGAATACACACTATGATACTTTTATTCCCAACATATCGCAATAAAAATTCCTGTCATTGGCATCTCATGTTTTACTACATATACTGCCAATCACTTTTGGATTAAGGTTGTTGCCTACTTCTAGCAAATCTAAAAAAAGTAGGCTACGTCTTCGTCACCTTGCTGGCTTTATTGAAACCAGTATGTGACATTACATCATACGGTAGTTCAATTGGTAGAATGCTCGCTGTGTATGTGGGAGGTTGTGGATAAGAACTCCGTCCAGGTCTGACCAAGACTTAAAAGTAGGTAGTGGCTGTTCTTTCACAAAGCACTCGGCATTGAGAAATGAAAGTCAGAGCTCCTTCGGAAGAGGCCTTAGAAACTGATGCTTCGTGGCATGTTAAAGAACCCTCCCTGCACATTGCCAGAGTGCTTTGCAAACATCAAAATTTTCTGTCATTTAACCTATAGCTAGTAATGTCTTGATAATGGTTGTCCTTTGACCTACAACCTAAATGTGGTACCTGATGTTTGTCTCATGTTGGTATAGATTTGTTTTATGTTGGTATAGATTTGTTCCATGTTTGAACAAAATCCATGCATAGATTTGATAGTTATGTATTGAATACAATTTTACAAATGGACAGACATAGTGATTACTAATATAGCCACCTCAAACTATGTCTGTAGGGAGTGGGGTAGGGTGTAACAATTTGTCTTGCAATATCTAAAGTTACAATTAGAACATATTTAGATTAAGAATTTTAACAGGTTGGATAACTTTGGGCCTAAATGTGATTTGCTTTAGCATGTTGAATCAAATTTGGCAAAAATTTGTGTAAATGAATACTGTTCCATACATGAACTAAATGCATGGTGACACATAATGGAATAAATATCTGCCTTGTATCTGTCATGTACCTTTAGGTATGGTGCCACAAACTACAGGACAAAGCTGTCAAAGTGTGTCTCTGTCATGTAACTTTAGGTATGGTGCCACATACTACATATACTATGAATTTCTCAGTAATTATGTATACTATTTATCTTCATAATAAACCACATAATGCTGTATGTCTTCAAATAATAAGAAATCAATCTATTGTGTTGGTTTTTTGTTGATTGAATTTTTCGCAATTTCATCTGAAGGGTGGCAAGAAAAATCTCTGTTGTTGACAGTATGACTGGTAGAGTGGAGTAATGGTATTTTACTGTGCAGTAAATAATGTAAGGTCAAGATGGTTTTCATTTATATAGTTGAAGTCAGTTTTGGGATTGTGGGGTAAAGTGATTGTGTTTAATGTCCAAGTAAAGTTTCTTTCACTTATATCAAGACCGTCTGTTCTAGGATGGTTGTGTGGGGGTAATGGTGTTAAATGCCAAAATCAATATTCTTTCACTCATATGGATGCGGTCAGTTTTGAGGTAGTAGAGTGGAGTAATCTTGGTTTTACACCCCAGTCAAGATTACCTCATTTATATTGAGGCAATCAGTTTTGGGATGGTTATGTGGAGTAATAACAATTTACACCAAGGTCAAGATTTTATTTATTAATTTAAGATTTTATGAGGGCGCGTAGCGCCCGCTATGAAATATAGATTATACGAGGAAATCGAATAAGATATAACACTGCAATAGCCTTCAATATTAGCTCTATTAAGACAGCTGTTAAAAGCTAACACCCCCAGGTAAAAATAAAATGGAAAAGTCCAACACACCTGGGTATATACACACCTGGGTACCCGAGAATCACTGCTTTCAATTTTAAAATAAATAAAAACGCATTCACAATTCTAAATCTTATAATCTAGTATAATTTTTACAAATGAAAGATATCTCAAAAAGTTCCTCGTCACAAATATGTCTCTAAACTGCATTAATGGTCCACCAAATATTACACACAATCAGAATAAGTTGCTCATCAGTCACCGTCTTCAACTTGATTTTCGTCTGCGAAAGTTGCAAAGTTTTCGGATTTTCTGAATTTTCCTTGGGGGAATTGATAGGGACAAATCCAGTGTATTTATTACAAAACCGAGACATTCTATTTCCTGAGTAGGGATAAGAATTGATTTTTTGTAATTTATAAGGAAGCCGAGGCCTTCCAATAACGATATTGTGTTTTTGTAATCGGACTCTAAGCCCTCTTTGGATTGATTCATAATAAGGAGGTCG
This sequence comes from Anadara kagoshimensis, assembly GCA_021292105.1. Taxonomy (NCBI): domain Eukaryota; kingdom Metazoa; phylum Mollusca; class Bivalvia; order Arcoida; family Arcidae; genus Anadara; species Anadara kagoshimensis. Next base: position 48,344,512 of record CM037858.1, read on the forward strand.
TCCAGATAGACTATCAAACGGATTCCTAGCTTGCGAAGAAACGAAATCGGAACCTTCATCAATTTGGTGAATACATACGGAGCTATGGAGACTCCGAACGGGAGGCAATTCATTTCGAACACCTGATCTCTACAGACAAATCTCGGGTACTTGCGATGATCTTTGTGAATAGGTATTGTGAAATATGCGTCTTTGAGATCGAGTTTCACTAACCAATTCCCTTTTTGGACCAAGTTTCGAACCAAGTGGATCCCCTCCATTTTGAAATGGTGAAACTAGATATGAATTTAATTCTTTCAGATTTATTACTAGTCTTTGTCCCCCGTCCTTCTTTTCTACAAGAAACAGAGGACTTGTCCACCCTTCGGATTTGGGGTCGACCATGGTTATCGCCCTTTTTTCTAACATAGCTTCTATTTCCCCTTCGATTAAACGGGAAGCTTCCGATTTTAGTCGATAATGCAGAGACATATTTGTCGGGCCTATTGGAGGGAGAAGAATAAAATCTAAAAAATGACCCCGAATTGTGTCTAGAGTCCATTGGTCGGACGTTAGGAATTCCGAGTGCGGCCCGACACTGGAATGTATTTGAAATGGTTTGTACTTTGGGGAAGTAGATTTTGAACTGAGAGATTTCTTACCAAATCTAATTTCTCCCTCTTCTGAAATTCCCTTGGTTGAAACTGCCTCTGTTGGAAGTATTCTGGTATTTGGCCCTGTATGTTGAGCCTCGCCCCCCAAACTGAATCTGACTGTTTGAGGGCCCTGACCGAAAAAGCTGAGACTGCCTGAAAGAACTAAAACCTTTATTTGAATACGTTTTAACTTTGTTAGAAGTTCTAGAATATTCAGATGAGACATTAATTAGAGAGTTTATATCTCTGTTGTCTTTACTCTCTTTGGCGAGAAATTTCTTAAATCTCCGACCAAAAAGTTTATCACCAGATTTAATCAGGGCTTTTTTAGCAGACCCATCATCTAACACGTCTAGATCCCTGGGTAAAACCCTATTTAATATTGACTTCCGTCTATCAGACATATACACATAATGTGCATTTCCTATCAAAACCAAAGTTCTCTGAACGATATTAATGACATCAGTCGGGTCTATACCCTTATCTTTATTTTTTATTTTTTCGGCTTCACGCCAGAGAATGGCTAAAGGACCAGCTGCATCTAGTATTCTAGATTGGGCATTTATAATAGACCGTTCCCGCTTGTCAGAAAAGGGCTGACTAAAACGTTTTTTCTTTTTCGTAAAACGGTCCGTTTTCTTAGCCTGAAGTAATTTAGTTTTAGGTACAGGACAATCTTTGGTGATTTCCTGTCTTACTTTTTTTGAGATACCCTTAATAGCATATTTGCCGATGTATTTAGTGATCTTATTAGGGATTTTAATGCCATTTTTAAACATGGTAGATGGATTAAAGTTAGTGTCAGACTCGGAATCCGAATCTTCAGAACTTCCGCTATAGGACTCATTATCACTGGAGCTAGACTCATCAGGTGAATGTGAACGTTTGCGAGAACGTTCACTTCTCCAATTACGCGGACTATCTGAATCATTGTCCAATTCATCATTTTCCTGCAATGGCTTTTTATTTACCCTTTTTGGTAAATTATTATTGCCCATACTTGGCGTATAATTATTGCCCCTTTGTGGCGAGATATCATTGCCCAATAACGGCGTGCCATTATTACCCGTGACTGGTAAACTATAAACGGTCCTTTGACCTAATTCAATATCAGAATCGTCAAATTGACACAAATCCTGCATTTCTGACATTGAAACAGAAATATCAATACCGTCTCTCTTAGGTGTATGCTTACCTAACGATGTTGGTGAGTCAATCTGCTTTTTCGCCATTTTCAAATCTCAGTAAAATATAGTCGAAAAAACGTGTTCACAGTACAAGAGCTAAAATTGAAAGCAGTGATTCTCGGGTACCCAGGTGTGTATATACCCAGGTGTGTTGGACTATTCCATTTTATTTTACCTGGGGGTGTTAGCTTTTAACAGCTGTCTTAATAGAGCTAATATTGAAGGCTATTGCAGTGTTATATCTTATTCGATTTCTGAAGTGTAATTCTAAGGCGGTGTAGTGGAGTAATATCTATGGTATTTCACCCTGTCAAGATTTTGTCAACAATTCATTTGCCGAGGCCATCATTTCTTAGATAGTGAGGAAAATGGAGTACCCAGAGAAAACCGGCAAATAATGGCAAGCAAACTGACACACTTTTAAGGAAGGATTTGAACTTGGGCAGTGAGTCGCTGTGGTTGATAATAAGATGTTTTAGAATTAGTCACAGATATCCCCCTAAGATAATGCAGGACAAAGAGGTGGCCAGAGAAAACAATTGAATTTGGTAAGCAAACTTAGTGGATATAACTGGACTGTAAATATTCATGTCTATATTGAAGCACACAGTCATTTTGAATAATTTAAAAAGTAAGATTTTTCAGTTTAGGATTTAAAACTAAAATTTTGAGCTACCAGTGGTGCTAATGAGCGGAGTTTTGACAGATATGTCTTGAGCATTCTCATCCCAGGATTGGGAATTTCATCCCATAGGCATCATTGGCCAACTAGATTTTAAATTCATCTTTTGTGATGGACCAGACTAAGGGTGGTCAGGTAGCTCAGTCAGTAGAGCATCCCACTAGTATTGGGAAGGTCTGGATGGAACCTGGTGTTAAATTCAAAGTAATAAATTGTAAACAAAAAAGACAGGGGTGGGGGGAAGATGTGGCTGTGGCAGACAGGCTGGCTCAAAGAGTGCCCTGCTAAAATTTGGCCGATGCAATTTAGTTGCACCTTTATCATGTTTGTCGCAGACCAGGCTTGGTAGGTGGTGGGGTAGCTCAGTGGGTAGAGTATTGCTAGTATTTGGAAGGTCCAGGTTTGCGCTGCATTTTTCACTTTCCTGTTACATTTGGGAACATGTCCAACCAAGGCAAGTGGCGGAGCTGTCACCAACAAGATGGTCCCAGGATGGAACCTGGTGGTTCAAATTCAAGGGAGTCAAATTGGAATAAAGGGAGGAATGTAGCGGGTCAGACTTAACATATGGCCGATCAGTGGAGCCCCCCTCCCCCAGTACCGGCTACTACTGGGGAGATCCCAGGTTCAAGTTTTAGTTTGGCCACTGCATTTTTTGTTAATTACAATGTACTTAATATCTAATTGTTCATGAATTTTATTCAAACCGGTTAAATGTGTAAACGCAATACATGAACGTTGAGTTTGAAATCATTAATTTGTTCATCAGCAAGACCTCATCTTCTTGACTCGACACTGCGGTAGCTCAGTTGGTAGAGTGCTCGCTCCGTTAGTGGAAGGTCGTGGGTTCGATCCCTGGCCGGGTCTGACCCAAGACTTGAAAGTGACAGTGACTGTTCTTTCGCCAAGCACTCGGCATTACGAAATGAAAGTCGTGGTTCTTTCGGATGGAACTTAAAATAAACGAGGTCCCGTGTCACGGTGGGGTTGGCATGCTAAAGAACCCTGCTGTATAATGCCATCAGCGCAACGCACAGGCAAAATTTCTGCACTTCGCCTATAGCTGGCGACGTCTCGATATAAGTGAAATATTCTTGACTGGGACGTTAAACACCATTACTCAACTTAGCTCATCTTCTTGAACACCATACTCAACTCAGCTCATCTTCTTGACATAACACTTTGATAGGTCAGTAAATGACATATGTATGTGTAATCTGTAATTAAAACTCGATCGATTCACAAAAAGTATTTTATTATACAAAATGAAAATCACACATAATGTAGATATATGTACAATAATTATATTTTTAAATTTTTAACCCGTACATAAAACACAGACTTGTGTGGCAAAGTGAGAAACGCGTCGCATGATTTTCCGTGTCGTATCATTTAGACCGCGTGTAAAAAAAGGGGGGGGGGGTTCTAAAAGCAGTTTTCTTGCTCAAACAAATGTATGTTCTTAAGTTATTATGAAATGTTAAAATCGTAAAGTTATCAAACTATTTCTCAAGTATTATTTCCTTATTTCTTGCCATTTTCGATCCGTTTTCCATTTTCACGGTTTTGAGCTCGCCGAACGATGCGTTGTACCGTATGATAGCCGTCTTAGCTGTCCATATTTAAAATTAATTCTCTACTGGCACTTAAAAGATAATCTTTCAAAGTCAATTTTAACTTCGATTAACTAGTTTTTGCTCTATTAACAGATTAATAACAAAATTTGTTCTTCTATGTAAACAGCGACATATGTCTCTGATTTGTTACAAAGGCGCTGATTGGTCAATTCAGCTATGGCTAGTTAATCAGCTATCTGGGGGTTTCCAGGCCTGCGATCCTATAGATAGCTGAGCTATCCTAGGGTTTGCTGTTGCAATAATGGGTTTGAAGTTATTAATTCATTAAAACCTCAGCTTTTAATGTAATATACTTTGCATCTCAGAATACCAGGAGATATAGGGGGTTATTTTCAGGTATCTATGGGTTCGCACCTGCTATCTATGGGATAGCAGACAGCTATCCCATAGATAGCTGATTTAACTCACAATACCTACAGGTATCGAGAGTTACGGTCTGGTATCTATAGGATAGCAGCCAGCTATCCTATAGATAGCTGATCTATCCTAGGGTTAGCTGATTTTTGCATCAATTGGCGTGCCATAATTACAAGAGACTGAGGAAACTGTTTTTGCAACACGTTCAGCTCAGAAAATGTCTATTATAGATACATAAGAAATGTTTAAGCGACCAAACACATATGCATAACCATTGCATAATTCATATTTATGTTTGTTTTAATATACATGCATTTATGATTCTTTGCATAGGTAAACAACATTGATCTGTCCGTTTTACTTTTCATTAGGAATAGTCATATAGATGGGTCCACCCAATACATAGGTAGAGTTAGGATTCACAGTTAATAATATACATATTTTCCATTATTTGTGTTTACATCATATAGACGAAATATACACCCTTAAATTTACTTGACCATAATGAATATTTAAATCAAAGGTGAAGCCGACAGGTCAATGTTGTTTGCCTATACACTTATATTACTACATATAAATATTATGTTTTCATTATCTCTTCTCAGAAAGAATATTTACAATACCTATTGAATTCGTATGATAAACTCATTAAAGAAAATCTGGGACATTCGGCAATGACACACGCATTTTCACATACATTGTGCTTATGAATACACCTAAATTTAAGATAAATGTATGGATTACCATGACTATGCAATCGGAATTTTTAGCAAATTCAACATTCAACAATTGTAATTTGACAATTAATATGAATTTGTAACTTTGTTTTTCGATTTGAATAAAATTTTATGAAATGTTCTTTTGTTTTCAGAGTACTATTTTTAAGCCGCCTATTACGTCTAATCATCAATGAGTAGGCGGGAATTATCTTGATTGACATATTAGCTGTTCCCAGAATGTTTACATTGCCGACACGACCAGTTTTTCTTTCTTATTTGTATGACGCAATCGAGAAGTTTGTAAAAAGAATGTTGGGAAAATACTGTAATAATAAGAAAGTCAATTCTTAAGTGAATGAACGAATGAAGGAAACTGGAAGAAAGAATGAATAGATGAATGAATGGATTTGTTTTAGACTAAAAGCGTATAAAATAAAAAAAATATAATAATTTTAAAGTTTTGTTGTTATAATCATGTCAGTCCAAACCTTTGTATGTCTAAGAACAAGAAAGCCATTTTTATCTGCTTAAATTGTCCTAAATATGAATTCTCACTTTTAAGAAATACATCTACAGGTATGAATTCATAGTAAAATCATCATCCTAATCACGCGAGCTAGACGTTCCGGTTAGAATAACGCCTAATGTGGATAAAACGATAAATATAATGAAGAACCAAAACAAATAAAAATCCATGGCACTGGTTACGTCCTTCCACGTCACTTCCGGTTTCCGTTTCTCAGGCTCAACCTCAACTTCTTCCTTGGTCGTATTCTTGGGCGGTTTGCGTTTTGCAACGACTTTCTTGACGGCTGATTGAAAGGTAGAATGTTTCTCATATTTATCTTTTGGAATAGGTTCATTTGGTTGTACTGACTTGGCTGGTTCTACCTCAATGCTTTTGAGGACCGAGTCCTTGTCACCTGGTGCAACCGACGTTTGTTTGTCACTGCGACGGAATTTCTTATTCTTACAAAATCGAATAAACGAAAATCTAGTTACACGCTGTAACCATTTTGGTACACGTTTTTGCTTTGTTTCCCAAAAATTAATGCGAAGTTGAAATGTTGTTACCATAACTGTGCATGTTCCTACTACCAATTGTATGGTAATGTAGCTTGCTAATATTGACATGGAATCGGAACTTTTTGGAAGTTCGGTGGACACGATGGTAAGGTAGACTGCAAATGCCAGAAACACTGTTATCGAGTAGCCGATCTTTTCCCCGCTGTCGGCTGGAAGAACGAAAACGAACACGTTTAGAAGTGACAGAAAAACCACGGGGACAAGATTGGTAATCACGAAGAAAAGGGGTTTCCTACTTAAAGAAACATAGAACGTAACTTCTGTTTTTCCTTCGTTATTCTCCCAGAAACAGTCCACATATACCACTGACCGTTTGAATCCTGATTTTCCAGATGCACAACTGTTTCTGATGTTTGCAGTATAATGTCAGATGAAGTACTTGTCCAAAGCACAAATTTTATGGGACATTTTTGGTCATCGAACGGAAAATATCTCATATCGACGTCACATTTTGTTTCGAAACGACGTATGGTTTCCAAGTAACTATCCCATTATTTTCAACCTTTGTCAAAATAAAAGAACTTCCTAACTCCTTGATCTCCGTAAATCCATTCTGTAAGGTTATATCAGGTTTCCAGATATCGGTTTGAGAATGTACAGATATGTTATACCTCCATAATCGGACGGAGTCCACGTAAGAAGTTCATCAGTCCATGAAATGTTCAGAAAAGCGGTGGTTGTCAATTTCTGCGTTACTCGTCCAGACCTGACAAGCCAACTAGTGTCATGTTAATACTAACTCCCAATGGCTTACTTGAAGAAGGTCGCACCAATTTGTCATAAGAATTGTTTGTAAATAATTGAGTCCTTAGTTCTTTAGTGTCATTCACTGTCGCACATCCTCCATTTTGAACCAGTAGGAAAACAAATGGCATCAAAGTTAAAAGATATCCCTTCATTTTTGATTATGTCGATTATTTCTCAATTTTTTTTCATTTAAATGTTTTCCTCTCATTGAAACTTTCCTTTACTTCACGTTCTTGTATAAAATACCGTATTCTGGCCTAAATTTTATAACTACCCTTGTTCACTATGTATGCATTTCAGATAGCACTCCTCTTTTATAAACTCAGATTATTGTGTATTTGAATCTTTTGAACTTTTAAAAATTTACAGATATCCCATTTCTATTTACCAATACTACGCGTTCATTTAAATGTATAATTTTACATTTTAAGAGCATTTTAAAAAGGCAAATAATAAAAAGTAACCGTCTCACACCACACACGTATTTGAATATTTAAATTTAATTTATGTTTACTTCATTTTAACACTATATTATGTTTAATTGAAATAATGTTCAGATTTTAAGAACCGTCCTCTTTTTTATGACAATTACTTTTCAACGTAAGCAATGCATATGTCTAAAAACTACCCAATTTGCCAATTTTTTCTCCTACGTGTTTTTGTTTTGGTTTTGTTAAGAGAGCTTTTAAGGTAGTTCCATACTTTACAAATCGCCTGAAAACACATATTGAAATTTTGATATGTTGTACATGGGCATAAACCATTTAACATGCCAAAATTTCAGGGCAGGTATTCGACTTGCTTAAGAAGTTCTGAAGCGCCACCTAGTGGCAATTTTCACGACATAAATGATCAAAGTATAACTACTGTTATCAACAAATAAACTTTAATAATTTTTGGTCATGCTTAGAAACCAAAAGGCTCTTGCATCTAAATTAACCATTATGTCATGAAGATTATTTGGACCAATGGAATTTTACTTCCGGTCACGTGGTATTTTTCTACAGCGCCACCTATCAAGAGAGAACATTAAATTTCCGGAAAACTAAAAGTAACACCCTTTCGTTAATTTGTAAATTTTTAAAAAACTAAGTCGAATATTCATGACCCCTGATTTTTACATATATTGCACCTGAATATATAAGTTTGATTTTCAAAAACAAAAAATAGGGGGTCGTCAAGCTACTTTTTTCATAAAATGGCATCAAAATCCTGAAACAAGAAAAAAGCTTCATTCCTTACGTAAGAAAGTAACAATAATATCCTAGGATACTATTATGAACTCAATGTTTTTCGTTTGGTATTAACAATAAACAAAAACACTGATTGTGAGTTATTTGGCTGTGCAAAACAAAACCAATTTAAATTCCATATGGTCTGTCACCCATAGAAACCCATAGCAACTGTTACCCAACACAGATCAGTTAAAGTGGAAAGGGGATTCGCATACATTGATGAAGCGTTCTTGATTCTAGGCCGGTGACTAAAACGCGAATACAAGAGCATAGTCAAACTGCTAAAATTTGACACTGAGAAAAATTATCATCGTTATGTTTATTGAAGAATCGTCAGTTTGTGTCCTACTATTTGTATTTAAAATCACCGAAAAAAAACCAAACATAAATACCGTCTTCAAAATTTTAAAAAATGTACTCAAATCTTTCAATTATTTAGAATAGTACTCTCAACAGTGTAGATCTACCTTATTTTCGTTATGTACAAATATATTTTCTTCTTTAAAATAGTTCACAGAATTGATATTGTGAATTCTAATCTTTGTGAATGCAAAAAATTATTCTACTGAATGATAGCGTAATAGCGTTCCCGCCATAATTCTGTAGGCGCCGAAGACCACACATTCGTGACGTCATAGATAAAAAAGACGTCAAATCTGACATTTCGACCGTACGCACAAAACAACGACGTCACCATGGTATGGAACTACCTTTAAAAAAAAATCAGCACATTACAGACCTGTCGAAAAATTATCACTGAAATTGATGCTCAGCAGCCGATATTGGCATAACTATAGACAGCAAAGCTGCCGAGCACTAGATAGTAGCTGCCGAAATGTTGCAAGGTATAGCTAACGAGGGGCCGAGATGACTTGCCGCTTCGTCACTAAGTCGTAAGCTTAGTGTTAAACTTTCGACAGGCCTGTTCTACAAAATAATTTCATAACTTTAATGTTCTTATATATTTACGATACAATTGCTATTATATTGCTTTTCGATATTCTCTTTAAATTATTTGACATGACAATTTTTTTCTGATAACATCTAAATGATACGAAATTTGATAATATAAATAGGTAAAAAATCATTTAAACATAAGAAACTAATTCTATTGATTTCATGTTTGTTATGGAATAATCTTTAGAATTTTTGCATTAATGAGTGAAATTTTACCACGTTGTTTTTAAAATCGGCCAACGGTGTGTTTTTATTATATACAGCACAGACCTGTCGAACGTTTAACACCAGGCTAACAAAATTGTACATTTTTTATCCCGACCCCTAGCTAGCAACATTTCCAAAGTTTTTTGACAGCTGTTATTTATCTTTCTTCAGTTTTTAGATAAAAAGCTCTCCATATCTCGGTAGCCGGGATTAGGCTACTGTTTGTAAGCTAAGTGTTTAACTTTCGACAGGTCTGTACTGTAGTTGCGTCGTTTAAAATCCTTTCATCGCAAAAATAAACAGAGGATGTCGTCTTTTTTAAGCTTACTTGGAACAATTACGACGTTTTCGTTGCTTTCGGTTTTTCTTTTAACTTCATTTTAAAGAATACATTTGTCACTCTTGGGTTTCTACGGACGCATTTTAATATTTACACTACGGTTCCACTGTCCGTCAGGGAACACTAGACTTCTCCGATATATGAGTATTTTGTTTCTGTCTTGTTTTTATAGCGCACACTCAGATAAGCTAATTGAGGTCGAGGCAGCACTTTCAGAGCTCGAGGTTGTTGTCTCACCGGTCAATTATCATGACACCGGGTAAGTCAGAAAAATGTTAAATGAAGAAATTACAAAATTTGCTTAGTTATATTGTCAAACTAAGTCAGGGTTCCAACTCATGGCCCTTGGATCATGAGTCCAACGCGCTATCAACTGAGCTACATGCTTTCACCTAATTTTAAATCAATTGTTTGACAGAAACATAGTCTTCTCTGAAAAAGCAAAAAAAAAAAAAAAAAAAAAAAGGTCTTAATTTTTAAAGGACGATCGCTTTATATATTGAAATTCGTATCACTAAGGTGGACAGGTGAATGTTTGAAAATATCGTATTCTATCATTATATTTAACAATGACTTGGTATTGGAGTTTAAAATTTAAGTATAGTTTCAATGTGATTCATAACATTTTATTTGTTTAAAAGGAATAATAAGAATGCAAAAATTTCTGCGAATTTTTATGGCCGTCATAACAATATTGTTTAAGAAATATGATGTTTCTGTGTCCAAAATTACCCTGGATATATTCAAGACGTCACATAGTTTCATGTTCCTTTCATTTTGTTTACACGTGTGGCGTGTGAAGAAGCTAGCTACCAAACCCTTCCAGAGTACCCGACTTCAATTTTCTGGTAAAAATTTGCGTGTTGTACTGAATTTTTTAGTTCTTTAGTTTTAGTTTTTTTACTTTGGATTCGAATAATGATTTGGATTGGTATACCTGTTTTTGTTTTTTGGTTGGTAGTGATTCAAGACAAGGGTGATATAATAATTTTGTTATTAAATCGTGTTTTATGGCGTCGAAGTCTACCTTTATTCAAGGATTTAAAAGACAGTGGTTCAAGTTTCTTTACTACCCATACTGCAATAACATACAAATTTAGAACATAAAAATGTATACAGTCAAACCTGTCTATAAAGACCACCCAAGGGAACAAGTAAAAGCGACCTTAAGAGACAGATGGTCTTTATATACATGTTCAAATGATATGAAAAAAAGAACAATTAGGATACAATTCTACTGGCCTTTATATGCAGGTGGTCATTATATGAATGTAGCCTTTAAGGCAGGTTGGACTGTATACCAAATAAAACATACTACAGTAAAAAAAAACACATACAAATACTGTATTAACCCAGAGGACTGACCTTTCTCATTTAGTATCCTCGTATACTTTAGATAGCTCAACAGAAGGTACTTACCCTTCCGGAGCATTCGGCCTCCATTCTCTGGTTGGTGATCACATGTTTAACTTAATTTGCCAGTTTCAAAGTTAGTTTTGCTTTGGGGTTGTGATTTGGACATTGATCGGTATGTTTGTTTTTGATTCAATAAATTGCAGAGGTATTTGTATTATTAAACAGTGAATGAAATTTTGAAGTATTTGGTTTGACATAAAATCTATAGACATGCATATTATATACACAGTGTGTATATCAGGTCGAGCCAAGCGCGACTCGTAGTGATACGGCTACGAAAAAAGGACTCGACCTGATACGAAGGGTTGTACCTACACACTGTGTATATATTATTTTTATCTAACATGTCCAATTAGGTTATTTAAAATAATAAAAAGCAATACTTAATGTGAAAAAATTACATTTTACCACAGAAAACCACTGAACTATGTTATGACATTTGTTCTACATTCTCCCTAATGACGTCACATGAGAACGTGCACGTGCACTTTACCGCAAATGTTGTACCACAGTGTGGTAATACAAGATTCTGTATCATGCGTGTTTGATAAAACTTGTATTTCGTAGAAAAACTAGTCTAATGTAAGATAAAAAGAAGTACGACATAATTTAATGATATTGTTACCGGACAAATTTTAGTGTTTTTTATATTAATATATTTTTGGTTTGAGTTGTTACCGGACCAATTTAATATTTTAATATTGATATGTTTTAGTTTGAAAAGATTCATATTTTTGTTTTAAATATTAATATGATAAATCTCAATTTAAGAATTTAGATTTTATTAATAATTCATTTTGTCATTTCGATTTTGTTAGAATATATTTTATAACAGTCTAAACAAATGTTTAACTTAATTCTTATTGTCAAGGAAATTAGTGTCAACCTATCTCATTTTCGGCTAATGTTAATTTTAAGAAAAACAGAAATTGCAATTCAGACGTCTGGCAATCTCTTCATATTTATATCATTTTATTTAACTAATTGTTGAAAACTGTTAACATAGAAAGCCTACATACAACGTAAGATTACATGGCTTTATTTTTGATTTTTTCAGATGTCACTTAGTCACTCAGTGACTAAATATAAGCTTAATTGCTTGATTACCTAATTGAAAGGGGTTGTACTTGTCGGTTCTTGAGATTACCAAGCGCACGTGGGGTCACCGTGCATCCCACACCGGACAATAGAACGGTGATCACTCAGTGTTACCATGGCGTTCATTGGTCACATTTTGGACGGTGTACAGTCGGAAAGTCCCACCCACCGTCCAAACGCTAATCCGGTATAAAATCCGATGTTCGCGACAAAGAGGATATCTTGTGCCGGAACATCAGAAAATAAAAAGAAAGAACCAACAAGTACTTCTTCTGTTTAATTATTAGGTAAGTCACGTTTACCTTTATTTTATTTAACATTTTGGAATTTAACAAAGTTAAGAAAAGTAATAATAAATTATTTTATTTTTGGAATTTTCTCATAAATTAGTTTCCACATTATTTCATTTTTAACTTATTTTAACTAAATACTTTTTGAATTTATTTTCACTTTTATTTCATCTTGCGATGGCGTCTGAATTAGCACTTAGTCTATTTTTGTTTGTTTTAAATTTGAATTTCAATTGGAAGGAAAAACTAGAATCTTATATAAACCGCAACAGTAAAAATAATTTAAATTATCAATTATTTTACTTAAAATATATATTCCAAGATTAATTAGTTTTAAACTGAACAAATGGATTTGAAATTTAGTTTTCAAACATTACCATGTTTAAATGTTGATTTTTGTTTTATAATTTAAATGTGGATTTTTTACCCACGTGAATTCTCAACACAAAATTGACTGGGTCAATTTTAATTTATAAAGTTTGCTCTTAAAACGACTTTTGAATAAACTCAATGTCCGCCATTTTGGACGCCAATGTGTCCGCCATTTTTGGACGCTAGCGTGTATGTCATTTTTTAGTTTGGCAAAAGTCTTTGACTTATTAGTAACTAGCCGGATTTAATTTTATTTAACATTTAAAAAGAGCGCATTATTGAAATTGCATTATAATAAACCCGAATCGCACTTCAACTATCTGGCGTGAACTAATTCGATATAGTAAAACACTTCGCTACATTAGGTATCTATGTAGAGGGATAAAATGTTCGAAAACACCTGGTTTTTCTGCCTAGATTAAGCATGTCTAGTGTGGCTTCTAGTGTGAGTCGCCATTCACTAACATGTGCATGTTTTTCACTTAGTCATTAATTTAACCTCAACAGGGGGTTGTAATATTCTTCACCGTACTTCCGGTTGAGTTCGTTTCCGGTTGTATCGGTTAGAATATGTCGTTAGCTCCAGTGCCGAGCGCTTGATCTATCTTACATTAATAAAGCGTTTTTCCCAGTTTGCTTTTAGGTCACTTCCGGCGAGTGACTTCCGATTGGGGCTACACCCATGTCATGGCTCAGTAAGATGAAGTGCACTTCCGGTTTCAAACAGTTGGTTTTATATCATGATTTATTTAGTTGGTTAATTCATTCATTTATCTTATGAAGCAAATCGATATTTTTATTTTATGATCAAGTTCGGCTAGTTAAATCAAATTTGGAAATTACATTACTTCCGGTTTAATGTTTACATCCGGTTTAATGATTTATGTCATAGGACATTATTGTACATCGACTTGGAACAAAGACTGAGTAAGGCCTCCTCTCCCTCGTATATGTTTTTGGCATTCGTTATACGTTTGTTTTAATTAAGTAAATTGCAAGATATTATACGGCAATGAAACCAAAGATATTTGGGCCCTGACACATGAGTCCATTGTGGTATACTATTTTGTAAAGCCTTCATATACTTCAAGGTGTCACACACTGTCTCCATAAAGTACCGTGGCACTTCGAAGTATGGCCCACTATGTTATTGTGCGTGATGACTCTTGAAAAGTAAAGTTATAACGCACAGAGGTTGGCATTATGTCTTTATTCCATGTGTGATCTTTTTATATTTGATTATGTATTGAGATCTTGTGCCGGAACATCGGAAAAAAAAGAAAGAACCAACAAGTACTTCTATTTAATTATTAGGTCTACCAGCTAATTCCCCGAGAAAAGAGAACGAAACCATAACTATTATTAACCAACAAGAAACATACATAAAAAGCTCATTAATAATATCCTTCACCAAAATCAATGTGTACATATTCTATTCTGTCTTGGAATATTTGTCCAATGTCCAAAGTCACTATGTAATTGTTAATAAACACTTCATCTAAATTACTCAAAAACATTTCTGTTTTTCACAACGAGTTTAATATGAAAATAAAATAAGAGTGAATACATTTTTATAAATTCCTCTTAACGGGGTTTAATTAACATACCCGCTTCGTAAATAAAAGATCATATATATTTAATTAACCATATATAATTGCTATAATTATGCAATATGCAATAATGATATATGGTTTATAACACATTCTTGAAAAAAAACTATGCAACTGAAATAATCTACTTAGTTTTTACACTATTTGAATAATATTAATTGCACAATAATTAGTATATAATTATAATGAGTGCTGCTTATCTGAATGACAATTTGACACAACACACTCTACATGTAGGTTTAGATCGAAAAATTTTAAGATCGATTTAGAAAAAAATAAAACTGGGAAAAAATCTACAAGAATTGGCTATGCTGGAGGACTGTTTTATATTGGATCTAAGCTGCGTGAATATTTAATCTTACGGTGTAGCCAGCTAGGCAGTAAGTGCTCACTCTTCCAGAGTACCCGGTCTCGCTTCATTGGTGGAACTTCACATGTTAAACTTAGTTTGTCAGTTTTCTATGTGTTTGATTTGCTTTGCTTTTAGAATTGTGAAAAGGACAACGATCGAAATGTTGGTTTTAATTTTCATGAAAAAATTCAAATTATGGGATTGAAAGACACAAGAGAAAAAAAAAAGAAACCCAATATGTGAAACAAACCATTTAGTACCACAAGTATTAGGTTCAGAGGATTAAAATTGGTATTTTAGGTAACAGTTTTTTCATTTCCAGCTTACACTATCCTACTAAAAAGTTAAAAAAACATAAACTATTTCGTATTTACTGTAAAATACACAGCCTACCATCTTTGGGTTTTACAATAGGGGAGTTTAACAATTTTATCTCCCTTGATTACTCTCTATGGTTAGAGGTAAGAAAATGTACCGTCTGCAAGCCAGGGGCATTCCCCTATATTACCTACAACTTAGTATATGTTATACATATAAATGTGTCTACATTATATTTTATTTTCTTAAAGTGTTTCGTCTGAAAATAAATAAATAAATAAATAAATAAATAAATAAATAAATAAATAAATAAGACTGAAAAGTAATCTTGACCCAATAAGTACCCACAATATAATTGAATAATTATTGATGCAAGGTTGAATTATAGTATTTAAATAAATAAATAAATAAATAAATAAATAAATAAATAAATAAATAAATTTTGAAACATGACCTTGAATGCCGCATCAATATACACTTTAAATATTTTAGATCTTTATTTTTTATTTTTATTTCTTCTTTTTTTTTTTTTTTACTTTTTTTCTTTTTTTTCATTGACACACAGTGAAAAAAATCATGTTATGTCTATCAATTAAATTTATTTATTTATTTATTTATTTATTTATTTATTTATTTATTTTAAATTTTGGTAAGTAACTTTATAAGGGAATGGTTGGTTACTTTAATTAAAACGGTTGAAATAAATAGGGATTTTTTCTAAAAAGTAATGAATCGTTTACCATTTCATATGCCATTTTTTATGAAATCAAAATAAAAAAAAATATGACAACCAAAAACACGGATAAAATTATTGAAACCATACAGGTATTTAATGTTAAAGTTTATTTTATTTATTTTTTATTCACATTCTAAATACTTTTACAATATTCTCTCACATTCATACATTTCATTTATCAGTTTATAAGTTTGATGTTATCTTGTATATTGAATAAGTATGATGAAGTTTGTGTAATTGATAAAAACGATACTTGTAAATTCTTAATGTTATCGATGGATGCTGACCATAAAGGGGTTCATTTGTCGTTTGTCGGTACGTGTCATATATTGAGTCATCCGGTAATGTTGACAGGTGTGCGGAGGTATGTGAATTACGGATACTAATTAACAGATTAGGACTTCAACACCATCATCTTGGTAATACATTACGGAATAAACAATTCATTAATGAGAAACTTTTTAATAAACAGCAATGTGACATTTAGATATCAGGAGAATCATACTTCTTGGAGCAAATATTGGGTAAGGGAAAGAATAAAATGTAATTGTAATCGCCAAAAGTACATCATAATTTTGGTTGGTTGGTTGGTTGAATGTTGCTTAACGTCGCATCAGCAATTTTTCAGCTATTCGCGACGAGAACTAATTAATCTCTATGGATTAATCTATAATCTATATTAATTAATCTATATTATATTATCTTAACATTTGGTTGTTCAATATATAATATAATATATATATATATATATATATATATATATATATATATATATATATATACTTGTACATAGTTTTATACTTAGAATCTTAGCATATGTTTTATATTTTGCGTGATTATTATTTTAAATATTTTTAATTACTACACGTAAAGAAATTATTATTTTTATTAATAGTATGTAATCACTCATATTGGAGGGCCTTATGTAAGATTGGCTCAGTCCAAATAAGCAACCCTCAAAAAATAAAGTCATTATTATTATTATTATAACAATTTTGTGTATGCATGTGAAGTGCGAGTGTGTTGTATGGTCTGCCTTGTACTAGCGCGCACTCAGGGCGACTTTACCGTGCTGGCTTACAGAGTCAGTACGCCACAGACAAGCGTACAACTCCCCCAGTCCATTATACTGATACCAGGTGAATCAGTAAAGGCCAACGGCAAAGAAAATTCACTTTCCCACATGTGGTCCGAGCGGGACTCGAACTCACAGCGGTGAGAGACCCTGGATTTGAAGACTGACGTCTTATCCATTAGGCCACCGCGCCCTCTCATAATTTTGGGTTCGTTTAATTAATTAAAATTAGTTAAATGTAATTTTGTGAAAGGCAATTATATACATGTATACAGAATATATCGATTTAATTTTCTCCCACATCGGCGTAAACTTTATAAGTTTTGATACTATTTCAAGAAAAGAACAACTGATAAAGTTCTTCCACAAACATGTATGTATTGAAGATTGTATTTCTAGCTATAGACTGCCTATTATTAGTATCATATCTTTGTCCTTATAGCAAACATAACCATTTTATTTTATTTTTAAAGTTTAAAATGCTAAACAAAATATATTAATTATACTTCTTTAATTTGGTTTATTCATTTTTATCATCTTTTTATTTTAACTGTTTTTTTTAATTCTTGATAGTTTTAATTTCTAAAATATTAAAAAATTAACATATTTGACTTAAAGAAAATATAAATTTATTAGTAAAAAAAAGTTTTGTCACATAAAATATATATTTATTCATGAATGAATGTAAATATATCCCATTTACGGCAATGTTTAACCACTTAAAAGCGTTACCAGCCTTAGACCTTTATTACGACTGCCCCCTCGATTGCAAATCACGTTCAATCGCGTCCAATCTCGTAAGGTCACTGGCCTTGCGCATGCGTAATAAACAATGTTAAACTCCTCTATTAATTATCTTCTGAAGAATGGAGGTTCATCAAGAATAGAGAGTCCAAAAAAACTGCACTTTCACATTTACAGGATTTTTCTCGCAATATACAGATATTCTAAAATGCAGTGCATAAGCATTGTGCTATTAAAGTACAGGGTAGAATATGCTATTTTGTGGAGGCAATGGGCAGATGCAGCTAAATAGAATAAGGATGGTAACTCTAGAAAATCTATCATTAATATAATGAACACCCCAGTTACGCACTACCTCTTCTAAAAAAGATAAACAATTTCGTAGAAGAGGTTTTAGATAAAGAGAATCTATTACGAGTTTCAGACCGTGATAAGGAAATTCCAATGGAGTGGTCAGATATTTTCATCTCAAACGAGGCTCTGTAGAGTTTGAGATGAAAATATCTGACCACGAGATTGGAATTTCCTCATCTCCGTCTGAAACGATTAATTGATTATTTTTCTCGCATATACGTCTAGATTTAATTATTTAATTTGTAGGCAGGGGATTTCTTAATTGCAATGCAAAGATTTTGCTCTCGGATGAATACCCTAATTCAGAGAAAGCAAAATCGCAAATATCAATGCAACGGGTACAAATCAATAAACTCACATTAATTAGTCTAGTCGTTGCTAAATATCCCAATTTCAATCCAAATCATACATTATATCTCGTTAAATGCACCAGAAATGTTTATTAAGTGCTTACAGTGGTAAAATATTGACAAAATGGC
Source organism: Anadara kagoshimensis (assembly GCA_021292105.1). Taxonomy (NCBI): domain Eukaryota; kingdom Metazoa; phylum Mollusca; class Bivalvia; order Arcoida; family Arcidae; genus Anadara; species Anadara kagoshimensis. Next base: position 48,363,145 of record CM037858.1, read on the forward strand.
GGCGCCTTTCGTGTGACGTAATGATTACGGAAGAATTTACTATTTACGTAGGTTCAATGGAGGGTAGATCGAAAATCGGGTCAAGTTAAAAGTTTAATTTACGTTATTTTTATAAAGTTTGATAATGTAGAAAGAATTTTCAATTCATCAGTTAATTAAATCAATTTTGAACATCCTAATTACGCCAAACTATCAAGCCCTTCTTGAAATGCACTAACCTACGTTAATAGTAAACTCTTAGGTCGTCGTTACGTCACGTAGAAACTGGGCCATTGATATTGATACAGATGTTTGTTTCAGAGCGGGTGAACATTGTTTCATTTCATTTGTGATAGCCTAAACTGACTGTGAACCGGTGTTAGGTAGATTAAACATTTTCGTCAGTGTTTTGTAGTTATTAATCAAATTTGGATTTTTATATTTCTAATTAGTCACTTTAATTGAAAAAAATAGTCCCCGTTTACTTAGATACCTTGCACGTGCTTACGCGGGGTGCGAGATATGAAAAAATATTGCACCCTCTATCCCGTGAGATTAATCTCTCACATATGCGAGAAAAACATATGTTGCACCTGATGAAGCGGTATCAAAACAGTCTATTGATAATAAAGCACTTATTTAAAACCAGAACCCCTGTTCAAGTTAAAGCTGTTGTATGCATTTAACGAGTCTTTACGTGATACCTGAAAGAGGCGGGTCGAGTCGTTAGACGAGGACGGTAAATGGCATATATGCATGGTTTGGTTTCAATCTAATGACCATTCAGTCGTAAGTCTAAGACTTAAACCACCAGTTCACAATTAAGTCGGGGTCTCAATATTATTTTCGGATATAAAGCTCCGTTTTGTAAATCATGCACGAGTTATCTCTCCTTATGTGGCCATAAAAGCGGTGCTTTCTGAGATTCATGACTTTATTAAAACACAACGTTTCTTTGTAGTATAACACATTATAACGTAGCATTCGCGTTGCAAATACATTTATCATTACAGACTTGTGACAGACATTATATGTGGTTGTAACTTAAGCCCTATTTATACGGCGAGAATTACATACCTAAGTATTTTACTCATATGTAAATTTACTCATGTAAGCAAAAGTATATTTTGCTTTGCGTTCATACATAATTTATGTACCATAAGTAAATTTGAAGTTTTCAACCAATTTTGGATAATTTTCATTCTGAACATTGAACAGTTTAGACTTGATTATCAGATAAGAACGTTTGCTTACTATTTAAGCACTGATTTGATACTGAACTATTATAATGACGAAGGAGCAGTTCTACTTGGTGATCCAGCATATCTGTCATATAACAGTTTTCGAATTTAATCATAAAACACATTTAAATGTTATATGACATATCATTTAAAGACTTGTTTTCTCAAGCCTTATACAAACAAACAAAATCTTACACCAGTGCAGAGCACATTTATATACCGTCTAGTAAAGGGTAGAACGGCACTGGATCTTCGATCTCTTTGGGTGTCTTGAAATGCCCATTGTGATGTTTGCAAAAAAGATTGATGTCCATGTCGTGTTTGCTTGTTCTGTAAAAGGAGCTTGTGTTGGTCCTCATAACATATATCGGATATTTATATTAGCCCATGTCTCATAAAACCCAGTCTGGGCCCCAAAATGTTTACAAATTTTAGCTACATGTATTTATTACATCAACACTTTCTTTTTAACTGAGGTGGATCCCTAACTCAAATTACTTAAGCTTCATCCCTGTATATGAAGCTGCAAATTAATTCTTTAGGGATCGGTCAAATGTTTTTATTAAACTTGATGGTGAAAATTATTTCAGTGATGTTGAAGATGATGATGCTTGTAATATTTGTTCTCCAAAAACACTTCGTGACGACATGGCATCTCCTTTCATGGACAATTCATTGTCAAATTTGTAAAAGTAAATTTTCTTTAAAAGTGGTTCGCTTTTGTTGCTCTAGCACTTTCTCTTTAAAAACTAGTAAAACGTCATGTTTTGGTGACAGTTTGTCATTCGTTTTTGTGCTTTTGTAAAAAAGATCTATTTCAATTACAAATTTTGATCTTTATTGGATAATTATAACAAACCAATGAGGGCCGTGGTGGTTAATAGTGGTTGGCTTTTTTAACCGCTATGAGTTAGATCCCCGATTGTAACACCAAATGTGGTGAGTGGGTTTCCCTTACAATTGGCACCTGTTGGTAAGCTCGATGTCAATACAATGGGATGTATGTAATGTTAATCTGTGACATTGTATATCAGTGGACAACACTATTAAACATTTTTTTCTGATACAAGGCAGATTACAAACACCCATATTCACTCCTGCACCACATGGACCTGAATGAACATTAACCCATAGGGATAAATAACCTGACATAAGTCCATTTGTTATTATTTTAATAAATATTACTTTGCGTTCATATGATACTGTAGCAAAATTTGCATACCTAAGTATAAAATACTCACATACTATAGCAAATTTGCACTTGGTCCTACTAGGTGCAAATTTACTTACATGAGTAAAAATTGCGTATATGCAAAGTTGTTCATACGACACGATTTGCATATGTGAGTAAATTTACATATGAGTAAAAAATACTTAGGTATGCAATTCTCGCCGTATAAATGGGGCTTTACTTGCCTCTTGCGTACCCAATATACTTTCCAAATTAAGATTAATTAACAATTTGAATAATCTGTCACCCATCTAACTACAACAATGACTTAGTGTATCGTCTTCCCTTTTAATTTTATGAGGGTCGAGCGGTCTAAAGCGCGCTTACGAATCAAAGCACCTCTGACCGCCGCGACAGATCGTAGTGTAAGAGTTTGTCAGTGTGTTTGTCAAAGTTGGTAGGCATACACCGTTTTTTCACAATCTTTGATATAACCGCCTCGATCTTGACTGAGGCCCAAAACTCCGTTACTCCTCTCCACTCCCCTGTATTTGTGAACACTGCGGTAGCTCAGTCGGTAGAGTGCTCGCTTCGTAAGTGGGAGGTCTGACCCAAGATTTAAAAGTGAGTAGTGACTGTTCTTTCGCCAAGCACTAGGCATTACGAAATGAAAGTCACGGTTCTTTCGGATGAGAACTTAAAATAAACGATCTCTCGTGTCACGGTAGGCTTGGCACGCTACAAAACCCTGTTGTATAATGCCATCAGCGCAACGCACAGGCAAAATTTCTGCACCTTCGCCTATAGCTGGCGACGTCTCGATATAAGTAAAATATTCTTGACTGGGACGTTAAACACCATTACTAACTCAACTCTCCTGTATTTGTTATGTGATGGAAGACAAATCACGTTAAAGGGAGATAAGTGCGATATGTATTCAAACTGCTGCATACAACTATGCAGTGATTATGAAGTAACTCTTAACTCTTAAAATTTCACGTAAGCCCAAATAAAGCCTTTCACATTCAAACTCCCAGTACAATTTTTATATAATGGTAACATTTCGACTTTGCATAAAATGGAAGTTGTGAAATATTACTACATGTATCTACATTGAAAGGTTCTGTAAAATATTTCATGTACATTGCCGGATCTGATATGAATACAACATGCCAACTATTTACTCAGAGGCTAGCCGAATGGTCAAAGGCGCGAGTATCACAGCGTTTCTCACAACCTAGGTTCAAATTCCTCTATATGTTAATGTTCGAAAGTGTATCAGTTGGTTTGCCGAACGTCTGTTGTTCTTTTTGTACCTAGATGGCTGAGTTGTATAAGTGGCGTTTGCTAAACACTGCGCCTCTCATCGCATATGTTCGAATGCTTCTCGGGACAGATCCTCTGTGAGATTATTTGTTATTTCGCTCGCCGATGGTCGGTGATTTCCGCGGGCACTCCGGTTTCCTCCGATTTCTGAACCGCCTTCCTCAAAGTAAATGTAAGAATCGTGACGGGAATGTAAAACTCTTTTACCTCACTTTATTTGCTTTAAATATGTAAACAAAATAAGTGAATAAGAAAATTTAAAAAAAAAAATAACTATGAGTCAAATTTAAAAAAAATTCCCCAGTCTTGGCTTTTTTCAACTTTCATTAGTGAGAGAACTTCACTCCATTTAGTCCGAACTCAAAACTGTAACAAAAAAATGAAAAGGGAAATTATATTAACAAATTAACTTATAAAAATAGAAATTCCGTCGCATCGACTTTTTGGTAACTTCAATAAATACCGTTAGTCATGGAATACTTTAAATCGGGGGAATCTTGTTAGCTAAATGTTTATTGCAATCACCATGGGTAATTACCAATATTACGATTCGTTAAGCGCGGCAATGTTGAATTTAGCCAACATGAAACTGTTGGTAGTTATTTATCGCTTCGTTACATTTAAATTATGGTGGCGCCCGCTTTTTCTGTTACACTATTAAACGCTTAATACTTAAACAGACATTTACATTTTGTCTTTTCATTATTTTTCAAAATTAGACAATTAAGAAGTTATTTTTTGGAATTCAAAATATGGAAATGTTTTTATTTTATTTCAATGTCTGTGATACTATTTTTGTTGTGCAAATGGACTGTTCCAAAGCAAAACATTAAATTTTCATCAGATACCTAATATTAGTGTATGTCATATCACACATTTGTTATCTGAAAAATTTCCGTGTGAAGCGAGATATGGTCAGTTGTTCACAGCATAACATGGAAATGAAGCATGATAATCCCGTATGCTTCGTGTCATCACCTGATGCATGCATGGTTCTGCCGGTGAAGCAAATCTGATATAACCCATTTGGTTGGCTATCTTAATTACAACACAGACCTGTCAAAAGTGTAAGTGTGCCAACGAAAACAGTCAAAGCTCGGCTTCCAAAATATGTATAGTTGACGATAGATATTGACAATGAATGCCAAAAAGCTCTGTCGATATTATCACTAACGAAGGGCCAAGTTGAGCTGTCGATTAGGCACCAATTCCTTTGCTCAGGGTTTAACTTTCGACAGACCTGTACTGTAAATGTCTTATCATCATAAAAACGGTTTCTTTAGAATTTTATCCTTTCATCCTAAGGCTGTATAAGAAGTCAAATATACCATAAAGTTTAAGGTCCAGTCGAAACAGATAATCTAGGAACGAATAGATTTCAATTATCATTTTGTTATCCCAAAATTGATTAGTTATCAATCTTATGTTAAACGTCGAAAATTTTATCATAAAAATACATATGGATAGAGAAAGAACACACACACACACACACACACACACACACAGAGAGAGAGAGAGAGAGAGAGAGAGAGAGAGAGAGAGAGAGAGAGAGAGAGAGAGATGTCCGTCTAGTGGCTATGAACAAAATTTCCCGGCCAAATGGCTACCAATAGAACAATTGGCATATCCAGTATTTTCGATCATTAGCTTTATCATCATCAAACACAAACAAGAAATCAAAACCTGTATCAAATTCGCAAAAGCAAAGCAAAGACTTTAAAAACCACAACATTGATTTAAAAACGTGAACAGAGAAGTCAGACCAGGTGTTCCGGAAAGGGTAAACAACTCCTGTCTAGCTAGCTACACAAGCCACACATGAAAACAAGCATACCCGTCCAGGTTCAAATATTACAAAAATAAAAAATGTAAAAACTTGGAAAACTGGCAAATTTAGTATAACACGTGAACTTCCACCAGAGAAGTGAAACCAGGTGCTTCTGAAGGTTAAAACATCCCGTTAAGCTAGATTCATCCACCAAATGTGTCTAATCAAGAAAGGAACATAAAACTATGCGACGCGATAATTTTAGTATTCACAGACTTCATACTTATCAACAATATTGTGATGACGACCAATAAACTTGTGGAGGTCTTGATTAGCCCAGGCTTGCAATATCCCTTAGCCAACAATTTATTTTAAAGAAACTCCACGATTTTAAACATTCTATTTCAATAATGCACATGTATATAAACTTGAAAATTGTTAACCATGTTTTTACATTTGTCATTGACATATTTTTTGTGCAAGATATTTTGAAGAAGGAAAATTTTGTAAACCTGATTCAAAGAAGCGAATTGTATTCATTAATTTGCATAGATAAATAATTTACACAGATGTTCAGCATTCATTATTCTAATTTACATTTTAGAAGACCTATTGAAATTATCATAAATTAGTACATGACGTAAACTGTCATTTTCTGAAGTCATCAACGTTGTTCGCATTGACCTTGACCTGACATAGGGAGTTTGGTGGTTGAGTAAGTATAATAAATATCAATGCAATATGCGTCAATAAAGTGTGTCATCGATATTAAAACCCAAAGATGGAAGAGGTGGTAATTTTATTTCTATTGTGTTGTCCAATCACATTTATACTGCTGTTTTATCAAGATCAAACTTTCACAACACGTAATGTCATAAAATAGGTTTCTCTCGTGACAGATATTTATACTTCCGGAGTACCTGGTCTCACTTCTCTGGTGGAAGTTGGCATGTTTAGCTTTATCTGTCAGTATTTAAACTTTTTGAGTTGTTTTGAGATTATAGTTTAAACATGTACCGGGATGTTTGTATTTTTAATTATACATTTGTTTGGTCATTTTTTGGTTCAGTTTTTGTAAAATAAGGTGTATGCTCAGGGAACCATAGGTTGTAAATAAGAAGAATTGTTACTTTCCACCAGAATTTGTCCTTGACGAAACCACTTAAAAATGTTGTGTCACATGTTCATCCAATATATAGTTTTGGAATCAATGGCCTTCTTTTGTCTTGTCTTGCCTGCTGTTTGTGTGATTTGCATTGGGTATTTAAAGATTTTTTACAAGATGTTGTTTTGGTTTCAATTTAGGATCAAATTGTCATACACAAAACTTGATTTTATCCCCAAGAGTGAGAAGTCAATGGTTCGTTGCCTAGTTCATAGTATTTAGAGGACATAGTATAGGCGGGTTCGCCCGGTGTCAGTATGATGTGGGAGTGGCTTGCTTGTTGTCTGCATCTACTGACTCTGTGAGCAGACACTTTAAAGTCACCCTCAGTGCACGCTGAACAAAACAGAACACAAAACACACTCGCATATCTCGCTCATTCACAAAAGTGTTGCTAGATTAATCTTTGAAAATTAATCGGCTTGATTTCGTAGCAGAGAATTGCTGATGCGCCGTTAAAACATAACACAAAATACTTGTTTTTTCATTTTTGATGTTTTACACATATACAGTCAACCTTTCTATAATGGTCACACAAGGAAATCAGTAAAATGACCTTTATGGACAGGTGGTCCTTATATACAGGTTCAAACAACATGAATAAAGAACAATTAGGATACAATTCTAATGGCTTTTATAAGCAGGTGCCCTTATATAGAGGTAGCCTTAAAGGCAGGTGCACTGTGTGTATTATATCAAAACACTTAGTTTTTGCTTCATAGTTGAATTTTTTCTTAGAATTTATTTTAAAGATTTTTGTATTTAAACTTCATGTTAAATTTGAAAAAAGTAAAAATACACACACACACATATGTACAGTCGAACGTGTCTTAAAGGCCACCACTATATCAGGGCCACCTGCTTTTAATTGTGGGTGGAATTTTATCCCAATTGATACTAGTATTTATTCGGGTTATTTGAACCCTTATATAAGAGCCACCAGTGCATAAAGGCAGCTATTACTTGTTCCTTTTGGTGGCTTTTATAGACATGTTTGATTGTAAAGAATAATACAATTATAAAAAACGTAAGGAAATCATGTTAATTTTAAGTCAGCAAGAAATTAAAATATGCAAAAAACATTTAAAATAGATTTTCAAAAAATTATAAATTGGATGCAAATTAAAAAGTTTTTTTTTCAAAATGCATTTCAATATCTAAAGAACAACGAAATTATTCTAAAAAATGTAATAATTCATAAATTAACAAACATGTGTATTAAAAAAAATTTAAAAAATGAATTTTTGAAATTAAAACTTATTATTTAGAAATTAATTATTTAAAAATATATTTTTCAGAAATAAATCTTAAAATATTAAAGAAGTCTTGAAATGATATATAAAAATTCAAACATTTACGTCAAATCCATTATAAAAAAGCCATTTTATAATAACAAATTAATATATGTCTGTTGTGATTTAATTAGAAGATGTATTCATCATAATTAATGCTTTCCAAACGTACGCAACATGATGTATTTATAAGGCACAAATTGTAAAGCTCATGATGTATTGTCTTCGAATTGTATTTTTGTGCATTACTAAATAATCGTTTGTCATAGGCAAAGATAGAATGTATTAATTATTTGTGGACATTATTATTCTCTTGCAGTTGTCATCTTCAATGTCATTCAAAGTGAAAGTAAAGACACTTCCATTAGAAATTTCTGCCACTATCTTAACGTAACTCGACACCAATTTAACTCGACATCTAGTTAAGATAAAAAACAAACATACTTATCCATTTCCGAATCACAATCCAGAAGCAAAGTAAAAACTTTAGAACTGACAAGTTAGGTTAGACACGTGAACTTCCACCAGGGAAGTGAGGCCGTGTGCTCCGGAAGGGTAAGCACCTCCTGTTTAGCTAGCTACACCCGTCACGTGTGTAATCAAAATTGTGTGAAAGGAACATGGAACTATGAGACGTCAAATATATCCAAGGCAATCCTGGACACAGAGACATCAAACTTATCAACAATACTGTGATGACGGCCATAAAACTTTTTGAGGGCCTTGATAAGCCTAGGCTTGCAATATCCCTGAGTCAACAATTTATTTGCAAGCAGCCTACTTCGTTGTACAAAGTCCCCGTAGTGGGAACAAGCTCTACCATAGCGTATTAATTGGGAAACAAATACACCATAAGCAGGAGAAGCAGGTATATTGCTGCATAAAAAAGGAAAGTTGACAATAGAAAAATTAAAGTCATCACGTTTGTCATAAAGTTTCAAATGTAGCCTTTCGTGTGCGTCATAATTCAGGTATAAGTCTAAATATGAAGCAGAACTTGAGGAATCAGTCGTGTCTTTTATTTCAAGCTCACTAGGATAGATGACATTTACATAGTCTCCAAATTTAGGATTGTTAAGAGACAGAACGTCATCTATATATCTGTATGTTGAGTTGAATGATTTGGCAACAGTTTTCTCTCCAGACAAATCTTTTTAACCATTAGGGGATGTATGTGTTATGTTCTTGACATCGTGCTAATGTATGTATGTGATATTTGCGAAATTTAAAACTTCTTTCGCTGACATGTTCGCCCCATCAATTATAAACTGTGATTGATTTTTACAATCTTGTTAAATTTTAATTTTTTGTCAATTAATGACATTTTAATTACAAAGCACAGTGAAATAAATAACGGGGGCATGTCATTTTTAAAAAAAAAAATTAAGTTTGTACCAAATTTTCCTGGCAACAAAAAGTTTTTACAGAACTTATCTGCACTTATTTCATTGTAATTTTGTGACAATTTTCCTGTGAACAAAATATTTTTACATTGCATTTTGGCATGTGCTATTTTAAAATTTGGATAAAATAACGCATTCAATAGTAGCAATTGCCATGCATTATTTTTAAATGCGTTATCTTAATAAAAATTCAAAGTAGCACTTGACAATTTTTTAAAATTGAAGCAAAATATTTAAAGAAAACCTTTTTTCAGATTACCAATTAATATACTCACTGATGGAAGTTCAAGTGTTGAACTTAATTTGCCAGTGATCAAAGTTTTTATTTGCTTTTAAGATTGTGATTTGAACAATGGACCGGCGTGTTTTGTGTTTTGTCACTACTGAAGTTTTTCTATATTATTTCCTTAGGATTTTTAAATTCTGAAATTTAGAATATAAGGAATACATATAGAATAATGATGTAAAAACCAAAAATATAACGAACACTACATTTTGTATTTTACAAAATTATTTAACAAGCTTAAGTTTACCACTTTTAACTATTCTTAAGCGCAGTTATCGTCCAGAATATTTACAGAAATTTATCGTTCGTTTGCTTTAGCGCATGTACTGGTTGGACTACTATTGGGCTGCAACAAAGTTTTTTTTCGAAGTTGAAAACACTGACTTAAAATAATTTCAGCAACATTGAATAAAAACGTTTAGAATACAAGTACTGGCTTATTTGTCATATTTTCACATTTTCATTTATTCGTTTTAAATTTTATGAATATGGGACACACAAAGCTTACAATTTGAAATATAATCCGAACTAACACTCATAATGGCATCCCCTTAGTCATTGAACTTTTCAATTACGAACTTGAACCAGTGTGTGTAGCAAGTCAAGAGCTTTGACATATGTAACATAATTGTCTGGCTTTGACGTCCACTAGTTCCATGATCCTTTACCAAATTTTGATTACACATGCAGAGGGTGTAGCTAGCTGAACAGGAGGTGCTTACCCTTCCGGGGCACCCGGCCTAATTTCCCTGGTGGATGTTCACCTGTTTAACCTAACTTGTCAGTTTTTACGTTGCTTCTGGGTTGTGATTCGAACATGGATTAGTATGTTTGTTTTTTATTTGATATTGTTTTATGACTTTTTCTTGGTTCTTTTTTTTTTATTTTGCTTAGTACATCAGCACTAGCATATCTTTATAATAACATTCCAAATAAACTCTTAAAATCTACAAATATCTAATAACTTATTGAACTTTATCAAGTAAAATTGGTGCAAAAACATTATGTCAACAATTACAGTTTTGTCTTATTGCCCTGATGTGTTAGACTGATCGACTCGCGGTCGTTTTATAAAAAATAGAGAACAGCCTATAAACCACGAACAGGTTTGGAAAAAAAGAAAACTGCAAAAAAAGAAGAAAAAAGCAAACAAAATTCAACTTGCAAAAAAGAAGAAAAAAGCAAACAAATTAAATTTGCAAAAACATACAAAAAGAACAAAAATTAAAAAGGAAGACAAAATTGTAAAACCGTGAACAAGATACAAAAATTCTTTTTAAAAAAATAAGAAAGTGTCGTCGTAAGTCTTTCCTAAATTGTGTTTTTGGCATCGAAACAAGTTTTGATAAATTGGATGCGTTTAAAATTTGTGATCTTTCCTGAATATTATTAAACAGACAGAATAATTTATTCCTAATACTTTATGAATATAATAACAATTAGACCACAAACGTGATAATAGGTAATGACATTATATGACGTGAAAATGTGAAAGTAATACTAAAATAATATATTTTTGTTAAGCCATTCAAGTTTTATATATCAAAATAACAAGCATGAAGGAAAATTATAATTCCCACAAATTACTGAGTATACATTAATTTAATTTACTTATTGTTTTGTCTTAAAGAAACTCCACCTACATAAAAAACGCTTAAGATTCACTAAATTTATAAGGCATGTCAAAATTAACAAAATGTGTAGAAAAATGACTGTGAAAGTCAAATACCAAAAGAGCGACGATAAATCAACAACGTCAGAAAGAGATAGTTTCGGGCAAATTTCCACGCTAGACTTGGTTTGGGAGGCAAATTCAAAGACACGCTACAAAATGATGGACGATCCGTGACTATTGTTAGCCATCGTTTAGGACATCTTTATTACTTTCGATGACTAATTACCTGGTTTTTGACAAGTATTCGTCTGGTGAAGGATAATTAATATTGTACCTACCGTAAGATACCGTCTAAATGTCACTTGTAAAAGTGATAAAACGGATTTATACAAGTCAATTGGTAATAAGGACCCCACTTCCTTGAAATTTAAACAATGAAAAATTGAATTTGTAAATATAATCAACGCACTAGAATTTATTACATAAATCGTTAAAAGCGGAAAAATAAAAACTTAAAACAATGGCATCAGTTTTTATATGCATTTTAACTTTTACAGCGTCTTCTTCAATGCATTTACTGTTATATACAATATGGCCCCCTGCTCCTATTGTAATATTATTTTATATTTTATACGCATTCTCTGTTGCATTTCTGATAAATGCTTTGTTTTCTGCTAGTGTAAAAACTAAATTGACCATTAGATGTAACCTTAGATGATTTGTTGGTTTTCTCTTTTTGTATTCTATGCAACTAAATTCCTGTTTATTATTATTTTGCTTTCGGTCAATTTGTTTCAAAGTTAATTATAATAAGTTTAGTACGCTATGGTAAAGCTTATTCCAACAACAAGAACGGCAACGAAGCAAGCTGCTAACAAATTAAATGGCAGCCTTAGTGTTTTAAGATCCAATTTTAGGCCGTTACCACAGTAAAGTTGATAAGTATGGTGTCTATCCTGAATATATTGGATGCCCCATAGTTCTATGTTCTTTTCTTTGATTTTACATGTGACGGGTGTAGCTACCTATAGAGGAACTGCTTACGTTTCAAACAACCCGGTCTTACTTACCTTTGTGGAAGTTCGCATCAGTTTTCAAACCTTTGCTTTGCTTTTGGGATTGTATTTTGAACATTAACCGATATGATTGCGTTTGATTAATAAAAAAAAAAAAATAATAATAAATGAAAAAATACATAAATAAATAAAAAGTTAAGACAATACTAATAAGATGCAGTATTAAAGTCTATACCATATACACTGCCAAAGAACAGCTGAACAGAAATTTGTTGTTGCCACTTGCAACGAAGAGGGAGGCTATATTCGTTGTACACTGATGCGTTTACATGATACAAAACATAATAAAATATTTACATTTGAGATGTTTTATAACATTTCAATGGACTAAATTTAAGAAAAAAAAAATCATCATTTTCGATTTTAATGGAATTATGCATCTAGTCCAAAATAATTTCTGATGAAACTCTGGAACAAATTTTCTGCAAACATAAGGCTTCCAATGTAAATGGCTTCCTTTAGGTATGGTGCCACATAATAGGATACAGTGGTGACATAGTGTGTATTTCACATCTTCCTTTAGGTATGGTACCACATACTTGAGTACAGTGGAGACATAGTGTGTATATGACATCTCTTTTAGGTATGGTGCCACATAATAGGGTACAGTGGTGACATGGTGTGTATCTAACATCTTCCTGTAGGTATGGTGCCACATAATGGACTACAGTGGTGACATAGTGTGTATCTGACATCTTCCTTTAGGTATGGTACCACATAATTGCGTACAGTGGTGACATAGTGTGTATCTGAGAAGTTCCTTTATGTATGGTGCCACATAATTGATTTAGAATAGTATATGTGGAGATAAAATATCCATGATTCCATACTTAGTCTGCATCACTGATGTACATTTGCAGGCAGAATACTAGTACCTATGATTTCGGACTAAATCTGCATCACTTGCATCTACAGGCAGAATATCCATGATTTCTGACTCGGTCTTAAGTTATCACTGATGTACATATATACATGTAGGCAGAATATTCATATTTTTAGATGAATGGCAGTACTATACTTGAGCAGAATATCCTTCCAAACATTAAGGTGTCTCTCCACTGTGCACTTGACCCTTATTAACTAAAATGTAGTGTCTCTCCTTGTCATCAGACTTAAATGTTTGGTGTTGGGGTAAAGTAATTGTGTTTAATGTCCAAGTAAAGTTTCTTTCACTTATATCAAGACCGTCTGTTCTAGGATGGTTGTGTGGGGTACTGGTGTTTAATGCCAAAATCAATATTCTTTCACTCATATGGATGCGGTCAGTTTTGAGGTAGTAGAGTGGAGTAATCTTCTTTCACACCCCAGTCAAGATTACCTCATTTATATTGAGGCAATCAGTTTTGGGATGGTTATGTGGAGTAATAACAATTTACACCAAGGTCAAGATTTTATTTATTAATTCTAAGGCGGTGTAGTGGAGTAATATCTATGGTATTTCACCCTGTCAAGATTTTGTCACCAATTCATTTGCCGAGGCCATCATTTCTTAGATAGTGAGGAAAATGGAGTACCCAGAGAAAACCGGCAAATAATGGCAAGCAAACTGACACACTTTTAAGGAAGGATTTGAACTTGGGCAGTGAATTGCTGTGGTTGATAATAAGATGTTTTAGAATTAGTCACAGATATCCCCCTAAGATAACGCAGGGCAAAGAGGTGGCCAGAGAAAACAATTGAATTTGGGTAAGCAAACTTAGTGGATATAACTGGACTGTAAATATTCATGTCTATATTGAAGCACACAGTCATTTTGAATAATTTAAAAAGTAAGATTTTTCAGTTTAGGATTTAAAACTAAAATTTTGAGCTACCAGTGGTGCTAATGAGCGGAGTTTTGACAGATATGTCTTGAGCATTCTCATCCCAACAGGATTGGGAATTTCATCCCATAGGCATCATTGGCCAACTAGATTTCAAATTCATCTTTTGTGATGGATCAGACTAAGGGTGGTCAGGTAGCTCAGTTAGTAGAGCATCCCACTAGTATTGGGAAGGTCTGAATGGAACCTGGTGGTTTAAATTCAAAGTAAATAAATTGTAAACAAAAAAGACAGGGGTGGGGGAAGATGTGGCTGTGGCAGACCAGGCTGGCTCAAAGAGTGCCCTGCTAAAATTTGGCCGATGCAATTTAGTTGCACCTTTATCATGTTTGTCGCAGACCAGGCTTGGTAGGTGGTGGGGTAGCTCAGTGGGTAGAGTATTGCTAGTATTTGGAAGGTCCAGGTTTGAGCTGCATTTTTCACTTTCCTGTTACATTTGGGGACATGTCCAACCAAGGCAAGTGGCGGAGCTGTCACCAACAAGATGGTCCCAGGATGGAACCTGGTGGTTCAAATTCAAGGGAGGGAGTCAAATTGGAATAAAGGGAGGAATGTAGCGGGTCAGACTTAACATATGGCCGATCAGTGGAGCCCCCCCCCTCCCCCAGTACCGGCTACTACTGGGGAGATCTCAGGTTCAAGTTTTGGTTTGGCCACTGCATTTTTTGTTAATTACTTAATATCTAATTGTTCATGAATTTTATTCAAACTGGTCAAATGTGTAAACGCAATACATGAAGTTGAGTTTGAAATCATTAATTTGTTCATCAACAAGACCTCATCTTCTTGACTCGACCACTGCGGTAGCTCAGTTGGTAGAGTGCTCGCTCCGTTAGTGGAAGGTCGAGGGTTCGATCCCTGGCCGGGTCTGACCCAAGACTTGAAAGTGGACAGTGACTGTTCTTTCGCCAAGCACTCGGCATTACGAAATGAAAGTCGTGGTTCTTTCGGATGTGAACTTAAAATAAACGAGGTCCCGTGTCACGGTGGGGTTGGCATGCTAAAGAACCCTGCTGTATAATGCCATCAGCGCAATGCACAGGCAAAATTTCTGCACTTTCGCCTATAGCTGGCGACGTCTCGATATAAGTGAAATATTCTTGACTGGGACGTTAAACACCATTACTCAACTTAGCTCATCTTCTTGAACACCATTACTCAACTCAGCTCATCTTCTTGACATAAGACTTTGATAGGTCAGTAAATGACATAATGTATGTGTAATCTGTAATTAAAACTCGATCGATTCCACAAAAAGTATTTTATTATACAAAATGAAAATCACACATAATGTAGATATATGTACAATAATTATATTTTTAAAATTTTAACCCCGTACATAAAACACAGACTTGTGTGGCAAAGTGAGAAATGCGTCGCATGATTTTCCCTGTGTCGTATCATTTAGACCGTGTGTAAAAAAACGGGGGGGGGGGGGTTCTAAAAACGCAGTTTTCTTGCTCAAACAAATGTATGTTCTTAAGTTATTTATGAAATGTTAAAATCGTAAAGTTATCAAACTATTTCTCAAGTATTATTTCCTTATGTCTTGCCATTTTCGAACCGTTTTCCATTTTCACGGTTTTGAGCTCGCCGAACGATGCGTTGTACCGTATGATAGCCGTCTTAGCTGTCCATATCTAAAATTAATTCTCCACTGGCACTTAAAAGATAAATCTTTCAAAGTCAATTTTAACTTCGATAGCAGACAGCTATCCCATAGATAGCTGATTTAACTCACAATACCTACAGGTATCGAAAGTTACGATCTGGTATCTATAGGATAGCAGCCAGCTGAGCTATCCTAGGGTTAGCTGATTTTTGCATCAATTGGCGTGCCATAATTACAAGAGACTGAGGAAACTGTTTTTGCAACACGTTCAGCTCAGAAAATGTATATTATAGATACATAAGAAATGTTTAAGCGACCAAACACATATGCATAACCATTGCATAATTCATATTTATGTTTGTTTTAATATACATGCATTTATGATTCTTTGTATAGGTAAACAACATTGACCTGTCTGTTTGACCTTTTACTAGGAATAGTCATATAGATGGGTCCACCCAATACATAGGTAGAGTTAGGATTCACAGTTAATAATATACATATTTTCCATTATTTGTGTTTACATCATATAGACGACATATACACCCTTAAATTTACTTGACCATAATGAATATTTAAATCAAAGGTGAAGCCGACAGGTCAATGTTGTTTGCCTAAACACTTATATTACTACATATAAATATTATGTTTTTATTATCTCTTCTCAGAAAGAATATTTACAATACCTATTGAATTCGTATGATAAACTCATTAAAGAAAATCTGGGACATTCGGCAATGACACACGCATTTTCACATACATTGTGCTTATGAATACACCTAAATTTAAGATAAATGTATGGATTACCATGACTATGCAATCGGAATTTTTAGCAAATTCAACATTCAACAATTGTAATTTGACAATTAATATGAATTTGTAACTTTGTTTTTCGATTTGAATAAAATTTTATGAAATGTTCTTTTGTTTTCAGCGTAATATTTTTAAGCCGTCTTTACGTCTAATCATCAATGAGTAGGCGGGAATTATCTTGATTGACATATTAGCTGTTCCCAGAATGTTTACATTGCCGACACGACCAGTTTTTCTTTCTTATTTGTATGACGCAATCGAGAAGTTTGTAAAAAGAATGTTGGGAAAATACTGTAATAATAAGAAAGTCAATTCTTAAGTGAATGAACGAATGAAGGAAACTGGAAGAAAGAATGAATAGATGAATGAATGGATTTGTTTTAGACTAAAAGCGTATAAAATGAAAAAATATATAATAATTTTAAAGTTTTGTTGTTATAATCATGTCAGTCCAAACCTTTGTATGTCTAAGAAAGCCATTTTTATCTGCTTAAATTGTCCTAAATATGAATTCTCACTTTTAAGAAATACATCTACAGGTATGAATTCATAGTAAAATCATCATCCTAACCACGCGAGCTAGACGTTCCGGTTAGAAAAACGCCTAATGTGGATAAAACGATAAATATAATGAAGAACCAAAATAAATAAAAATCCATGGCACTGGTTACGTCCTTCCACGTCACTTCCGGTTTCCGTTTCTCAGGCTCAACCTCAACTTCTTCCTTGGTCGTATTCTTGGGCGGTTTGCGTTTTGCAATGACTTTCTTGACGGCTGATTGAAAGGTAGAATGTTTCTCATATTCATCTTTTGGAATAGGTTCCTTTGGTTGTACTGGCTTGGCTGGTTCTACCTCAATGCTTTTGAGGACCGAGTCCTTGTCACCTGGTGCAACCGACGTTTGTTTGGCACTGCGACGGAATTTCTTATTCTTACAAAATCGAATAAACGAAAATCTAGTTACACGCTGTAACCATTTTGGTACACGTTTTTGCTTTGTTTCCCAAAAATTAATGCGAAGTTGAAATGTTGTTACCATAACTGTGCATGTTCCTACTACTAATTGTATGGTAATGTAGCTTGCTAATATTGACATGGAATCGGAACTTTTTGGAAGTTCGGTTGACACGATGGTAAGGTAGATTGCAAATGCCAGAAACACTGTTATCGAGTAGCCGATCTTTTCCCCGCTGTCGGCTGGAAGAACGAAAACGAACACGTTTAGAAGTGACAGAAAAACCACGGGGACAAGATTGGTAATCACGAAGAAAAGGGGTTTCCTACTTAAAGAAACATAGAACGTAACTTCTGTTTTTCCTTCGTTATTCTTCCCAGAAACAGTCGAAATATACCACTGACCGTTTAAATCCTGATTTTCCAGATGCACACCTTTTTTTGATGTTTCCACTATAACGTCAGATGAAGTACTTGTCCAAAGCACAAATTTTATGGGACATTTTTGGTCATCGAACGGAAAATATCTCATATCGACGTCACATTTTGTTTCGAAGACGACGTATGGTTTCCAAGTAACTATCCCATTATTTTCAACCTTTGTCAAAATAAAAGAACTTCCTAACTCCTTGATCTCCGTAAATCCATTCTGTAAGGTTATATCAGGTTTCCAGATATCGGTTTGAGGAATGTACAGATATGTTATACCTCCATAATCGGACGGAGTCCATGTAAGACGTTCATCAGTCCATGAAATGTTCAGAAAAGCGGTGGTTGTCAATTTCTGCGTTACCTCGTCCAGACCTGACAAGCCAACTAGTGTCATGTTAATACTAACTCCCAATGGCTGACTTGAAGAAGGTCGCACCAATTTGTCATAAGAATTGTTTGTAAATAATTGAGTCCTTAGTTCTTTAGTGTCATTCACTGTCGCACATCCTCCATTTTGAACCAGTAGGAAAACAAATGGCATCAAAGTTAAAAGATATCCCTTCATTTTTGATTATGTCGATTATTTCTCAATTTTTTTTCATTTAAATGTTTTCCTCTCATTCAAACTTTCCTTTACTTCACGTTCCTTGTATAAAATACCGTATTCTGGCCTAAATTTTATAACTACCCTTGTTCACTATGTATGCATTTCAGATAGTGTTCTTTTTAATCTCTCTTTCGTTTTGATTTCTTCGATATTCCTAAAATCGTTTGTTTAGATTAGTTAAAAAATTTACAGATATCACATTTCTATTTACAATACTACGCGTTCATTTAAATATATAATTTCACATTTTAAGTGCATTTTAAAAAGGCAAATAATAAAAAGTAACGTCTCACACCACACACGTATTTGCTATTTAAATTTAATTTATGTTTACTTCATTTTAACACTATATTATGTTTAATTGAATAGATGTTCAGATTTTTAAGAACCGTCCTCTTTTTTATGACAATTACTTTTCACGTAAGCAATGCATATGTCTAAAAACTACCCAATTTGCCAATTTTTTCTCCTACGTGTTTTTGTTTTGGTTTTGTTAAGAGAGCCTTTAAGGTAGTTCCATACTTTACAAATCGCCTGAAAACACATATTGAAATTTTGATATGTTGTACATGGGCATAAACCATTTAACATGCCAAAATTTCAGGGCAGGTATTCGACTTGCTTAAGAAGTTCTGAAGCGCCACCTAGTGGCAATTTTCACGACATAAATGATCAAAGTATAACTACTGTTATCAACAAATAAACTTTAATAATTTTTGGTCATGCTTAGAAACCAAAAGGCTCTTGCATCTAAATTAATCATTATGTCATGAAGATTATTTGGACCAATGGAATTTTACTTCCGGTCACGTGGTATTTTTCTACAGCGCCACCTATCAAGAGAGAACATTAAATTTCCGGAAAACTAAAAGTAACACCCTTTCGTTAATTTGTAAATTTTTAAAAAACTAAGTCGAATATGACCCTGATTTTTACATATATTGCACCTGAATATATAAGTTTGATTTTCAAAAACAAAAATAGGGGGTCGTCAAGCTACTTTTTTCATAAAATGGCATCAAAATCCTGAAACAAGAAAAAAGCTTCATTCCTTACGTAAGAAGTTACCAATAATATCCTAGGATACTATTATGAACTCAATGTTTTTCGTTTGGTATTAACAAATAAACAAAAACACTGATTGTGAGTGATTTGGCTGTGCAAAACAAAACCAATTTAAATTCCATATGGTCTATCACCCATAGAAACCCATAGCAACCGTTACCCAACACAGATCAGTTAAAGTGGAAAGGGGATTCGTATACATTGATGCTAAAACTTGCTAAAATTTGACACTGAGAAAAATTATCATCATTATGTTTATTGAAGAATCGTCAGTTTGTGTCCTACTATTTGTATTTAAAATTACCGAAAAAAAACCAAACATAAATACCGTCTTCAAAATTTAAAAAATGTACTCAAATCTTTCAATTATTTAGAATAGTACTCTCAACAGTGTAGATCTACCTAATTTCCGTTATGTACAATATATATTTTCTTCTTTAAAATAGTGCACAGAATTGATATTGTGAATTCTAATCTTTTGTGAATGCAAAAAATTATTCTACTGAATGATAGCATAATAGCGTTCCCGCCATAATTCTGTAGGCGCCGAAGACCACACATTAGTGACGTCATAGATAAAAAAGACGTCAAATCTGACATTCGACCGTACGCACAAAACAACGACGTCACCATGGTATGGAACTACCTTTAGTAAAAAAAATCAGCACATTACAGACCTGTCGAAAAATTATCACTGAAATTTATGCTCAGCAGCCGATATTGCATAACTATAGACAGCAAAGCGGCCGAGCACTAGATAGTAGCTGCCGAAATGTTGCAAGGTATAGCTAACGAGGGGCCGAGATGACTTGCCGCTTCGTCACTAAGTCGTAAGCTTAGTGTTAAACTTTCGACAGGCCTGTTCTACAAAATAATTTCATAACTTTAATGTTCTTATATATTTACGATACAATTGCTATTATATTGCTATTCGATATTCTCTTTAAATTATTTGACATGACAATATTTTCTGATAACATCTAAATGATACGAAATTTGATAATATAAATAGGTAAAAAATCATTTAACATAAGAAACTAATTCTATTGATTTCATGTTTGTTATAGAATAATCTTTAGAATATTTGCATTAATGAGTGAAATTTTAACACGTTGTTTTTAAAATCGGCCAACGGTGTGTTTTTATAATATACACCACAGACCTGTCGAAAGTTTAACACCAGGCTAACAAAATTGTACATTTTTTATCCCGACCCCTAGCTAGCAACATTTCCACAGCTTTTTGACAGCTGTTATCTATCTTTCTTCAGTATTTAGATCAAAAGCTCTCCATATCTCGGTAGCCGGGATTAGGCTACTGTTTAACTTTCGACAGGTCTGTACTGTAATTGCGTCGTTTAAAATCCTTTCATCGCAAAAATAAACAGAGGATGTCGTCTTTTTTAAGCTTACTTGGAACAATTACGACGTTTTCGTTGCTTTCGGTTTTTCTTTTAACTTCACTTTAAAGAATACATTTGTCACTCTTGGGTTTCTACGGACGCATTTTAATATTTACACTACGGTTCCACTGTCCGTCAGGGAACACTAGACTTCTCCGATATATGAGTATTTTGTTTCTGTCTTGTTTTTATAGCGCACACTCAGATAAGCTAATTGAGGTCGAGGCAGCACTTTCAGAGCTCGAGGTTGTTGTCTCACCGGTCAATTATCATGACACCGGGTAAGTCAGAAAAATGTTAAATGAAGAAATTACAAAATTTGCTTAGTTATATTGTCAAACTAAGTCAGGGTTCCAACTCATGGCCCTTGGATCATGAGTCCAACGCGCTATCAATTGAGCTACGTGCTTTCACCTAATTTTAAATCAATTGTTTAACAGAAACATAGTCTTCTCTGAAAAAGCAAGAAAAAAAGGGGTCTTAATTTTTAAAGGACGATCGCTTTATATATTGAAATTCGTATCACTAAGGTGGACAGGTGAATGTTTGAAAATATCGTATTCTATCATTATATTTAACAATGACTTGGTATTGGAGTTTAAAATTTAAGTATAGTTTCAATGTGATTCATAACATTTTATTTGTTTAAAAGGAATAATAAAAATGCAAAAAAATTCTGCGAATTTTTATGGCCGTCATAACAATATTGTTTAAGAAATATGATGTTTCTGTGTCCAAAATTACCCTGGATATATTCAAGACGTCACATAGTTTCATGTTCCTTTCATTTTGTTTACACGTGTGGCGTGTGAAGAAGCTAGCTACCAAACCCTTCCAGAGTACCCGACTTCAATTTTCTGGTAAAAATTTGCGTGTTGTACTGAATTTTTTAGTTCTTTAGTTTTAGTTTTTTTTACTTTGGATTCGAATAATGATTTGGACATGGATTGGTATACCTGTTTTTGTTTTTTGGTTGGTAGTGATTCAAGACAAGGGTGATATAATAATTTTGTTATTAAATCGTGTTTTATGGCGTCGAAGTCTACCTTTATTCAAGGATTTAAAAGACAGTGGTTCAAGTTTCTTTACTACCCATACTGCAATAACATACAAATTTAGAACATAAAAATTTATACAGTCAAACCTGTCTATAAAGACCACCCAAGGGAACAAGTAAAAGCGACCTTAAGAGACAGATGGTCTTTATATACATGTTCAAATGATATGAAAAAAAGAACAATTAGGATACAATTCTACTGGCCTTTATATGCAGGTGGTCATTATATGAATGTAGCCTTTAAGGCAGGTTGGACTGTATACCAAATAAAACATACTACAGTAAAAAAAACACATACAAATACTGTATTAACCCAGGGGACTGACCTTTCTCATTTAGTATCCTCGTATACTTTAGATAGCTCAACAGAAGGTACTTACCCTTCCGGAGCATTCGGCCTCCATTCTCTGGTTGGTGATCACATGTTTAACTTAATTTGCCAGTTTCAAAGTTAGTTTTGCTTTGGGGTTGTGATTTGGACATTGATCGGTATGTTTGTTTTTGATTCAATAAATTGCAGAGGTATTTGTATTATTAAACAGTGAATGAAATTTTGAAGTATTTGGTTTGACATAAAATCTATAGACATGCATATTATATACACAGTGTGTATATCAGGTCGAGTCCTTTTTTCGTAGCCGTATCACTACGAGCGCGCTTGCGCGACGAGTAGTGATACAGCTACGAAAAAAGGACGAGACCTGATACGAAGGGTTGTACCTACACACTGTGTATATAATATTTTTATCTAACATGTCCAATTAGGTTATTTAAAATAATAAAAAACAATACTTAATGTGAAAAAATTACATTTTACCACAGAAAACCACTGAACTATGTTATGACATTTGTTCTACATTCTCCCTAATGACGTCACATGAGAACGTGCACGTGCACTTTACCGCAAATGTTGTACCACAGTGTGGTAATACAAGATTCTGTATCATGCGTGTTTGATAAAACTAGTCTAATGTAAGATAAAAAGAAGTACCACATAATTTAATGATATTGTTACCGGACAAATTTTAGTGTTTTTATATTAATGTATTTTTGGTTTGAGTTGTTACCGGACCAATTGAATATTTTAATATTGATATGTTTTAGTTTGAAAAGATTCATATTTTTGTTTTAAATA
Organism: Anadara kagoshimensis; assembly: GCA_021292105.1. Lineage (NCBI taxonomy): Eukaryota > Metazoa > Mollusca > Bivalvia > Arcoida > Arcidae > Anadara > Anadara kagoshimensis. Next base: position 48,386,368 of record CM037858.1, read on the forward strand.
TTAATATGATAAATCTCAATTTAAGAATTTAGATTTTATTAATAATTCATTTTGTCATTTCGATTTTGTTAGAATATATTTTATAACAGTCTAAACAAATGTTTAACTTAATTCTTATTGTCAAGGAAATTAGTGTCAACCTATCTCATTTTCGGCTAATGTTAATTTTAAGAAAAACAGAAATTGCAATTCAGACGTCCGGCAATCTCTTCATATTTATATCATTTTATTTAACTAATTGTTGAAAACTGTTAACATAGAAAGCCTACATACCACGTAAGATTACATGGCTTTATTTTTGATTTTTTCAGATGTCACTTAGTCACTCAGTGACTAAATATAAGCTTAATTGCTTGATTACCTAATTGAAAGGGGTTGTACTTGTCGGTTCTTGAGATTACCAAGCGCACGTGGGGTCACCGTGCATCCCACACCGGACAATAGAACGGTGATCACTCAGTGTTACCATGGCGTTCATTGGTCACATTTTGGACGGTGTACAGTCGGAAAGTCCCACCCACCGTCCAAACGCTAATCCGGTATAAAATCCGATGTTCGCGACAAAGAGGATATCTTGTGCCGGAACATCAGAAAATAAAAAGAAAGAACCAACAAGTACTTCTTCTGTTTAATTATTAGGTAAGTCACGTTTACCTTTATTTTATTTAACATTTTGGAATTTAACAAAGTTAAGAAAAGTAATAATAAATTATTTTATTTTTGGAATTTTCTCATAAATTAGTTTCCACATTATTTCATTTTTAACTTATTTTAACTAAATACTTTTTGAATTTATTTCACTTTTATTTCATCTTGCGATGGCGTCTGAATTAGCACTTAGTCTATTTTTATTTGTTTTAAATTTGAATTTCAATTGGAAGGAAAAACTAGAATCTTATATAAACCGCAACAGTAAAAATAATTTAAATTATCAATTATTTTACTTAAAATATATTTCCAAGATTAATTAGTTTTAAACTGAACAAATGGATTTGAAATTTAGTTTTCAAACATTACTATGTTTAAATGTTGATTTTTGTTTTATAATTTAAATGTGGATTTTTCACCCACGTGAAATTTCAACACAAAATTGACTGGGTCAATTTTAATTTATAAAGTTTGCTCTTAAAACGACTTTTGAATAAACTCAATGTCCGCCATTTTGGACGCCAATGTGTCCGCCATTTTTGGACGCTAGCGTGTATGTCATTTTTTAGTTTGGCAAAAGTCTTTGACTTATTAGTAACTAGCCGGATTTAATTTTATTTAACATTTAAAAAGAGCGCATTATTGAAATTGTATTATAATAAACCCGAATCGCACTTCAACTATCTGGCGTGAACTAATTCGATATAGTAAAACACTTCGCTACATTAGGTATCTATGTAGAGGGATAAAATGTTCGAAAACACCTGGTTTTTCTGCCTAGATTAAGCATGTCTAGTGTGGCTTCTAGTGTGAGTCGCCATTCACTAACATGTGCATGTTTTTCACTTAGTCATTAATTTAACCTCAACAGGGGGTTGTAATATTCTTCACCGTACTTCCGGTTGAGTTCGTTTCCGGTTGTATCGGTTAGAATATGTCGTTAGTTCCAGTGCCGAGCGCTTGATCTATCTTACATTAATAAAGCGTTTTTCCCAGTTTGCTTTTAGGTCACTTCCGGCGAGTGACTTCCGATTGGGGCTACACCCATGTCATGGCTCAGTAAGATGAAGTGCACTTCCGGTTTCAAACAGTTGGTTTTATATCATGATTTATTTAGTTGGTTAATTCATTCATTTATCTTATGAAGCAAATCGATATTTTTATTTTATGATCAAGTTCGGCTAGTTAAGTCAAATTTGGAAATTACATTACTTCCGGTTTAATGTTTACATCCGGTTTAATGATTTATGTCATAGGACATTATTGTACATCGACTTGGAACAAAGACTGAGTAAGGCCTCCTCTCCCTCGTATATGTTTTTGGCATTCGTTATACGTTAATTAAGTAAATTGCAAGATATTATACGGCAATGAAACCAAAGATATTTGGGCCCTGACACATGAGTCCATTGTGGTATACTATTTTGTAAAGCCTTCATATACTTCAAGGTGTCACACACTGTCTCCATAAAGTACCGTGGCACTTCGAAGTATGGCCCACTATGTTATTGTGCGTGATGACTCTTGAAAAGTAAAGTTACAACGCACAGAGGTTGGCATTATGTCTTTATTCCATGGTGTGATCTTTTTATATTTGATTATGTATTGAGATCTTGTGCCGGAACATCGGAAAATAAAAAGAAGAACCAACAAGTACTTCTATTTAATTATTAGGTCTACCAGCTAATTCCCCGAGAAAAGAGAACGAAACCATAACTATTATTAACCAACAAGAAACATACATAAAAAGCTCATTAATAATATCCTTCACCAAAATCAATGTGTACATATTCTATTCTGTCTTGGAATATTTGTCCAATGTCCAAAGTCACTATGTAATTGTTAATAAACACTTCATCTAAATTACTCAAAAACATTTCTGTTTTTCACAACGAGTTTAATATGAAAATAAAATAAGAGTGAATACATTTTTATAAATTCCTCTTAACGGGGTTTAATTAACATACCCGCTTCGTAAATAAAAGATTATATATCCTGTTTGACACATTTAATTAACCATATATAATTGCTATAATTATGCAATAATGATATATGGTTTAATAACACATTCTTGAAAAAAAACTATGCAACTGAAATAATCTACTTAGTTTTTACACTATTTGAATAATATTAATTGCACAATAATTAGTATATAATTATAATGAGTGCTGCTTATCTGAATGACAATTTGACACAACACACTCTACATGTAGGTTTAGATCGAAAAATTTTAAGATCGATTTAGAAAAAAATAAAACTGGGAAAAAATCTACAAGAATTGGCTATGCTGGAGGACTGTTTTATATTGGATCTAAGCTGCGTGAATATTTAATCTTATGGTGTAGCCAGCTAGGCAGTAAGTGGTCACTCTTCCAGAGTACCCGGTCTCGCTTCATTGGTGAAACTTCACATGTTAAACTTAGTTTGTCAGTTTTCTGTGTGTTTGATTTGCTTTGCTTTTATAATTGTGAATAGGACAACGATCGAAATGTTGGTTTTAATTTTCATTAAAAAAAATCAAATTATGGGATTGAAAGACACAAGAGAAAAAAAAAGAAACCGTATATGTGAAACAAACCATTTAGTACCACAAGTATTAGGTTCAGAGGATTAATAATTGGTATTTTAGGTAACAGTTTTTTCATTTCCAGCTTACACTATCCTACTAAAAAGTGAAAAAAACATAAACTATTTCGTATTTACTGTAAGATACACAGCCTACCATCTTTGGGTTTTACAATAGGGGAGTTAAACAATTTTATCTCCCTTGATTACTCTCTATGGTTAGAGGTAAGAAAGTGTACCGTCTGCAAGCCAGAGGGCATTCTCCTATTACCTACAACTTAGTATATGTAATACATATAAATGTATCTACATTATATTTTATTTTCTTAAAGTGTTTCGTCTGAAAATAAATAAATAAATAAATAAATAAATAAATAAATAAATAAATAAATAAATAAGACTGAAAAGTAATCTTGACCCAATAAGTACCCACAATATAATTGAATAATTATTGATGCAAGGTTGAATTATAGTATTTAAATAAATAAATAAATAAATAAATTTTGAAACATGACCTTGAATGCCGCATCAATATACACTTTAAATATTTTAGATCTTTATTTTATTTTTTATTTTTATTTCTTCTTTTTTTTTTTTTTACTTTTTTTCTTTTTTTCATTGACACACAGTGAAAAAAATCATGTTATGTCTATCAATTAAATTTATTTATTTATTTATTTATTTATTTATTTATTTATTAATTATTTATTTATTTATTTATTTATTTATTTATTATTATTTATTTATTTATTTATTTATTTTAAATTTTGGTAAGTAACTTTATAAGGGAATGGTTGGTTACTTTAATTAAAACGTTTGAAATAAATAGGGATTTTTTCTAAAAAGTAATGAATCGTTTACCATTTCATATGCCATTTTTTATGAAATCAAAATAAAAAAAATATGACAACCAAAAAAACGGATAAAATTATTGAAACCATACAGGTATTTAATGTTAAAGTTTATTTTATTTATTTTTTATTCACATTCTAAATACTTTTACAATATTCTCTCACATTCATTTATCAGTTTATAAGTTTGATGTTATCTTGTATATTGAATAAGTATGATGAAGTTTTTGTAATTGATAAAAACGATACTTGTAAATTCTTAATGTTATCGATGGATGCTGACCATAAAGGGGTTCATTTGTCGTTTGTCGGTACGTGTCATGTATTGAGTCATACGGTAATGTTGACAGGTGTGCGGAGGTATGTGAATTACGGATACTAATTAACAGATTAGGACTTCAACACCATCATCTTGGTAATACATTACGGGATAAACAATTCATCAATGAGAAACTTTTTAATAAACAGCAATGTGACATGTAGATATGAGGAGAATCTTGGAGCAACTATTGGGTAAGGGAAAGAATAAAATGTAATTGTAATCGCCAAAAGTACATCATAATTTAGGTTGGTTGGTTGAATGTTGCTTAACGTAGCATCAGCAATTTTTCAGCTATTCGCGACGAGAACTATTTAATTAATCTCTATGGATTAATCTATAATCTATATTAATTAATCTATATTATATTATCTTAACATTTGGTTGTTTAATATATATATATATATACTTGTACATAGTTTTATACTTAGAATTATTTTAAATATTTTTAATTACTACACGTAAAGAAATTATTATTTTTATTAATAGTATGTAATCACTCATATTGGAGGGCCTTATGTAAGATTGGCTCAGTCCAAATAAGCAACCCTCAAAAAATAAAGTCATTATTATTATTATTATTATAACAATTTTGTGTATGCATGTGAAGTGCGAGTGTGTTGTATGGTCTGCCTTGTACTAGCGCGCACTCAGGGCGACTTTACCGTGCTAGCTTACAGAGTCAGTACGCCGCAGACAAGCGTACCACTCCCCCAGTCCATTATACTGATACCAGGTGAATCAGTAAAGGCCAACGGCAAGGAAAATTCACTTTCCCACATGTGGTCCGAGCGGGACTCGAACTCACAGCGGTGAGAGACCCTGGATTTGAAGACTGACGTCTTATCCATTAGGCCACCGCGCCGTCTCATAATTTTGGGTTCGTTTAATTAATTAAAATTAGTTAAATGTAATTTTGTGAAAGGCAATTATATACATGTATACAGAATATATCGATTTAATTTTCTCCCACATCGGCGTAAACTTTATAAGTTTTGATACTATTTCAAGAAAAGAACAACTGATAAAGTTCTTCCACAAACATGTATGTATTGAAGTTTGTATTTCTAGCTATAGACTGCCTATTATTAGTATCATATCTTTGTCCTTATAGCAAACATAACCATTTTATTTTATTTTTAAAGTTTAAAATGCTAAACAAAATATATTAATTATACTTCTTTAATTTGGTTTATTCATTTTTATCATCTTTTTATTTTAACTGTTTTTTTTAATTCTTGATAGTTTTAATTTCTAAAATATTAAAAAATTAACATATTTGACTTAAAGAAAATATAAATTTATTAGTAAAAAAAACTTTTGTCACATAAAATATATATTTATTCATGAATGAATGTAAATATATCCCATTTACGGCAATGTTTAACCACTTAAAAGCGTTACCAGCCTTAGACCTTTATTACGACTGCCCCCTCGATTGCAAATCACGTTCAATCGCGTCCAATCTCGTAAGGTCACGGGCCTTGCGCATGCGTAATAAACAATGTTAAACTCCTCTATTAATTATCTTCTGAAGAATGGAGGTTCATCAAGAATAGAGAGTCCAAAAAAACTGCACTTTCACATTTACAGGATTTTTCTCGCAATATACAGATATTCTAAAATGCAGTGCATAAGCATTGTGCTATTAAAGTACAGGGTAGAATATGCTATTTTGTGGAGGCAATGGGCAGATGCAGCTAAATAGAATAAGGATGGTAACTCTAGAAAATCTATTATTAATATAATGAACACCCCAGTTATGCACTACCTCTTCTAAAAAAGATAAACAATTTCGTAGAAGAGGTTTTAGATAAAGAGAATCTATTACGAGTTTCAGACCGTGATAAGGAAATTCCAATGGAGTGGTCAGATATTTTCATCTCAAACGAGGCTCTGTAGAGTTTGAGATAAAAATATCTGACCACGAGATTGGAATTTCCTTATCTCCGTCTGAAACGATTAATTGATTATTTTTCTCGCATATACGTCTAGATTTAATTATTTAATTTGTAGGCAGGGGATTTCTTAATTGCAATGCAAAGATTTTGCTCTCGGATGAATACCCTAATTCAGAGAAAGCAAAATCGCAAATATCAATGCAACGGGTACAAATCAATAAACTCACATTAATTAGTCAAGTCGTTGCTAAATATCCCAATTTCAATCCAAATCATACATTATATCTCGTTAAATGCACCAGAAATGTTTTGGTTGGGTGCTTACAGTGGTAAAATATTGACAAAATGGCGGCGCCTTTCGTGTGACGTAATGATTACGGAAGAATTTACTATTTACGCATTTTGCCAGTAACCTTACATCTAAAAATTACACTTTACGAAGTCACGATGATCTGAACTGTAAATCTTCCAATGTTGTATATGGAATAGAGTGCAATTTATGTGGACTCATATATGTGGGTGAAACCAAAGGTAGACTAAATATACGTATGAATGGACATCAGTTTCTTTACCAACATTTTAACCAGCCGGACCATTCTGTGTTATCTATGAAAGTCAGGCTTTTAGAAAAAATATACCACCATACAAATAGTCCTACATTAAGCACTCCATACCGATTACAACGGGAAAATTACTGGATAAGAGAACTAGGCACTGCTTCGCCATATGGATGCAATGACAAAATTGTAAGCGTAGGAAATCTTTCAAGCCCGGGTTGTAACAATGTAAATGTTTTACACTTGTTTAACAAAACACCACGTGACAATAGAAGTCATGGACATCGCCGTTATAACAGACCTAATATCCATGATGTTAGTTTTCTTAATCTTTTACCATTCCTACAGAAACCTCTCGGATTACACCATATCCGAACTAAACTCTACTCTATACCACTATCCCGTCTTAGACAGTTACAAGAAGAATGCATATCTAAAACTACTATAAATTCAAATACACCAGAATATAAGCTTACTGCTATCATCATGGATATTGCTTTTAACAGATTATTTAAACCTGCTCGGGAAAACGATATTGATAACGATGGTCAACGCCAATATCTTAAGTTACACTATGCTAACAAAGGCATAGATGCTATAAACATTTCCAATATTCTTCAAAATAAACAAGTCCAATCTAAAATTCCTGCTTATTTTAAAATTAATTCTCCACCTCTAGTTTCCTACTCTTACAATAAACCTATTGCATCCAAAATATTTAATTATAAACAAACATTGCAGTGTTTAAACTTTCACAATTTTACTCCACCTACTTGCTCTTGCTCGTCTTCTCCCTATATTTATGGACCGGCTGGACATGTAATAACTGGTGATCTCAATATAATTGAGAACACCAAATTAAGATTTTTACTTTCAAAAGGTCCTAAATATAGAGAAGCTCAACCTTTTACTTGGGGACAGAATTTCCGACTTGTCATGGATTCCGTTGAAGAGTACGCCAGACGTTGGGCTAAATTAGAAGATGTTGAGCTTGATACCTTATCCGACTGGATAAAGGTTGTTAGATCTTTCGTTAAAACTAGGATTGCCAAACTTAAAGGGTCTATGAGTACTAAACCGTCTTCAGTACTCAAGGATCCAGAAATCAAGGCAATTCTTACAGACATACACAACAAATATGTTGTTGTCCCAGCTGATAAGGCTTCCAACAACATTATTCTCGTTTGTAAGAGATTCTACCTTGAATGTCTTATTAAGGAGCTTGGTTTAGATAGTATATCAAATACCCCTGCATATTCTAGAACTAATTTTACCAAAGATGAAGTTCTTTCCAACCATAGGGGAGTTCTCGAGTCTTTTGGTATCAATCTTAAAGAGGAAGATCTTGATCTTCCTTACTTGTATTGGATTCCTAAACTTCATAAAAATCCATACAAGGAAAGATATATAGCAGGCTCATCTAAATGTACTACTAAATCATTATCGGTAACTCTAACACAAATTTTGACAATCGTCAAAGATGGTCTTCAGTCTTATTCAGAAAAAGTATATTCTACATCTGGAATCAACCAAATGTGGATTCTAAAAAATTCTAAAGAATTACTTGAACATCTTGCTTCTAATACTTTATCTCATGTAAAAAGTATAAAAACATTTGATTTTTCTACAAAATACACCACAATCCCTCATTCTAAATTGAAAGAACGTCTTAAAGAAATTATTCACTTGTCTTTCTTCTACAAAAACGGTAAGCCAAGATACAAATATCTGGTGCTGAACAGGGATTCTGGTTATTTTGTCAAGCATCATACGGATTCCAAACAAAAATATACTGAAGATACCATCAACAAAATGTTGGAGTTTTTGATAGATAACATATTTGTTGTGTTTGGTAATATAGTATTTCAGCAAACAATCGGTATACCAATGGGTACAAACTGTGCACCATTGCTTGCTGATTTGTTTCTTTATTCTTACGAAGCAGAATTTATGCAGAACCTTGTTAAATCTGGAGAGAAAACTGTCGCCAAATCATTCAACTCAACATACAGATACATAGATGATTCTGTCTCTTAACAATCCTAAATTTGGAGACTATGTAAATGTCATCTATCCTAGTGAGCTTGAAATAAAAGACACGACTGATTCCTCAAGTTCTGCTTCATATTTAGACTTATACCTGAATTATGACGCACAAGAAAGGCTACATTTGAAACTTTATGACAAACGTGATGACTTCAATTTTTCTATTGTCAACTTTCCTTTTTTATGCAGCAATATACCTGCTTCTCCTGCTTATGGTGTATTTGTTTCCCAATTAATACGCTATGGTAGAGCTTGTTCCCACTACGGGGACTTTGTACAACGAAGTAGGCTGCTTGCAAATAAATTGTTGACTCAGGGATATTGCAAGCCTAGGCTTATCAAGGCCCTCAAAAAGTTTTATGGCCGTCATCACAGTATTGTTGATAAGTTTGATGTCTCTGTGTCCAGGATTGCCTTGGATATATTTGACGTCTCATAGTTCCATGTTCCTTTCACACAATTTTGATTACACACGTGACGGGTGTAGCTAGCTAAACAGGAGGTGCTTACCCTTCCGGAGCACCCGGCCTCACTTCCCTGGTGGAAGTTCACGTGTCTAACCTAACTTGTCAGTTCCAAAGTTTTTACTTTGCTTCTGGATTGTGATTCGGAAATGGATAAGTATGTTTGTTTTTGATTACGTAGGTTCAATGGAGGGTAGATCGAAAATCGGGTCTAGTTAAAAGTTTAATTTACGTTATTTTTATAAAGTTTGATAATGTAGAAAGAATTTTCAATTCATCAGTTAATTAAATCAATTTTGAACATCCTAGTTACGCCAAACTATCAAGCCCTTCTTGAAATGCACTAACCTACGTTAATAGTAAACTCTTAGGTCGTCGTTACGTCACGTAGAAACTGGGCCATTGATATTGATACAGATGTTTGTTTCAGAGCGGGTGAACATGTTTCATTTCATTTGTGATAGCCTAAACTGACTGTGAACCGGTGTTAGGTAGATAAAACATTTTCGTCAGTGTTTTGTAGTTATTAATCGAATTTGGATTTTTATATTTCTAATAAGTCACTTTAATTGAAAAAAAATAGTCCCCGTTTACTTAGATACCCTGCACGTGCTTACGCGGGGTGCGAGATATGAAAAATATTGCACCCTCTATCCCGTGAGATTAATCTCTCACATATGCGAGAAAAACATATGTTGCACCTGATGAAGCGGTATCATAACAGTCTATTGATAATAAAGCACTTATTTAAAACCAGAACCCCTGTTCAAGTTAAAGCTGTTGTATGCATTTAACGAGTCTTTACGTGATACCTGAAAGAGGCGGGTCGAGTCGTTAGACGAGGACGGTAAATGGCATATATGCATGGTTTGGTTTCAATCTAATGACCATTCAGTCGTAAGTCTAAGACTTAAACCACCAGTTCACAATTAAGTCGGGGTCTCAATATTATTTCGGATATAAAGCTCCGTTTTGTAAATCATGCACGAGTTATCTCTCCTTATGTGGCCATAAAAGCGGTGCTTTCTGAGATTCATGACTTTATTAAAACACAAAGTTTCTTTGTAGTATAACACATTATAACGTAGCATTCGCGTTGCAAATACATTTATCATTACAGACTTGTGACAGTCATTATATGTGGTTGTAACTTAAGCCCCATTTATACGACGAGAATTACATACCTAAGTATTTTTACTCATATGTAAATTTACTCATGTAAGCAAAAGTATATTTTGCTTTGCGTTCATACATAATTTATGTACCATAAGTAAATTTGAAGTTTTCAACCAATTTTGGATAATTTTCATTCTGAACATTGAACAGTTTAGACTTGATTATCAGATAAGAACGTTTGCTTACTATTTAAGCACTGATTTGATACTGAACTATTATAATGACGAAGGAGCAGTTCTACTTGGTGATCCAGCATATCTGTCATATAACAGTTTTCGAATTTAATCATAAAACACATTTAAATGTTATATGACATATCATTTAAAGACTTGTTTACTCAAGCCTTATACAAACAAACAAAATCTTACACCAGTGCAGAACACATTTATATACCGTCTAGTAAAGGGTAGAACGGCACTGGATCTTCGATCTCTTTGGGTGTCTTGAAATGCCCATTGTGATGTTTGCAAAAAAGATTGATGTCCATGTCGTGTTTGCTTGTTCTGTAAAAGGAGCTTGTGTTGGTCCTCATAACATATATCGGATATTTATATTAGCCCATGTCTCATAAAACCCAGTCTGGGCCCCAAAATGTTTACACATTTTAGCTACATGTATTTATTACATCAACACTTTCTTTTTAACTGAGGTGGATCCCTAACTCAAATTACTTAAGCTTCATCCCTGTATATGAAGCTGCAAATTAATTCTTTAGGGATCGGTCAAATGTTTTTATTAAACTTGATGGTGAAAATTATTTCAGTGATGTTGAAGATGATGATGCTTGTAATATTTGTTCTCCAAAAACACTTCGTGACGACATGGCATCTCCTTTCATGGACAATTCATTGTCAAATTTGTAAAAGTAAATTTTCTTTAAAAGTGGTTCGCTTTTGTTGCTCTAGCACTTTCTCTTTAAAAACTAGTAAAACGTCATGTTTTGGTGACAGTTTGTCATTCGTTTTTGTGCTTTTGTAAAAAAGATCTATTTCAATTACAAATTTTGATCTTTATTGGATACTTATTACAAACCAATGAGGGCCGTGGTGGTTAATAGTGGTTGGCTTTTTTAACCGCTATGAGTTAGATCCCCGATTGTAACACCAAATGTGGTGAGTGGGTTTCCCTTACAATTGGCACCTGTTGGTAAGCTCGATGTCAATACAATGGGATGTATGTAATGTTAATCTGTGACATTGTATATCAGTGGACAACACTATTAAACATTTTTTTCTGATACAAGGCAGATTACAAACACCCATATTCACTCCTGCACCACATGGACCTGAATGAACATTAACCCATAGAGATAAATAACCTGACATAAGTCCATTTGTTATTATTTGAGTAAATATTACTTTGCGTTCATATGACACTGTAGCAAAATTTGCATACCTAAGTATAAAATACTCACATATTATAGCAAATTTGCACTTGGTCCCTACTAGGTGCAAATTTACTTACATGAGTAAAAATTGCGTATATGCAAAGTTGTTCATACGACACGATTTGCATATGTGAGTAAATTTACATATGAGTAAAAAATACTTAGGTATGCAATTCTCGCCGTATAAATGGGGCTTTACTTGCCTCTTGCGTACCCAATATACTTTCCAAATTAAGATTAATTAACAATTTGAATAATCTGTCACCCATCTAACTACAACAATGACTTAGTGTATCGTCTTCCCTTTTAATTTTATGAGGGTCCAGCGGTCTAAAGCGCGCTTACGAATCAAAGCACCTCTGACCGCCGCGACAGATCGTAGTGTAAGAGTTTGTCAGTTTGTTTGTCAAAGTTGGTAGGCATACACCGTTTTTCACAATCTTTGATATAACCGCCTCGATCTTGACTGAGGCCCAAAACTCCGTTACTCATCTCCACTCCCCTGTATTTGTGAACACTGCGGTAGCTCAGTCGATAGAGTGCTCGCTTCGTAAGTGGGAGGTCTGACCCAAGATTTAAAAGTGAGTAGTGACTGTTCTTTCGCCAAGCACTAGGCATTACGAAATGAAAGTCACGGTTCTTTCGGATGAGAACTTAAAATAAACGATCTCTCGTGTCACGGTAGGCTTGGCACGCTAAAGAACCCTGTTGTATAATGCCATCAGCGCAACGCACAGGCAAAATTTCTGCACCTTCGCCTATAGCTGGCGACGTCTCGATATAAGTAAAATATTCTTGACTGGGACGTTAAACACCATTACTCAACTCAACTCTCCTGTATTTGTTATGTGATGGAAGACAAATCACGGTTAAAGGGAGATAAGTGCGATATGTATTGCAAACTGCTGCATACAACTATGCAGTGATTATGAGGTAACTCTTAACTCTTAAAATTTCACGTAAGCCCAAATAAAGCCTTTCAAGTTACACATGAAACATTCAAACTCCCAGTACAATTTTTATATAATGGTAACATTTCGACTTTGCATAAAATGGAAGTTGTGAAATATTACTACATGTATTTACATTGAAAGGTTCTGTAAAATATTTCATGTACATTGCCGGATCTGATATGAATACAACATGCCAACTATTTACTCAGAGGCTAGCCGAATGGTCAAAGGCGCGAGTATCACAGCGTTTCTCACAACCTAGGTTCAAATTCCTCTATATGTTAATGTTCGAAAGTGTATCAGTTGGTTTGCCGAACGTCTGTTGTCTTCTTTTTGTACCTAGATGGCTAAGTTGTATAAGGTGGCGTTTGCTAAACACTGCGCCTCTCATCGCATATGTTCGAATGCTTCTCGGGACAGATCCTCTGTGAGATTATTTGTTATTTCGCTCGCCGATGGTCGGTGATTTCCGCGGGCACTCCGGTTTCCTCCGGATTTCTGAACCGCCTTCCTCAAAGTAAATGTAAGAATCGTGACGGGAATGTAAAACTCTTTTACCTCACTTTATTTGCTTTAAATATGTAAACAAAATAAGTGAATAAGAAAATTTAAAAAAAACAAATAACTATGAGTAAAATTTAAAAAAAAATTCCCCAGTCTTGGCTTTTTTTCAACTTTCATTAGTGAGAGAACTTCACTCCATTTACTCCGAACTCAAAACTGTAACAAAAAAATGAAAAGTGAAATTATATTAACAAATTAACTTATAATGAGATAACTATAAAAATAGAAATTCCGTCGCATCGACTTTTTGGTAACTTCAATAAATACCGTTAGTCATGGAATACTTTGAATCGGGGGAATCTTGTTAGCTAAATGTTTATTGCAATCACCATGGGTAATTGCCAATATTACGATTCGTTAAGCGCGGCAATGTTGAATTTAGCCAACATGAAACTGTTGGTAGTTATTTATCGCTTCGTTACATTTAAATTATGGTGGCGCCCGCGTTTTTCTGTTACACTCATTAAACGCTTAATACTTAAACAGACATTTTACATTTTGTCATTATTTTTCAAAATTAGACAATTAAGAAGTTATTTTTTGGAATTCAAAATATGGAAATGTTTTTATTTTATTTCAATGTCTGTGATACTATTTTTGTTGTGCAAATGGACTGTTCCAAAGCAAAACATTAAATTCTCATCAGAAACCTATTATCAGTGTATGTCATATCACACATTTGTTATCTGAAAAATTTCCGTGTGAAGCGAGATATGGCCAGTCGTTCACAGTATAACATGGAAATGAGGCATGATAATCCCGTATGCTTCGTGTCATCACCTGATGCATGCATGGTTCTGCCGGTGAAGCAAATCTGATATAACCCATTTGGTTGGCTATCTTAACTACAACACAGACCTGTCGAAAGTTTAAGTTTGCCAACGAAAACAGTCAAAGCTCGGCTTCCAAAATATGTATAGTTGACGATAGATATTGACAATGAATGCCAAAAAGCTGTGTCGATATTATCACTAACGAAGGGCCAAGTTGAGCTGTCGATTAGGCACCAATTCCTTTGCTCAGGGTTCGACAGACCTGTACTGTAAATGTCTTATCATCATAAAAACAGTTTCTTTAGAATTTTATCCTTCCATCCTAAGGCTGTATAAGAAGTCAAATATACCATAAAGTTTAAGGTCCAGTCGAAACAGATAGTCTAGGAACGAATAGATTTTAATTATCATTTTGTTATCCCAAAATTGATTAGTTATCAATCTTATGTTAAACGTCGAAAATTTTATCATAAAAATACATATGGATAGAGAAAGAACACACACACACACACACACACACACAACCACACACACACACACAGAGAGAGAGAGAGAAATGTCCGTCTAGTCGCTATGAACAAAATTTCCCGGCCAAATGGCTACCAATAGAACAATTGGCATATCCAGTATTTTCGATCATTAGCTTTATCATCAAACACAAACAAAGAAATCAAAACCTGTATCAAATTCGCAAAAGCAAAGCAAAGACTTTAAAAACCGCAACATTGATTTAAAAACGTGAACAGAGAAGTCAGACCAGGTGTTCCGGAAAGGGTAAACAACTCCTGTCTAGCTAGCTACACAAGCCACACATGAAAACAAGCATACCCGTCCAGGTTCAAATATTACAAAAATAAAAAATGTAAAAACTTGGAAAACTGGCAAATTTAGTATAACACGTGAACTTCCACCAGAGAAGTGAAACCAGGTGCTTCTGAAGGTTAAAGACATCCCGTTAAGCTATGGGGAGTTTGGTGGTTGAGTAAGTATAATAAATATCAATGCAATATGCGTCAATATAACTTAAAGTGTGTCATCGATATTAAAACCCAATGATGGAAGAGGTGGTAATTTTATTTCTATTGTGTTGTCCAATCAAATTTATACTGCTGTTTTATCAAGATCAAACTTTCACAACACTTAATGTCATAAAATAGGTTTATCTCGTGACAGATATTTATACTTCCGGAGTAACTGGTCTCACTTCTCTGGTGGAAGTTGGCATGTTTAGCTTTATCTGTCAGTATTTAAACTTTTTGAGTTGGTTTTGAGATTATAGTTTAAACATGTACCGGGATGTTTGTATTTTTAATTATACATTTGTTTGGTCATTTTTTGGTTCAGTTTTTGTAAAATAAGGTGTATGCTCAAGGAACCATAGGTTGTAAATAAGAAGAATTGTTACTTTCCACCAAGAATTTGTCCTTGACGAAACCACTTAAAAATGTTGTGTCACATGTTCATCCAATATATAGTTTTGGAATCAATGGCCTTCTCTTGTCTTGTCTTGCCTGCTGTTTGTGTGATTTGCATTGGGTATTTAAAGGTTTTTTACAAGATGTTGTTTTGGTTTCAATTTAGGATCAAATTGTCATAAACACAACTTGATTTTATCCCCAAGAGTGAGAAGTCAATGGTTCGTTGCCTAGTTCATAGTATTTAGAGGACATAGTATAGACGGGTTCACCCGGTGTCAGTATGATGTGGGAGTGGCTTGCTTGTTGTCTGCATCTACTGACTCTGTGGCAGACACTTTAAAGTCACCCTCAGTGCACGCTGAACAAAACAGAACACAAAACACACTCGCATATCTCGCTCATTCACAAAATTGTTGCTAGATTAATCTTTGAAAATTAATCGACTTGATTTCGTCGCAGAGAATTGCTGATGCGACGTTAAAACATAACACAAAATACTTGTTTTTTCATTTTTGATGTGTTACACATATACAGTCAACCTTTCTATAATGGTCACACAAGGAAACCAGTAAAATGACCTTTATGGACAGGTGGTCCTTATATACAGGTTCAAACAACATGAATAAAGAACAATTGGTATACAATTCTAATGGCTTTTATAAGCAGGTGCCCTTATATAGAGGTAGCCTTAAAGGCAGGTGCACTGTGTGTATTATATCAAAACACTTAGTTTTTGCTTCATAGTTGAATTTTTTCTTAGAATTTATTTTAAAGATTTTTGTATTTAAACTTCATGTTAAATTTGAAAAAAGTAAAAATACACACACACACACATATGTACAGTCGAACGTGTCTTAAAGGCCACCAATATATCAGGGCCACCTGCTTTTAATTGTGGGTGGAATTTTATCCCAATTGATACTAGTATTTATTCGGGTTATTTGAACCCTTATATAAGAGCCACCAGTGCATAAAGGCAGCTATTACTTGTTCCTTTTGGTGGCTTTTATAGACATGTTTGATTGTAAAGAATAATACAATTATAAAAAACGTAAGGAAATCATGTTAATTTTAAGTCAGCAAGAAATTAAAATATGCAAAAAACATTTAAAATAGATTTTCAAAAAATTATAAATTCGATGCAAATTAAAAAGTTTTATTTTCAAAATGCATTTCAATATCTAAAGAACAACGAAATTATTCTAAAAAATGTAATAATTCATAAATAAACAAACATGTGTATTAAAAAAATTTAAAAAATGAATTTTTGAAATTAATAGAAATTAATTATTTAAAAATATATTTTTCAGAAATAAATCTTAAAATATTAAAGAAGTCTTGAAATGATATATAAAAATTCAAACATTTACGTCAAATCCATTATAAAAAAGCCATTTTATAATAACAAATTAATATATGTCTGTTGTGATTTAATTAGAAGATGTATTCATCATAATTAATGCTTTCCAAACGTACGCAACATGATGTATTTATAAGGCACAAATTGTAAAGCTCATGATGTATTGTCTTCGAATTGTATTTTTGTGCATTACTAAATAATCGTTTGTCATAGGCAAAGATAGAATGTATTAATTATTTGTGGACATTATTATTCTCTTGCAGGTGTCATCTTCAATGTCATTCAAAGTGAAAGTAAAGACACTTCCATTAGAAATTTCTGCCACTATCTTAACGTAACTCGACACCAATTTAACTCCATCTAGTTAAGACAAATGACAAATCTTTTTAACCATTAGGGGATGTATGTGTTATGTTCTTGACATCGTGCTCATGTATGTATGTGATATTTGCGAAATTTAAAACTTCTTTCGCTGACATGTTCGCCCGATCAATTATAAACTGTGAGCATTACGGATTGCCAATTAGAAAGTTAAAAAACGACATGTAATTGATTTTTACGATCTTGTTAAATTTTAATGTTTTTTTCAATTAATGACATTTTAATTACAAAGCACAGTGAAATAAATAACGGAGTGCATGTCATTTTTAAAAAAAATTAAGTTTGTACCAAGTTTTCCTGGCAACAAAAAGTTTTTACAGAACTTATCTGCACTTATTCCATTGTAATTTTGTGACAATTTTCCTGTGAACAAAATATTTTTACATTGTATTTTGGCATGTGCTATTTTTGAATTTGGATAAAATAACGCATTCAATAGTAGCAATTGCCATGCATTATTTTTAAATGCGTTATCTTAATAAAAATTCAAAAGTAGCATTGACAATTTTTTAAAATTGAAGCAAAATATTTAAAGAAAACCTTTTTTCAGATTACCAATTAATATACTCACTGATGAAAGTTCAAGTGTTGAACTTAATTTGCCAGTGATCAAAGTTTTGATTTGCTTTTAAGATTGTGATTTGAACAATGGACCGGCATGTTTTGTGTTTTGTCATTACTGAAGTTTTTCTTTATTATTTCATTAGGATTTCTAAATTCTAAAATTTAGAATATAAGGAATACATATAGAATAATGATGTAAAAACCAAAAATATAACGAACACTATTTTACAAAATTATTTAACAAGCTTAAGTTTACCACTTTTAACTATTCTTAAGCGCAGTTATCGTCCAGAATATTTACAGAAATTTATCGTTCGTTTGCTTTAGCGCATGTACTGGTTGGACTACTATTAGGCTGCAACAAAATTTTTTTTCGAAGTTGAAAACACTGACTTAAAATAATTTCAGCAACATTGAATAAAAACGTTTAGAATACAAGTACTGGCTTATTTGTCATATTTTCCCATTTTCATTTATTCGTTTCAAATTTTATGAATATGGGACACACAAAGCTTACAATTTGAAATATAATCCGAACTAACACTCATAATGGCATCCCCTTAGTCATTGAACTTTTCAATTACGAACTTGAACCAGTGTGTGTAGCAAGTCAAGAGCTTTGACATATGTATCATAATTGTCTGGCTTTGACGTCCACTAGTTCCATGATCCTTTACCAAATTTTGATTACACATGCAGAGGGTGTAGCTAGCTGAACAGGAGGTGCTTACCCTTCCAGGGCACCCGGCCTAATTTCCCTGGTGGATGTTCACCTGTTTAACCTAACTTGTCAGTTTTTACGTTGCTTCTGGGTTGTGATTCGAACATGGATTAGTATGTTTGTTTTTTATTTGATATTGTTTTATGACCTTTTCTTGGTTCTTTTTTTATTTTGCTTAGTATATCAGCACTAGCATATCTTTATAATAACATTCCAAATAAACTCTTAAAATCTACAAATATCTAATAACTTATTGAACTTTATCAAGTAAAATTGGTGCAAAAACATTATGTCAACAATTGCAGTTTTGTGTTATTGCCCTGATTTGTTAGACTGATCGACTCGTGGTCGTTTTATAAAAAATAGAGAACAGCCTATAAACCACGAACAGGTTTGGAAAAAAAGAAAACTGCAAAAAAAAAAAAAAGAAGAAAAAAGCAAACAAAATTCAACTTGCAAAAAGAAGAAAAAAGCAAACAAATTAAATTTGCAAAAAACATACAAAAAGAACAAAAATTAAAAAGGAAGACAAAATTGTAAAACCGTGAACAAGATAAAAAAAATTCTTTTTAAAAAATTAAGAAAATGTCGTCGTAAGTCTTTCCTAAATTGTGTTTTTGGCATCGAAACAAGTTTTGATAAATTGGATGCGTTTAAAATTTGTGATCTTTCCTGAATATTATTAAACAGACAGAATAATTTATTCCTAATACTTTATGAATATAATAACAATTAGACCACAAACGTGATAATAGGTAATGACATTATATGACGTGAAAATGTGAAAGTAATACTAAAATAATATATTTTTGTTAAGCCATTCAAGTTTTATATATCAAAAAAACAAGCATGAAGGAAAATTATAATTCCCACAAATTACTGAGTATACATTAATTTAATTTACTTATTTTTTTGTCTTAAAGAAACTCCACCTACATAAAAAACGCTTAATTTAAGATTCACTAAATTTATAAGGCATGTCAAAATTAACAAAATGTGTAGAAAAATGACTGTGAAAGTCAAATACCAAAAGAGCGACGATAAATCAACAACGTCAGAAAGAGATAGTTTCGGGCAAATTTCCACGCTAGACTTGGTTTGGGAGGCAAATTCAAAGACACGCTACAAAATGATGGACGATCCGTGACTATTGTTAGCCATCGTTCAGGACATCTTTATTACTTTCGATGACTTATTACCTGGTTTTTGACAAGTATTCGTCTGGTGAAGGATGATTAATATTGTAACTACCGTAAGATACCGTCTAAATGTCACTTGTAAAAGTAATAAAACGGATTTATACAAGTCATTTGGTAATTAGGACCCCACTTCCTTGAAATTTAAACAATGAAAAATTGAATTTGTAAATATAATCAACGCACTGGAATTTATTACATAAATCGTTAAAAGCGGAAAAATAAAAACTTAAAACAATAGCATCAGTTTTTATATGCATTTTAACTTTTACGGCGTCTTCTTCAATGCATTTACTGTTATATACAATATGGCCTCCTGCTCCTATTGTAATATTATTTTTTATTTTATACGCATTCTCTGTTGCATTTCTGATAAATGCTTTGTTTTCTGCTAGTGTAAAAACTAAATTGACCATTAGATGTAACCTTAGATGATTTGTTGGTTTTCTCTTTTTGTATTCTATGCAGCTATATTCCTGTTTATTATTATTTTGCTTTCGGTCAATTTGTTTCAAAGTTAATTATAATAAGTTTAGTACGCTATGGTAAAGCTTATTCCAACAACAAGAACGGCAACGAAGCAAGCTGCTAACAAATTAAATGGCAGCCTTAGTGTTTTAAGATCCAATTTTAGGCCGTTACCACAGTAAAGTTGATAAGTATGGTGTCTATCCTGAATATATTGGATGCCCCATAGTTCTATGTTCTTTTCTTTGATTTTACATGTGACGGGTGTAGCTACCTATAGAGGAACTGCTTACGTTTCAAACAACCCGGTCTTACTTACCTTTGTGGAAGTTCGCATCAGTTTTCAAACCTTTGCTTTGCTTTTGGGATTGTATTTTGAACATTAACCGATATGATTGCGTTTGATTAATAAAAAAAAAATAATAATAATAATAAATGAAAAAAATACATAAATAAATAAAAAGTTAAGACAATACTAATAAGATGCAGTATTAAAGTCTATACCATATACACTGCCAAAGAACAGCTGAACAGAAATTTGTTGTTGCCACTTGCAACGAAGAGGGAGGCTATATTCGTTGTACACTGATGCGTTTACATGATACAAAACATAATAAAATATTTACATTTGAGATGTTTTATAATATGAAACACTGTTTGAGACTATAATTACGTTTCCTGAAATGACGTTCTGTGTCTATAGTCATATCGTCATAGATTGGCTGTTCCAACGATTGGACATGCATGTCGTATACGATAGTGTTTTCAATTTCTTTCAGGATTTAAAACCAAAATTATATTTCCAACAAATCAGAAACATGTAAATATAACCATTTAACTGTCAAGAAATAGCGTTTATAGTGCTATAACTTCCATTGCCTTACAAAGCAAACTAATCATAATACACTAGCGTGCGTTAACTATTCAGTTTTCTTTGCACGGTAATTGACGTTTTAGAACTAAAAACGACATTTCTAGACAGTTCAATGGTTAAATAAACATTTCAATGGACTAAATTTAAGAAAAAATTAATCATTTTCGATTTTAATGGAATTATGCATCTAGTCCAAAATAATTTCTGATGAAACTCTGGAACAAATCTTCTGCAAACATAAGGCTTCCAATGTAAATGGCTTCATTTTTCTTGTGGATGTTCATTACGTAGTTAACTGCAATAATTTTTTTCTTTTCTTTTTGGGATTTTGATTTAAATATGGATCGGTATAGCTATGTTTGATTTGGTTCTTGTTCAGCGAACCACTACTTCCCACTATAGCAAGTTGCAATGAGTAGAGCGATTCTTCAATGTGCCACGTCTACCGTGACAAGGAACAAGTGTCCAAGGT
This sequence comes from Anadara kagoshimensis, assembly GCA_021292105.1. NCBI lineage: Eukaryota > Metazoa > Mollusca > Bivalvia > Arcoida > Arcidae > Anadara > Anadara kagoshimensis. The sequence goes on from CM037858.1 coordinate 48,408,026, forward strand.
CTTTTCCGTAGGACACCTGAATTTTCTTTTCTTAATACTGATGTCCCGGCGAAAGATTTTAAAATTTTGGCCAGACTCTGGTTAGGGTTCAAACACCAATCTCCCACGTTCGAAGCGAGTACTCTACCATCTGACCTACCGTAATTGTATTATTTTTATTATTATTAAAGGGATGAAGGAGAATGAAATACTATTGACCTTTATGAATTTAGAGAAAAAGTAGTGACGCCCATAAAATTTGCAATTCATTGTTTTTAAGTTCAAAACTCAGAACAAAGCGATAAAAGGATAAATGTCCGGTTCATCTCAATCTAACAGGATGACAGGTTTAAAATTTTGATAACATTAACCTGGTGTAGATAATAGGCCTAAACACAAATTTTCACCATAACTCTCATTAAATGACCTATTCTTGGGAGATATTCTTGTTGAAATGCAGACAATTTTGTCTAAAAGGTGGCACTAACTATAAAAAACGAAATAAAAACTTGTTCTTACCAAATAAAAGTTGTGTTAAAATCCGGGAATAATAAAAAAATACGACATATGACAATAATAGGGAAGAAAAAGCAAAATCATCAATGTCAGAAAAACGAATAAATGTCGCAATGTTCTTATTGAAGCACTCTCATGAGGCGACAATTGAAAGAAATTGCTACGTTTTATCCTTATTTGCCTAAAGCGCATTGGTTTATTGTTCATTTTACAAAAAGGAGTTATGAATTTTTATAATTATGTTTTGCATAATTACAATATAGAAATAAAAAACAACAACAATAAAAAGATATATACAAGAAAAAAAAAAAAAAAAAAAACATGACTCACTTCTAAAAAAGCAACAATTTCAAAATATGATGACTTTATCGAAATGGTTTGTTTTTATCCCTAGTTGTTTTGTTTTTTGTTACGAATATTTGACTATTTATTGTTTCCGTTTCTTGTAGTTTTTGTTGTTTGTTCAATGTTATTTTAGCTCATGCCAAAAATATTTCATTCATTTAAGTTTTCATAAGTTCGGTTAAGTACGAACTGCAACACGGAGATGCCAATGACCTAGTAGCCTGAACCTGGATTTCAGATCATTTCATTTATACTCTTACCAATGTGGTATGAATCTTTACTTAGCAAATTCTAGTGTGACACAAAAACTTAGTAGTTATCTTCTGGTATTCAGGTATGGTTCTGAAATGAGCAGATTCTAGTGGGAAAGTTTGACAGTTCGCTTGACAGAGCTCGGTGGTTTTCTAGTATTCTGGTAGGATCCTCAAATGAGCAGATTCTAGGTGGGAGAAAGTTTGTCAGTTCGCTTGTCGAAGGTTGAAGGTTATCGTCTGGTCATAGTACCTCGGTTTGCCAAATATCTCAAATTGTTGATTTCTTTACTCTGTTCTCTTTTGTATCTTAAATCAGCAACATAGAGACAATAAAGACAAAAAGATGACGGGGCGGTTATAACGGTTGTAAATGAAGTAAATGTACAGAATGGTTCATAATTACAACAATAATCCAAACTCATGCAAACATATCGCCCCTTTTAAAATCACAATCTTAAAAGCAAAATTAAGTCTAGAAAAAAACTTGGAATGGTCATTTAAGTTAAACTCTTGATTTCCACCTGGGAAGTGAGACCGGGTGTCCCAAAAGGGTAAGTACACCATTTCTAGCTAGCTGCATCCGCTACATGTGAAATAAAAATTGAGAATGAAAGGAACACGTAAGTATGAGTATGGGACATAAAATGCATTCAGGATAATTTTAGATACAGAGACATCATCTTTTTAACAATTTTGTGGTAAAGACGGGAAAAAAAATAAATAAATAAATAGATAAATAAATTTAGGCTTGCAATTTCGCTGAACTTAGTCCATTCTCGATGAAACCGGAAGGGGACAATAGGGTTTCTCGTTGTCTGTCCTCAAACAGTTTTCGGACTTTCTTCTTTTATTTGTTGAAATATTGAGTTCAATGGTTGACCTACAACTCATTTTAGTTCTATTTGACATTAATTTCAAAAGTTTTGACTTAGTTATGGCTCTAGGAATTTTTCACTTTTGTTAAAGTTTTCTGTCAGACCTTTTCTTTTATATGTTGAGATATTCACTGGTTTTAATAAAGCCAGCCAAGCAACAGAATTTGTCTGCTACTTGTTTGGATTTTAATCAAGTCTGCGGCGTTCTTTCACTTAGTTTACATTTTCTATGTACATTTCTTCACACTTGCTGTCTTCTACTTGAAAATGTGACTAAAAGGGATATTGGATTCATATTTGGCATGTGCCTTTATATATTTTACTTACCAGTCAAGTTTGACTTAGACTCAATATCAAATAGTTTTGACAGAGTCATGGTCCTTGAAATGTTCACTTTTATAACAATTTACCGGAAGTGGACATGATTCTACGTTAAATAGAGTTCTTTTAACCCTTTACACAAAGTCATTCTATGGATTTCCTTTTCAGACCTTTAGCATAGCGTGTTTAATTTGATCCCCAATCTTCTTCTTTTGTATTTCCGCGGAATCTGGTTTACTGCAAATGGGCTTTCAAATCTCTAAATAGGTAATACTTACTGAGGACTGTATCTTTAGTTTAGGGAATTTAATCATTTAGACTTGCATATGAATAGCAACGTATGCAACCCTTGGCGTGTGGACATAGGAGTGGTCGTGAAGAAGCAATACATTTTGCTAAAGTCTTCTCTTCTTTGTTTAAAGCAACTTTCATCTGCTACATTAGATCTGCATTGCAACTTGCTAGATGGAGTTTCAAGCAGGTTTCCAATTGCCCAAAAACACTATTGGAACCCCCAAAAACACAGTGGACATTTTTTGCCGGTTAATGGTTTGGTATTGCGGTTTTTTTGTTTGTTTGTTTTTTTTCGGGGTGGGGGGTGTGTTATGATGCTTTCAAGAACCCCACAATTATCCCTGACAAGTGAGCTTGATATGCTTCAAGTAGTGATGTGTTGTCTGAATTTGGTCGTACGTTCTGGTGAATACGTTGTTCTACGAAAATACTAACTTAGAAGACGAGGTTATCAAGGTGCTTGCTAATGAATGTGAATGACAATTTAATATTGACTGACTAGATAATTATTTTTCAGAATGTGTTGTTGCAATGTTCTTTCATTATATTGTTAGTATTAATCTAAGATTAAGGTATGCTTGGTGTATGAAAATGTTTTGTATTTTACTGGTCATGCACTGAGAAAATATGGGACGACTTTAAGGTGCTAGCTAACCTAGTAACTATGCCGCAGACAAGCATACCACTCCGCAGTCACATTATGCTGCCGATTGATGAAACAGTCGATAGTCTGTCCTAAAATAGCCAGGCCTTAATCGAGGAAGCAGTACCTCATTTTAGAGTCTTATGTATGACCCGATAGGGGATCGATCTCACAGCCTTCTGCTCTGGAAGCTGACGTTCTACCACTGAGAATATGGTTTAGAATGTATCTTGCATATACCGAATCACGTGACTTGTTTATTTAATTGACTTTCTTTTTATTCAGGGACATCAAGTGATGACCCAGATTTTCAAATTAGCAAATCCAATGAACTGCGAAGCTGTTTTTACAGCAGTACTTGTTGGTTGGTTAAATGCTGTTTTTACAGCAGTACTTGTTGGTTGGTTAAATGCTGCTTTTACTGCAGTACTTGTTGGTTGGTTAAATGCTGTTTTTACAGCAGTACTTGTTGGTTGGTTAAATGCTGTTTTTACAGCAGTACTTGTTGGTTGGTTAAATGCTGTTTTTACAGCAGTACTTGTTGGTTGGTTAAATGCTGTTTTTACTGCAGTACTTGTTGGTTGGTTAAATGCTGTTTTTACAGCAGTACTTGTTGGTTGGTTAAATGCTGTTTTTACTGCAGTACTTGTTGGTTGGTTAAATGCTGTTTTTACAGCAGTACTTGTTGGTTGGTTAAATGCTGTTTTTACAGCAGTACTTGTTGGTTGGTTAAATGCTGTTTTTACTGCAGTACTTGTTGGTTGGTTAAATGCTGTTTTTACTGCAGTACTTGTTGGTTGGTTGAATGCTGTTTTTACTGCAGTACTTGTTGGTTGGTTAAATGCTGTTTTTACAGCAGTACTTGTTGGTTGGTTAAATGCTGTTTTTACTGCAGTACTTGTTGGTTGGTTAAATGCTGTTTTTACTGCAGTACTTGTTGGTTGGTTGAATGCTGTTTTTACTGCAGTACTTGTTGGTTGGTTAAATGCTGTTTTTACTGCAGTACTTGTTGGTTGGTTAAATGCTGCTTAATGTCACATCAGCAATTTTTCAGTTATTCGTGACGAGAACTATTTTATTAATCTCTATGGGTTAATCTATTTTGTGTATGCATGTGAAGTGCAAGTGTCATGTATAATGTACCTTGTACTAGAGTGCACTCAGGGCGACTATAGTGCTAGCTCACAGAGTCAGTACGCCGCAGACAAGCATACTACTCCCCAGTCCATATACTGATACCAGGTGAACCAGTAAAGGCCAACGGCAAGGGAAGTTCACTTTCCCACATGTGGTCTGAGCGGGGCTCGAACTCACAGCGGTGAGACCCTGGATTATCCATTAGGCCTCCGCGGCCTTACAGCAGTACTTGCAATTTGTTCCACCGGTTTTGTAAGCCTTTTCATGTGACAGACGTGAATTTAAGATTTCAGAATACCAGAACTTTAGGCGATAAGAAACTGCGTCAAATGCCGTCATCAAACATTTTATTATTTGGCTAATCCACGACAAAGTCTGTTCTCTAACGTCATATTGTGTGCGGGGAACACATTCATATCCCAGTGCAAAAACTTACAGGACAAATTATGGCAGAGCAGTAACTATCTTTCGTTGCCATTAGTGTACACACGGTCACTTGTTTGATTACAGCAATAACCACATAGTTTATATGTATTTCTATGAACCAGTTAAGTTTTTCCTCTTCTTATATAAAATGACACTAGAATCAAAGAATCACCGATTTTGTTGAAATATTGTATAATGGACCCTAGTATAGCAAGAGGAATAACTCTAATACACTCGAATCGAAAGATTGTCGATGTGCGTCGAAATATTGATCATTGTGAATGCTTAATATGCTGTGCAAGAAAGATACGAGTTTTTTATTAGCCAGATCCTCTTGAATGTCTAGATACACTTTGAAATCAGTAATTCTTGAATAATCTATAATAACCATTTTTTCATGTCATAATTCGCCTATGGATTAGGATGAATGTGTTTTGTGGAAGTACAAACAGCTCCACAGAGCTTATGATATTTTAGACTATAAATAAAGCCTCTTGTGTATAGTAATAGCATGGAATTTATCTCGTTGATAGATTGAAGTCTTTTACGTGGTTATAAAATAAACTCCGAGTTTTATTAAAAACAAGTTTATGAATGTTCATTAAATTTTTTTTATTCAAATGCATTTCTGTCGTTACAATATTGTATGTCTCACCATTTTCTCTCCATATATAGTGGACAACTTATTTAAGCAAAATGCTTTGTATGTGTATCTGTATCCGTAAGCTCGGTCACCATGGAAACCCCATATATTACACATAAAAGGCATTTAAAACCGTCTTATATTCCAATATTTGTTTTTCTTCTAGCTATATATCTGTATATGGAGATAGATAATTCAGATTTTTCAAGGATATGCATAAATTCTGATTATATGAATAAAGAAACAAATAAGCAAGCAATGGTACACAATTTGTACCCATTGGTATACCGATTGTTTGTTTTCTATCAAAAAGAAACATTTGCCTCTCTTTGTTGTATTTTAACTGCTGGTTCAAAGTTCTTTGAAACACTCTTGATGGAATTTAAATGGATGTTTTTCACGTCCTATTTAAGCTGCTTTTAAAGGCATTGATATTATTTATAAGCGTTTATGTTTTCAATTGGTAATTGCTCCAAATCTATTACACGGAAACCCAAAGAATGTTTTGAGAGACATGGATTTATTTGGCACTAGTGTTCGTGTGCACTTTTTTAAATATTTAAAATCCTTCTAGTGTTTAGTCCCATCAATTGTTCAGTGTATACAGTCGGACAATAGTAGTGGAATAATGGAGGTTTACGTCCAAATCGAGATTCTGTCACTTATATCGAGATGGTCATTTCAAGGATGGTGGATGATATCGAAGTGAAAACCATCAATCTTCGGCAAGCCAATTGACTCTGCGTCTAGTGGGATTCAAGCCTATACTGTGAAAGACAATACAATGTAAAGCGCGCTTTAGATTACTCAGCTGCAGTGGTCCTCAAAATGTTTATTGAGATATCGGATATCGATAGATAAGTACGCTATTAATACTTATGTATTGCTTTGTATGTTTTCTATAAAACATATAATTGCAACAAAAATCATGTTTTGGTTATTGTACAAAAACTATTCTTGAATGACTAGCCATATCCTTGTATTAGATCTAGTTAGCCATAATAAATCTCTATTACACATAGGTGCATTGCAAACCATACAACTTGAGTATGATGTAAGGGAATTAACGTTTTAATGTGATTTCTGATCAAGCCGGTTTCTCCCGGAAATCACACATTCACACGATAATTGCACATGTATTCACGTTATTCCAATACAGCTATTAAGTGTTCAAAGTGAAACAACTCATACACTCCCATACCAAATGGTCTTCCCTGTTTAGTATTTATTTTGTTCTTTCACAAATAAAATGCAGTATTGGTAATATAACATTATCATATTACATCATATTATATTACATATAATTGCCATGTGCAGAATTATAGTTTTACCAAAACACAAATATAAATACATAAATTAACCAAATAAATATAATAAGAAGTTGGTTTATAACTTTTCAAGGTTGGACGCTTTCATTTTCTCACAATTTGTTAGAATGTCGCCTCATACTTTCAGTATGTAGTACAGACCTGTCGGAAGTTTAACACCAGGGTAACGAATTAACGCTTATGTTAAGCGACCGCTCATCTCAGATACAGGTTTCTATATTTCAGCAACTTTTCGGTATTTGTTTTATATCTCTCAGCAACTTTTCGGTATTTGTTTTATATCTCTCAGCAGCATTTCGGTATTTGTTTTATATTTCTCAGCAGCTTTTCGGTATTTGTTTTATATCTCTCCTCAGCATTTCGGTATTTGTTTTATATCTCTCAGCAGCATTTCGGTATTTGTTTTATATCTCTCAGCAACTTTTCGGTATTTGTTTTATATATCTCCTCAGATTTTCGGTATTTGTTTTATATCTCTCAGCAGCATTTCGGTATTGGTTTTATATCTCTCAGCAACTTTTCGGTATTTGTTTTATATATCTCCTCAGATTTTCGGTATTTGTTTTATATCTCTCAGCAGCATTTCGGTATTGGTTTTATATCTCTCAGCAACATTTCGGTATTTGTTTTATATATCTCCTCAGATTTTCGGTATTTGTTTTATATCTCTCAGCAGCATTTCGGTATTTGTTTTATATCTCTCAGCAGCTTTTCGGTATTTGTTTTATATCTCTCAGCAGAATTTCGGTATTTGTTTTATATCTCTCAGCAGATTTTCGGTATTTGTTTTATATCTCTCAGCAGATTTTCGGTATTTGTTTTATATCTGTCAGCAACTTTTTGCCACTGTTTTATTTTAAAAAATGCAATGGATCGACAGTGAGTATATTTGTTAAAGTACACATTGAATTGAATTTACCAATGGTATATGATATTTTCGCGTAAATTAAACGTTTAGGTTTTTTTTAAATCATCTGACTACAACCTACAGTATAGACAACACACCAAGCTTACGAATAAATGTCGAATCGACAGCTTATCTCGACCCACGTTACTTATATCTGCACAGGTTTTTGTCAGCTACTTTATAATTCTAGGCGCCTTTCTGTCACAGTGCCGAATCGGCAGCTCATCTCGACCCACGTTACTTATATCTTCACAGGTTTTTGTCAGCTACTTTATAATTCTAGGCGCCTTTCTGTCACAGTGCCGAATCGGCAGCTCATCTCGACCCACGTTACTTTTATCTGCACAGGTTTTTGTCAGCTACTTTATAATTCTAGTCGCCTTTCTGTCACAGTACCGAATCGGCAGCTCATCTCAACCCACGTTACTTATATCTTCACAGGTTTTTGTCAGCTACTTTATAATTCTAGGCGCCTTTCTGTCACAGTGCCGAATCGGCAGCTCATCTCGACCCACGTTACTTATATCTTCACAGGTTTTTGTCAGCTACTTTATAATTCTAGGCGCCTTTCTGTCACAGTGCCGAATCGGCAGCTCATCTCGACCCACGTTACTTATATCTTCACAGGTTTTTGTCAGCTACTTTATAATTCTAGTCGCCTTTCTGTCACAGTACCGAATCGACAGCTCATCTCGACCCACGTTACTTTTATCTTCACAGGTTTTTGTCAGCTACATTATAATTCTAGGCGCCTTTCTGTCACAGTACCGAATCGGCAGCTCATCTCAACCCACGTTACTTTTATCTGCACAGGTTTTTGTCAGCTACTTTATAATTCTAGTCGCCTTTCTGTCACAGTACCGAATCGGCAGCTCATCTCAACCCACGTTACTTTTATCTTCACAGGTTTTTGTCAGCTACTTTATAATTCTAGGTGCCTTTCTGTCACTATCAATATCAAGTGTCGACTCCTTTTCGGTAGCCAAGTGTTAAAATTTAGACAGGCCTGTACTGCACATACAATTTTCTATTGTTATCGTCATTAAACTTTATGTGTTAATGTGCGTTAAAATGCATGACGTTGCCATTACCTACACAATTTTTAAAACATGTTTGTTTTTACTTTCGTAATCATAAACAAACTAATAACACCATTTTTTAAATTTCATCATTCAATACATTCAAAAGAATTAAAATAATCTTTTAAAAATGTTTGATAAAATTTAAAAAATGGTATACAGCAATACTTCTGTTTATCACAATTTTGGCAACCAAGAAATATTGTTATTGGTATCCAAATTCAATGGGTTCAAATATCGCATACCACTGATACGGTACTTATATATACTATAGCTGTATAAATATGCATAAGAACCAGAGTTGTTTTGGGACCAGATTTAAAATCAAGATCACGTAGATGAATACCCGCTAAAACATTCCTCTTGTGTTTTAATAAGATTGTGTAGTATACAGAGGACATTAATTTCTTGAACCAATTACAAGAGACTGAGCAAACTGTTTTTGCAACACGTTCAGCTCAGAAAATGTCTATTATAGATGCATAAGAATGTTTAAGCGACCAAACACATATGCATAATTATTGCATTATTCATATTTATGTTTGTTTTAATATACATGCATTTATGATTCTTTGTATAGGTAAACAACATTGACCTGTCCGTTTTACTTTTCATTAGGAATAGTCATATAGATGGGTCCACCCAATAGAGTTAGGATTCACAGTTAATAATATACATATTTTCCATTATTTGTGTTTACATCATATAGACGAAATATACACCCTTAAATTTACTTGACCATAATGAATATTTAAATCAAAGGTGAAGCCGACAGGTCAATGTTGTTTGCCTATACACTTATATTACTACATATAAATATTATGTTTTTATTATCTCTTCTCAGAAAGAATATTTACAATACCTATTGAATTCGTATGATAAACTCATTAAAAAAAATCTGGGACATTCGGCAATGACACACGCATTTTTACATACATTGTGCTTATGAATACACCTAAATTTAAGATAAATGTATGAATTACCATGACTATGCAATCGGAATTTTTTAGCAAATTCAACATTCAACAATTGTAATTTGACAATTAATATGAATTTGTAACTTTGTTTTTCGATTTGAATAAAATTTTATGACATGTTCTTTTGTTTTCAGCGTACTATTTTTAAGCCGCCTATTACGTCTAATCATCAATGAGTAGGCGGGAATTATCTTGATTGACATATTAGCTGTTCCCAGAATGTTTACATTGCCGACACGACCAGTTTTTCTTTCTTATTTGTATGACGCAATCGAGAAGTTTGTAAAAAGAATGTTGGGAAAATACTGTAATAATAAGAAAGTCAATTCTTAAGTGAATGAACGAATGAAGGAAACTGGAAGAAAGAATGAATAGATGAAAGAATGTATTTGTTTTAGACTAAAAGCGTATAAAATAAAAAAATATATAATAATTTTAAAGTTTTGTTGTTATCATCATCTCAGTCCAAACCTTTGTATGCCTAAGAACAAGAAAGCCATTTTATCTGCTTAAATTGTCCTAAAGTCTGTTTACAACCAATTAGTCTCTTGGTTTTTGTCCCTTTTCATGTGGTTAACGTGTAAATAAAAATCATAGCTTTTTGCATTGTGAAAACAAGCCTATGCCGTAATGTGGCCTGTTGTAACCGATGTCTAATCTAATCTCTTTACTTCATATTAAAACTTTTTAATATTCCCTTCGATATCGCTATGTAAATTATTTTAGCGCCATTTTCCTAACCTTTGCGGCGATACCAAAAACAGGAGTGAGAGGGTTTTTCATATGCTAATCAGTTTCTGTTACGGGTCATTTACACGATTCTTCAATTCTACGAAGATAGTCATCCCCAACCACGTGTATATATTGATATCACAACCAGTTTTTCTGAAACTTTTGTTGGTTTAATGTCTCTAAAAATCTACACAGTTGTTGATTTATCCTTATTATTTAATTCATATTTTCTGCTACAACGATCAGAAATATTTGTAACATATACGCCTCTAAGTATAACCCGGTTACCAAATTGCTAAATTTTACAACACGTGTACACCTGATCATGAATACGATAGTTCTTGCCAACCAACAAGTAGATTTGACAAAGTTCTTGCAGTCTTTCTAATCATCCGTACACACGATTTATAAGTTTAATTAGTTACCATAATTTACCATTTAAAAATAATATAACGGTACAGAGAGAGAGAGAGAGAGAGAAGAGAGAGAGAGAGAGAGAGAGCGAGAGCATTAGTTTAAACAATATTTATTTGAAAATCAAATCAATAACATAATGTGAATTGTTTTAAGTTTGTCAAGGTTAAGTATCACCTTTCTTAAATGAATTTCAGTAAGAATTATGGTACAATGAGAGAGAGAGAGAGAGAGAGAGAGAGAGAGAGAACGTTGTCGCAAATAATAATTTGCATGCGAATTGTGGCAAGAATGCTATTTCGTACAAAAATCTTGTAAACAAAAATTCTTAGTATGTGCAGCATTATAACACCATGTGTATATTGATAACTATGGATAAATTTAAACAATTTTGAGTAATTTTATAAACAAATTTATGAAAACAACATCCGTCCTTGTCAATCATGTGTAGTGTTGCGTGTCAACATATTGTCGATAAGTATTTCTTATGCAAATTAGCTCAGCATTTCCCTGTCCGAAATGGTATCAACCGAAATGTAGGACTTAGACAAAATAGCCGTTGCTCAAAATTGACCAAAATTTACGGAGTATGGAGCAAAACTGAGAAAAGTTTAAGAATAGAAATATTAAAAATTAATTACGGCATGAATTGTATAATAAATGTACGATTTTACTTTTAAAATAAAAAGTTTCGTTTTAGAGAATTTTGCGAAAAACCAAGAGACTAAAGGATCGTAAATGGACTTTAAATATGAATTCTCACTTTTAAGAAATACAACTACAGGTATGAATTCATAGTAAAATCATCATCCTAACCACGCGAGCTAGACGTTCCGGTTAGAAAAACGCCTAATGTGGATAAACGATAAATAAAATGAAGAACCAAAACAAATAAAAATCCATGGCACTGGTTACGTCCTTCCACGTCACTTCCGGTTTCCGTTTCTCAGACTCAACCTCAACTTCTTCCTTGGTCGTATTCTTGGGCTGTTTACGTTTTGCAATGACTTTCTTGACGGCTGATTGAAAGGTAGAATGTTTCTCATATTTATCTTTTGGAATAGGTTTCTTTGGTTGTACTGGCTTGGCTGGTTCTATCTCAATGCTTTTGAGGACCGAGTCCTTGTCACCTGGTGCAACCGACGTTTGTTTGTCACTGCGATGGAATTTCTTATTCTTACAAAATCGAATAAACGAAAATCTAGTTACACGCTGTAACCATTTTGGTACACGTTTTTGCTTTGTTTCCCAAAAATTAATGCGAAGTTGAAATGTTGTTACCATAACTGTGCATGTTCCTACTACCAATTGTATGGTAATGTAGCTCGCTAATATTGACACGGAATCGGAACTTTTGGGAAGTTCAGTAGACACAATGGTGAGGTAGATTGCAAATGCCAGAAACACTGTTATCGAGTAGCCGATCTTTTCTCCGCTGTCGGCTGGAAGAACGAAAACAAAGACGTTTAGAAGTGACAGAAAAACCACGGGGACAAGAATGGTAATCACAAAGAAAAGGGGTTTCCTACTTAAATAAACATAGAACGTAACTTCTGTTTTTCCTTCGTTATTCTCCCCTGAAACAGTCCAAATATACCACTGACCGTTTGAATCCTGATTTTCCAGATGCACACCTGTTTCTGATGTTTGCACTATAACGTCAGATGAAGTACTTGTCCAAAGCACAAATTTTATGGGACATATTTGGTCATCGAACGGAAAATATCTCATATGGACGTCACATTTTGTTTCGAAGACGACGTAGGGTTTCCAAGTAACTATCCCATTATTTTCAACCTTTGTCAAAATAAAAGAACTTCCTAACTCCTTGATCTCCGTAAATCCATTCTGTAAGGTTATATCAGGTTTCCAGATATCGGTTTGAGGAATGTACAGATACGTTATACCTCCATAATCGGACGGAGTCCACGTAAGAAGTTCATCAGTCCATGAAATGTTCAGAAAAGCGGTTGTTGTCAATTTCTGCGTTACCTCGTCCAGACCTGACAAGCCAACTAGTGTCATGTTAATACTAACTCCCAATGGCTGACTTGAAGAAGGTCGCACCAATTTGTCATAAGAATTGTTTGTAAATAATTGAGTCCTTAGTTCTTTAGTGTCATTCACTGTCGCACATCCTCCATTTTGAACCAGTAGGAAAACAAATGGCATCAAAGTTAAAAGATATCCCTTCATTTTTGATTATGTCGATTATTTCTCAATTTTTTTTTCATTTAAATGTTTTCCTCTCATTGAAACTTTCATTTAGTTCACGTTCCTTGTATAAAATACCGTATTCTGGCCTAAATTTTATAACTACCCTTGTTCACTATGCATTTCAGATAGTGTTCTTTTTAATCTCTGTTTCGTTTTGATTTCTTCGATATTCCTAAAATCGTTTGTTTAGATTAGTTTAACTCATTGAAACTTTCATTTAGTTAACGACCAAACACTTGAATAAAATACCGTTTTCTGAAACTTAAAAATCCTAAATTAAAAAAAAAATCCTTGTTTACTATGTATTCATTTCAGATAGTACTCCTCTTTTATAAACTCCGATTAGTATGTATTTGAAACTTTTGAACTTTTGAAAAATTTACAGATATCACATTTCTATTTACCAATACTACGCGTTTATTTAAATATATAATTTCACGCTTTAAGTGCATTTTAAAAAGGCAAATAATAAAAAGTAACTGTCTCACACCACATACGTATATGAATATTTAAATTTAATTTATGTTTAAGTCTACTTCGTTTGAACACTATATTATGTTTAATTGAAATAATGTTCAGATTTTAAGAACCGTCCTCTTTTTATGACAATTACTTTTCAACGTAAGCAATGCATATGTCTAAAAACTACCCAATTTGCCAATTTTTTCTCCTACGTGTTTTTGTTTTGGTTTTGTTAAGAGAGCTTTTAAATGGCCTCTATTAAAAAAAATATCAGCACAGTACGTATACAGACCTGTCGAAAAATTATCACTGAAATTGATGCTCAGCAGCCGATATTGGCATAACTATAGACAGCAAAGCTGCCGAGCACTAGATAGTAGCTGCCGAAATGTTGCAAGGTATAGCTAACGAGGGGCCGAGATGACTTGCCGCTTCGTCACTAAGTCGTAAGCTTAGTGTTAAACATTCGACAGGCCTGTACTACAAAATAAATTTCATGACCTAAATGTTCTTATATATTTACGATACAATTGCTATTATATTGCTTTTCGATATTCTCTTTAAATTATTTGACATGACAATTTTTTTCTGATAACATCTAAATGATACGAAATTTGATAATATCAATAGGTAAAAAAATCATTTAAACTTAAGAAACTAATTCTATTGATTTCATGTTTGTTATGGAATAATCTTTAGAATTTTTGCTTCAATGTGTAAAATTTTAACACGTTGTTTTTAAAATCGGCCAACGGTGTGTTTTTATAATATACAGTACAGACCTGTCGAAAGTTTAACACCAGGCTAACAAAATTGTACATTTTTTATCCCGACCCCTAGCTAGCAACATTTCCACAGCTTTTTGGCAGCTGTTATCTATCTTTCTTCAGTTTTTTCGATCAAAAGCTCTCCATATCTCGGCGACTCGGTAGCAGGGATTGGGCTACTGTTTGTAAGCTAAGTGCTTAACTTTCGACAGGTCTGTACTGTAGTTGTGTCGTTTAAAATCCTTTCATCGCAATAAACAAACAGGATGTCGTCTTTTTTAAGCTTACTTGGAACAATTACGACGTTTTCGTTGCTTTCGGTTTTTCTTTTAACTTCACTTAAAAGAATACATTTGTCACTCTTGGGTTTCTACGGACGCATTTTATTATTTACACTACGGTTCCACTGTCCGTCAGGGAACACTAGACTTCTCCGATATATGAATATTTTGTTTCTGTCTTGTTTTTATAGCGCACACTCAGATAAACGTTTATGTACTAGCTAATTAAGCTCGAGGCAGCACTTTCAGAGCTCGAGGTTATTGTCTCACCGGTCAGTTATCATGACACCGGGTAAGTCAGAAAAATGTTAAATGAAGAAATTACAAAATTTGCTTAGTTATATTGTCAAAACATACCAAGTCAGGGTTCCAACTGATGGCCCTTGGATCATGAGTCCAACGCGCTATCAATTGAGCTACATACTTTCACCTAACTTTAAATCAATTGTTTGACAGAAACATAGTCTTCTCTGAAAAAGCAAAAAAAAAAAAAAAAAAAAAAAACAACTTAATTTTTAATTTTTAAAGGACGATCGCTTTATATATTGAAATTCGTATCACTTAGGTGGACTTGAAAATATCTAACAATGACTTGGTATTGGAGTTTAAAACTTAAGTATAGTTTCAATGTGATTCATAACATTTTATTTGTTTAAAAGGGATAATAAGAATGCAAAAAATTTCTGCGAATTTTTATGGCCGTCATAACAATATTGTTTAAGAAATATGATGTTTCTGTGTCCAAAATTACCCTGGATATATACAAGACGTCACAAAGTTCCATGTTCCTTTTCATTTTGTTTACACGTGTGGCGTGTGAAGAAGCTAGCTACCAAACCCTTCCAGAGTACCCGACTTCAATTTTCTGGTAAAAATTTGCGTGTTGTACTGAATTTTTTAGTTCGTAGTTTTAGTTTTTTTTTTACCTTGGATTCGAATAATGATTTGGACATGGATTGGTATACCTGTTTTTGGTTTTTGGTCGGTAGTGATTCAAGACAAGGGTGATATAATAATTTTGTTATTAAATCGTGTTTTATGGCGTCGAAGCCTACCTTTATTCAAGGATTTAAAAGACAGTGGTTCAAGTTTCTTTACTACCCATACTGCAATAACATACAAATTAAGAACATAAAAATTTATACAGTCAAACCTGTCTATAAAGACCACCCAAGGGAACAAGTTATAGCGACCTTAAGAGACAGATGGTCTTTAAAGATTAATTGGGATACAATTCTACTGGCCTTTATATGCAAGTGGCCATTATATGGATGTAGCCTTTAAGGCAGGTTAGACTGTATACCAAATAAAACATACTACAGTAAGAAAAATCACATACAAATACAGTATTAACCTAGAGGACTGACCGATCTCATTTGGTATTCTCATAAACTTAAGATAGCTCAACAGAAGGTACTTACCCTTCCGGAGCATTCGGCCTCCATTCTCTGGTTGGTGATCACATGTTTAACTTAATTTGCCAGTTTCAAAGTTAGTTTTGCTTTGGGATTGTGATTTGGACATTGATTGGTATGTTTGTTTCTGATACAATAAATTGTAGAGGTATCTGTATTATTAAACAGTGAATGAAATTTTGAAGTATTTGGTTTGACATAAAATCTGTAGACAAAGAAGTACCACATATTTTAATGATATCCGTCACCAAAATCAATGTGTACATGTTCTAGTCTGTCTTGGAATATTTTTCCAATGTCCGAAGTCAATATGTAATTGTTAATGAACACTTCATCTAAATTACTTAAAAACAGTTCTGTTTTTCACAATGAGTTTAGTATTACGCTGCATAAAAATAAAATAAGAGTGAATACATTTTTATAAATTCCTCCTAAGGGGGCACAATTAACATACCCGCTTCGTAAATAAAAGATCATATATCCTGTTTGACACATTTAATTAACCATATATAATTGCTATAATTATGAAATAATGATATATGGTTTATAACACATTCTTGAAAAAAAAATATGCAACTAAAATAATCTACTTAGTTTTTACACCATTTGAATAATATTAATTGCACAATAATTAGTATGTAACTACAATGCGTGTTGCTTACCAGAATGACAATTTGACACAACACATTACAATCTACATGTAAGTTTAGATCGAAAAATTTTAAGATTGATTTAGAAAAAAAACAACTGTGAAAAATTTCAAAGAATTGGCTTTGCTGGAGGACTATTGGATCTAATCTGCATGAATATTTAATCTTACGGTGTAGCTAGCTAGACAGTAAGTGATCACTCTTCCAGAGTACCCGGTCTCGATGGAACTTCACCTGATTAACTTAGTTTGTCAGTTTTCGAAGTATTTGCTTTGATTTTAGGATAATGAAAAGGACATCGATGGAAATGTTAGTTTTAATTTGAATGGGAAAAAAATCAAATTACGGGATTGAAAGACAAGAGGAGAAACAAAAAACCATAATATGTGAAACAAACCATTTTATACCACAAGTATCCAGCCTACCATCTTTGGGTTTTACAATTGATTATCTTCTGAAGAATGGAGGTTCAAAAAGAGAGAGAGTCCATAAAAATGCACTTTTATGGACGAGTTTTAGACCGAGATAAGGAATTCCAATGGAGTGGTCAGATATTTTTATCTCAAACGAGGCTCTGTAGTGTTTGAGATGAAAATATCTTGCCACGAGATTGGAATTTCCTTATCTCGGTATGAAACGAGTAATTGATTATTTTTCTCACATATACGTCTAGATTTAAATTGAAGGCAGGGGATTACTTAATTGCAAAGCAAAGATTTTGCTCTCGGATGAATACCCTGATTCAGAGGAATCAAAATCGCAAATATCTTGCAGTTTGTCAATGTGACGGGTACAAATCAATAAATCATTTACTCACATAAGTCAAGTCGTTGCTAAATATCCCAATTTCAATCCAAATCATACATTATATATCCTTAAATGCACCAAAAATATTTTGGTTGGGTGCTTAGTGATAAAATATTGACAAAATGACGGCGCCTTTCGTGTGACGTAATGATTACGGAAGAATTTACTATTTACGTAGGTTCAATGGAGGGTAGATCGAAAATCGGGTCAAGTTTAAATATTTTTAGTAAGTTTGATAATGCAGAAAGAATTTTCAATTTATCAGTTAATTAAATCAATTTTGAACATCATAGTTACGCCAAACTATCAAGCCCGTCTTGAAATGCGCTAACCTACGTAAATAGTAAACTCTTAGGTCGTCGTTTCGTCACGTAGAAACTAGGCCATATATTGACATTGATACAGATGTTTGTTTCACATTGTTTCATTTCATTTGTGATAGCCTTAACTGACTGGGAATCGGTGTTAGGTAGATTAAAAATTTTCGTCAGTGTTTTGTAGTTATTAATCGAATTTGGATTTTTATATTTCTAATAAGTCACTATAATTAAAAAAAAATAGTCCCCGTTTAACTGAGATGCCCTGCACTTGCTCACGCGGGGTGCGATATGGAAAAATATCGCACCCCCTATCCCGTGAGATTAATCTCTCACATATGCGAGAAAAACATATGTTGCACCTGATGAAGCAGTATCAAAAGTTCTTTTGATGATAAGACACTTTTTCAAAACCAGAACCCCTGTTTAAGTTACAGCTGTTGAATGAATTTAACGAGTCTTTACGTGATACCTAAAAGAGGCGGGTAGAGTCGTTAGACGAGGGCGGTAAATGTCATATATGCATGGTTTGGTTTCAATCTAATGGCCATTCAATCGTAAGTCTAAGACATTGACCACCAGTTTATAATTAAGTCGGGGTCTCAATATTATTTTCGGATATAAAGCTCTGTTTTGTAAATCATGCACGAGTTATCCCTCCTTATGTGGTCATAAAAGCAGTATAAAATTCTCAGTGTTTTCTGAGATAATCATTTTATCATTCATGACTTTATTATAACACATTATAACATGCATTCGCGTTGCATATACATCTTATGACAGTCATTATATGAAATGTGTGGTTGTGATCTAATCACGATCTCCAATCGCGAGATACGTAACATCCTTGTTTGTATTGTGAAATTAAGTGACAGACAGTCTCTCGTGGTAACGAATTCAAATAAATCAAAGTTTATTTATTAACTTACTAACGCCCGTATCGTAAATCATATCCGAAATCCCAAGTGAGGTAAATGAATCTTAAACACCTAATATATACGACATTGTGGGCATTGTTTGCTGTTCGTTATGTCACAAATTTCAACAAATAACAGTTGTGTTTTTTAGATCATAAAACATTTGTGTGGGCAGAAAAATTGTAATTGATGATTGTAAACATGTAAAGTTACGCTAATGCGTCCATTTGTTTTGTAACCTCTGATTAAAAGTTGTTGTATGTCTTTAAAGAATGCAATTAGATATTCTTGTGTAATTTTCAATATTTTCCTATGTTGAAGATGTATTATTGCAATATGAGTATTTAGTTTCACATTCCCTTTTTGTTTTAATGACCATTGGTTTAAGCATCAAGTTTCGAAAAAGTGCAAATATTATCCATCTGGATTTTTCTGTTCGAGACAGATTGCTCCAGTTAAAATGTTTCGCTTTCGTTTTGTTCTGTTTTTCAACTTCGACGCATAATATTCCATCCACACACAGGGGGGTGGGGGTGGGTGTAGCTTGTTTGAAAAGAGATGCTTAATGCCCTTGTAAAATTTATGTATTTTAGTTATGATTTTGGATTGTTGTTTTTGGAAATGGATCTAAATATTTAGATCTTCTATATATATATATATATCAAAGAATGAAGAATGAATGTTTAGGACATGTAGTTTTCCATAACAAAGTACCAAATTCATATTAAATTCGAAAGGAATAACTTATTTGATTCACGTGTAAAAGTGATTTTCTTTCGATAATAATCAATGAATTTCGTTGATGCTTTTTTCTAAATATTTACACAAAGCAATAAGACTATCAGATTTTTTGGCATTAAGAAGTTTGGGCAATTTTATCACATTTTGATTTGAATATGTTTGGAATCAATTCCAATTCTCAAATTTCTGAAGTACCTTTTTTAAAATGAAAAATGAAACTCGGCGCCAATTATTTTATCACAGAGGGTACATAATCTTTCGTTTTTCGGAATATTTAATCATCGTCCTGTTTCTATTGGGGCCTATGGTTTGATGTTCTTAACTTTGCTAATATTATTTTAAATTTATAGGGGTTAGCATGCTTAATTAACTTTCAAAACCAATCTGAGTCTTAAAGATGCAATAGGTTGTAGCTTTTAGTGAATTAAAAACGCCATGTTCCCAATTTTGAATAAACTGATCTTTAATCTTTCTTTCTGAAGTAAAATTTTCATACCCCAACACTTCATACCCGTAAGTCAAAATCGGTTCAATCATTTGATAAAATAGTTTTAGCTGACATTCCGTTGATACAAAATTTAAGTTATTGATTTTTTTGTATATACAGAAAGTGTTTGCCTTAGATACTTGTTATACCAGACGAATTTTAGCTTTTACAAAATTTCCATTATGGTCAATAATAATTACTAGGTAAAATAAACATCTACATAAGCAATTCGCTTGTCACTAAATTTAATTTCTGGTAGATGTTTTGCTTTCCTCTTTGAGAAGATCGTCATTTTTTGTCTGCATTCACTTCAGGCTTCTAAGTATTACAGTAATTAGGAAAGATGTCAAGAGCAGATTGCATAGTTGTAGCATTTTCATCAGCGAATATCAAATTATTATCGGCATAAAGTAACACAAAAAGTTTGAAATACACATCTAATTGTTCGATAAATTGCTTTGTTCAATATTGAGCGTGATTTGGTTGATGTCATTACGATGAACGTAAAAATGTTTATTTAAAGAATAACAAATAGTCCAATTACATCCAAATAGTTTTTATAACACTAATCCTACTATCCGCAGATAATTCAGCAAAAATCGTTTTAAGTGGACAACGAAAATAATTGGAAATGTCCTTAATAGAACGCCTTAAACAGAGATTTGATAAATTATCGAGTTTGAAAAATCCATCACACAAAATTAACCTTTAATCTGTTTTGTTTAAAAATATAAATTGTCATTTAGTCATGTAATTGCAATCAGATTGATTTGCTTGTTAGATCGTAGGGTTTCTTTAAATCGAAAACAATGTTACAATTAAGAGGTTGATGAGCTTCCACTCCCACAAATCTATTAAGGAAGAGGTGCTACTTCATGTCAACAATATGTATCAAGCACTAGCCCAAGTCAGTTGATGAGCTTCCACTCCCACAAATCTATTAAGGAAGAGGTGCTACTTCATGTCAACAATATGTATCAAGCACTAGCCCAAGTTGGTTGATGAGCTTCCACTCCCACAAATCTATTAAGGAAGAGGTGCTACTTCATGTCAACAATATGTATCAAGCACTAGCCCAAGTTGGTTGATGAGCTTCCACTCCCACAAATCTATTAAGGAAGAGGTGCTACTTCATGTCAACAATATGTATCAAGCATTAGCCCAAGTCAGTTGATGAGCTTCCACTCCCACACATCTATTAAGGAAGAGGTGCTACTTCATGTCAACAATATGTATCAAGCACTAGCCCAAGTCAGTTGATGAGCTTCCACTCCCACACATCTATTAAGGTAGAGGTGCTACTTCATGTCAACAATATGTATCAAGCACTAGCCCAAGTCGGTTGATGAGCTTCCACTCCCACAAATCTATTAAGGTAGAGGTGCTACTTCATGTCAACAATATGTATCAAGCACTAGCCCAAGTCAGTTGATGAGCTTCCACTCCCACAAATCTATTAAGGTAGAGGTGCTACTTCATGTCAACAATATGTATCAAGCACTAGCCCAAGTCGGTTGATGAGCTTCCACTCCCACAAATCTATTAAGGTAGAGGTGCTACTTCATGTCAACAATATGTATCAAGCACTAGCCTAAGTCAGTTGATGAGCTTCCACTCCCACAAATCTATTAAGGTATAGGTGCTACTTCATGTCAACAATATGTATCAAGCACTAGCCCAAGTCAGTTGATGAGCTTCCACTCCCACAAATCTATTAAGGTTGAGGCGCTACTTCATGTCAACAATATGTATCAAGCACTAGCCCAAGTCAGTTGATGAGCTTCCACTCCCACAAATCTATTAAGGAAGAGGTGCTACTTCATGTCAACAATATGTATCAAGCACTAGCCCAAGTCGGTTGATGAGCTTCCACTCCCACAAATCTATTAAGGTAGAGGTGCTACTTCATGTCAACAATATGTATCAAGCATTAGCCCAAGTCGGTTGATGAGCTTCCACTCCCACAAATCTATTAAGGAAGAGGTGCTACTTCATGTCAACAATATGTATCAAGCACTAGCCCATGTCAGTTGATGAGCTTCCACTCCCACAAATCTATTAAGGAAGAGGTGCTACTTCATGTCAACAATATGTATCAAGCACTAGCCCAAGTCGGTTGATGAGCTTCCACTCCCACAAATCTATTAAGGTAGAGGTGCTACTTCATGTCAACAATATGTATCAAGCACTAGCCTAAGTCAGTTGATGAGCTTCCACTCCACAAATCTATTAAGGTAGAGGTGCTACTTCATGTCAACAATATGTATCAAGCACTAGCCCAAGTCAGTTGATGAGCTTTCACTCCCACAAATCTATTAAGGTTGAGGCGCTACTTCATGTCAACAATATGTATCAAGCACTAGCCGAAGTCAGTTGATGAGCTTCCACTCCCACAAATCTATTAAGGAAGAGGTGCTACTTCATGTCAACAATATGTATCAAGCACTAGCCCAAGTCGGTTGATGAGCTTCCACTCCCACAAATCTATTAAGGTAGAGGTGCTACTTCATGTCAACAATATGTATCAAGCATTAGCCCAAGTCGGTTGATGAGCTTCCACTCCCACAAATCTATTAAGGTAGAGGTGCTACTTCATGTCAACAATATGTATCAAGCACTAGCCCAAGTCAGTTGATGAGCTTCCACTCCCACAAATCTATTAAGGTAGAGGTGCTACTTCATGTCAACAATATGTATCAAGCATTAGCCCAAGTCGGTTGATGAGCTTCCACTCCCACAAATCTATTAAGGAAGAGGTGCTACTTCATGTCAACAATATGTATCAAGCACTAGCCCAAGTCGGTTGATGAGCTTCCACTCTCACAAATCTATTAAGGAAGAGGTGCTACTTCATGTCAACAATATGTATCAAGCATTAGCCCAAGTCAGTTGACGAGCTTCCACTCCCACACATCTATTAAGGAAGAGGTGCTACTTCATGTCAACAATATGTATCAAGCACTAGCCCAAGTCAGTTGATGAGCTTCCACTCCCACACATCTATTAAGGTAGAGGTGCTACTTCATGTCAACAATATGTATCAAGCACTAGCCCAAGTCGGTTGATGAGCTTCCACTCCCACAAATCTATTAAGGTAGAGGTGCTACTTCATGTCAACAATATGTATCAAGCACTAGCCCAAGTCAGTTGATGAGCTTCCACTCCCACAAATCTATTAAGGAAGAGGTGCTACTTCATGTCAACAATATGTATCAAGCACTAGCCCAAGTCGTTGATGAGCTTCCACTCCCACAAATCTATTAAGGTAGAGGTGCTACTTCATGTCAACAATATGTATCAAGCACTAGCCCAAGTCAGTTGATGAGCTTTCACTCCCACAAATCTATTAAGGTTGAGGCGCTACTTCATGTCAACAATATGTATCAAGCACTAGCCGAAGTCAGTTGATGAGCTTCCACTCCCACAAATCTATTAAGGTATAGGTGCTACTTCATGTCAACAATATGTATCAAGCACCAGCCCAAGTCAGTTGATGAGCTTCCACTCCCACAAATCTATTAAGGAAGAGGTGCTACTTCATGTCAACAATATGTATCAAGCACTAGCCCAAGTCGGTTGATGAGCTTCCACTCCCACAAATCTATTAAGGTAGAGGTGCTACTCATGTCAACAATATGTATCAAGCATTAGCCCAAGTCGTTGATGAGCTTCCACTCCCACAAATCTATTAAGGTAGAGGTGCTACTTCATGTCAACAATATGTATCAAGCACTAGCCCAAGTCAGTTGATGAGCTTCCACTCCCACAAATCTATTAAGGAAGAGGTGCTACTTCATGTCAACAATATGTATCAAGCACTAGCCCAAGTCGGTTGATGAGCTTCCACTCCCACAAATCTATTAAGGTAGAGGTGCTACTTCATGTCAACAATATGTATCAAGCACTAGCCTAAGTCAGTTGATGAGCTTCCACTCCCACAAATCTATTAAGGTAGAGGTGCTACTTCATGTCAACAATATGTATCAAGCACTAGCCCAAGTCAGTTGATGAGCTTTCACTCCCACAAATCTATTAAGGTTGAGGCGCTACTTCATGTCAACAATATGTATCAAGCACTAGCCGAAGTCAGTTGATGAGCTTCCACTCCCACAAATCTATTAAGGAAGAGGTGCTACTTCATGTCAACAATATGTATCAAGCACTAGCCCAAGTCGGTTGATGAGCTTCCACTCCCACAAATCTATTAAGGTAGAGGTGCTACTTCATGTCAACAATATGTATCAAGCATTAGCCCAAGTCGGTTGATGAGCTTCCACTCCCACAAATCTATTAAGGAAGAGGTGCTACTTCATGTCAACAATATGTATCAAGCATTAGCCCAAGTCGGTTGATGAGCTTCCACACCCACAAATCTATTAAGGTAGAGGTGCTACTTCATGTCAACAATATGTATCAAGCACTAGCCCAAGTCAGTTGATGAGCTTCCACTCCCACAAATCTATTAAGGTTGAGGCTACTTCATGTCAACAATATGTATCAAGCATAGCCCAAGTCGGTTGATGAGCTTCCACTCCCACAAATCTATTAAGGAAGAGGTGCTACTTCATGTCAACAATATGTATCAAGCACTAGCCCAAGTCGGTTGATGAGCTTCCACTCCCACAAATCTATTAAGGAAGAGGTGCTACTTCATGTCAACAATATGTATCAAGCACTAGCCCAAGTCAGTTGACGAGCTTCCACTCCCACAAATCTATTAAGGAAGAGGTGCTACTTCATGTCAACAATATGTATCAAGCACTAGCCCAAGTCAGTTGATGAGCTTCCACTCCCACAAATCTATTAAGGTAGAGGTGCTACTTTATGTCAACAATATGTATCAAGCACTAGCCCAAGTCAGTTGATGAGCTTCCACTCCCACAAATCTATTAAGGTAGAGGTGCTACTTCATGTCAACAATATGTATCAAGCACTAGCCCAAGTCGTTGATGAGCTTCCACTCCCACAAATCTATTAAGGTAGAGGTGCTACTTCATGTCAACAATATGTATCAAGCACTAGCCTAAGTCAGTTGATGAGCTTCCACTCCCACAAATCTATTAAGGTTGAGGCGCTACTTCATGTCAACAATATGTATCAAGCACTAGCCCAAGTCAGTTGATGAGCTTCCACTCCCACAAATCTATTAAGGAAGAGGTGCTACTTCATGTCAACAATATGTATCAAGCACTAGCCCAAGTCGGTTGATGAGCTTCCACTCCCACAAATCTATTAAGGTAGAGGTGCTACTTCATGTCAACAATATGTATCAAGCATAGCCCAAGTCGGTTGATGAGCTTCCACTCCCACAAATCTATTAAGGTAGAGGTGCTACTTCATGTCAACAATATGTATCAAGCACTAGCCCAAGTCAGTTGATGAGCTTCCACTCCCACAAATCTATTAAGGAAGAGGTGCTACTTCATGTCAACAATATGTATCAAGCACTAGCCCAAGTCGTTGATGAGCTTCCACTCCCACAAATCTATTAAGGTAAGGTGCTACTTCATGTCAACAATATGTATCAAGCACTAGCCCAAGTCAGTTGATGAGCTTCCACTCCCACAAATCTATTAAGGTAGAGGTGCTACTTCATGTCAACAATATGTATCAAGCACTAGCCCAAGTCGTTGATGAGCTTCCACTCCCACAAATCTATTAAGGTGAGGCGCTACTCATGTCAACAATATGTATCAAGCACTAGCCCAAGTCAGTTGATGAGCTTCCACTCCCACAAATCTATTAAGGAGAGAGGTGCTACTTCATGTCAACAATATGTATCAAGCACTAGCCCAAGTCGGTTGATGAGCTTCCACTCCCACAAATCTATTAAGGTAGAGGTGCTACTTCATGTCAACAATATGTATCAAGCATAGCCCAAGTCGGTTGATGAGCTTCCACTCCCACAAATCTATTAAGGTAGAGGTGCTACTTCATGTCAACAATATGTATCAAGCACTAGCCCAAGTCAGTTGATGAGCTTCCACTCCCACAAATCTATTAAGGAAGAGGTGCTACTTCATGTCAACAATATGTATCAAGCACTAGCCCAAGTCGTTGATGAGCTTCCACTCCCACAAATCTATTAAGGTAGAGGTGCTACTTCATGTCAACAATATGTATCAAGCACTAGCCCAAGTCGGTTGATGAGCTTCCACTCCCACAAATCTATTAAGGTAGAGGTGCTACTTCATGTCAACAATATGTATCAAGCACTAGCCCAAGTCAGTTGATGAGCTTCACTCCCACAAATCTATTAAGGTTGAGGCGCTACTTCATGTCAACAATATGTATCAAGCACTAGCCCAAGTCAGTTGATGAGCTTCCACTCCCACAAATCTATTAAGGAAGAGGTGCTACTTCATGTCAACAATATGTATCAAGCACTAGCCCAAGTCGTTGATGAGCTTCCACTCCCACAAATCTATTAAGGTAGAGGTGCTACTTCATGTCAACAATATGTATCAAGCATTAGCCCAAGTCGGTTGATGAGCTTCCACTCCCACAAATCTATTAAGGAAGAGGTGCTACTTCATGTCAACAATATGTATCAAGCATTAGCCCAAGTCGGTTGATGAGCTTCCACTCCCACAAATCTATTAAGGTAGAGGTGCTACTTCATGTCAACAATATGTATCAAGCACTAGCCCAAGTCAGTTGATGAGCTTCCACTCCCACAAATCTATTAAGGTTGAGGCGCTACTTCATGTCAACAATATGTATCAAGCATTAGCCCAAGTCGGTTGATGAGCTTCCACTCCCACAAATCTATTAAGGAAGAGGTGCTACTTCATGTCAACAATATGTATCAAGCACTAGCCCAAGTCAGTTGATGAGCTTCCACTCCCACAAATCTATTAAGGAAGAGGTGCTACTTCATGTCAACAATATGTATCAAGCACTAGCCCAAGTCAGTTGATGAGCTTCCTCCCACAAATCTATTAAGGTAGAGGTGCTACTTCATGTCAACAATATGTATCGCACTAGCCCAAGTCGGTTGATGAGCTTCCACTCCCACAAATCTATTAAGGTAGAGGTGCTACTTCATGTCAACAATATGTATCGAGCACTAGCCCAAGTCGGTTGATGAGCTTCCACTCCCACAAATCTATTAAGGTGAGGTGCTACTTCATGTCAACAATATGTATCAAGCACTAGCCCAAGTCAGTTGATGAGCTTCCACTCCCACAAATCTATTAAGGAAGAGGTGCTACTTCATGTCAACAATATGTATCAAGCGCTAACCCAAGTCGGTTGATGAGCTTCCACTCCCACAAATCTATTAAGGTAGAGGTGCTACTTCATGTCAACAATATGTATCAAGCATAGCCCAAGTCGGTTGATGAGCTTCCACTCCCACAAATCTATTAAGGTAGAGGTGCTACTTCATGTCAACAATATGTATCAAGCACTAGCCCAAGTCAGTTGATGAGCTTCCACTCCCACAAATCTATTAAGGAAGAGGTGCTACTTCATGTCAACAATATGTATCAAGCACTAGCCCAAGTCGGTTGATGAGCTTCCACTCCCACAAATCTATTAAGGTAGAGGTGCTACTTCATGTCAACAATATGTATCAAGCACTAGCCCAAGTCGGTTGATGAGCTTCCACTCCCACAAATCTATTAAGGTAGAGGTGCTACTTCATGTCAACAATATGTATCAAGCACTAGCCCAAGTCAGTTGATGAGCTTCACTCCCACAAATCTATTAAGGTTGAGGGCTACTTCATGTCAACAATATGTATCAAGCACTAGCCCAAGTCAGTTGATGAGCTTCCACTCCCACAAATCTATTAAGGAAGAGGTGCTACTTCATGTCAACAATATGTATCAAGCACTAGCCCAAGTCGGTTGATGAGCTTCCACTCCCACAAATCTATTAAGGTAGAGGTGCTACTTCATGTCAACAATATGTATCAAGCATAGCCCAAGTCGGTTGATGAGCTTCCACTCCCACAAATCTATTAAGGAAGAGGTGCTACTTCATGTCAACAATATGTATCAAGCACTAGCCCAAGTCGGTGATGAGCTTCCACTCCCACAAATCTATTAAGGTAGAGGTGCTACTTCATGTCAACAATATGTATCAAGCACTAGCCCAAGTCAGTTGATGAGCTTCCACTCCCACAAATCTATTAAGGTTGAGGCTACTTCATGTCAACAATATGTATCAAGCACTAGCCCAAGTCGTTGATGAGCTTCCACTCCCACAAATCTATTAAGGAAGAGGTGCTACTTCATGTCAACAATATGTATCAAGCACTAGCCCAAGTCAGTTGATGAGCTTCCACTCCCACAAATCTATTAAGGAAGAGGTGCTACTTCATGTCAACAATATGTATCAAGCACTAGCCCAAGTCAGTTGATGAGCTTCCACTCCCACAAATCTATTAAGGTAGAGGTGCTACT
Organism: Anadara kagoshimensis; assembly: GCA_021292105.1. Taxonomy (NCBI): domain Eukaryota; kingdom Metazoa; phylum Mollusca; class Bivalvia; order Arcoida; family Arcidae; genus Anadara; species Anadara kagoshimensis. The sequence continues at coordinate 48,436,368 of CM037858.1, forward strand.
TCATGTCAACAATATGTATCGAGCACTAGCCCAAGTCGGTTGATGAGCTTCCACTCCCACAAATCTATTAAGGTAGAGGTGCTACTTCATGTCAACAATATGTATCAAGCACTAGCCCAAGTCGGTTGATGAGCTTCCACTCCCACAAATCTATTAAGGTTGAGGCGCTACTTCATGTCAACAATATGTATCAAGCACTAGCCCAAGTCAGTTGATGAGCTTCCACTCCCACAAATCTATTAAGGAAGAGGTGCTACTTCATGTCAACAATATGTATCAAGCACTAGCCCAAGTCGTTGATGAGCTTCCACTCCCACAAATCTATTAAGGTAGAGGTGCTACTTCATGTCAACAATATGTATCAAGCACTAGCCCAAGTCGGTTGATGAGCTTCCACTCCCACAAATCTATTAAGGTAGAGGTGCTACTTCATGTCAACAATATGTATCAAGCACTAGCCCAAGTCAGTTGATGAGCTTCCACTCCCACAAATCTATTAAGGAAGAGGTGCTACTTCATGTCAACAATATGTATCAAGCACTAGCCCAAGTCGGTTGATGAGCTTCCACTCCCACAAATCTATTAAGGTAGAGGTGCTACTTCATGTCAACAATATGTATCAAGCACTAGCCCAAGTCGGTTGATGAGCTTCCACTCCCACAAATCTATTAAGGTAGAGGTGCTACTTCATGTCAACAATATGTATCAAGCACTAGCCCAAGTCAGTTGATGAGCTTCCACTCCCACAAATCTATTAAGGTTGAGGGCTACTTCATGTCAACAATATGTATCAAGCACTAGCCCAAGTCAGTTGATGAGCTTCCACTCCCACAAATCTATTAAGGAAGAGGTGCTACTTCATGTCAACAATATGTATCAAGCACTAGCCCAAGTCGTCGTTGATGAGCTTCCACTCCCACAAATCTATTAAGGTAGAGGTGCTACTTCATGTCAACAATATGTATCAAGCATAGCCCAAGTCGGTTGATGAGCTTCCACTCCCACAAATCTATTAAGGAAGAGGTGCTACTTCATGTCAACAATATGTATCAAGCACTAGCCCAAGTCGTTGATGAGCTTCCACTCCCACAAATCTATTAAGGTAAGGTGCTACTTCATGTCAACAATATGTATCAAGCACTAGCCCAAGTCAGTTGATGAGCTTCCACTCCCACAAATCTATTAAGGTGAGGTGCTACTTCATGTCAACAATATGTATCAAGCACTAGCCCAAGTCGGTTGATGAGCTTCCACTCCCACAAATCTATTAAGGAAGAGGTGCTACTTCATGTCAACAATATGTATCAAGCACTAGCCCAAGTCAGTTGATGAGCTTCCACTCCCACAAATCTATTAAGGAAGAGGTGCTACTTCATGTCAACAATATGTATCAAGCACTAGCCCAAGTCAGTTGATGAGCTTCCACTCCCACAAATCTATTAAGGTAGAGGTGCTACTTCATGTCAACAATATGTATCAGCACTAGCCCAAGTCGGTTGATGAGCTTCCACTCCCACAAATCTATTAAGGTAGGGTGCTACTTCATGTCAACAATATGTATCAAGCACTAGCCCAAGTCAGGTTGATGAGCTTCCACTCCCACAAATCTATTAAGGTAGAGGTGCTACTTCATGTCAACAATATGTATCAAGCACTAGCCCAAGTCAGTTGATGAGCTTCCACTCCCACAAATCTATTAAGGTTGAGGTGCTACTTCATGTCAACAATATGTATCAAGCACTAGCCCAAGTCAGTTGATGAGCTTCCACTCCCACAAATCTATTAAGGAAGAGGTGCTACTTCATGTCAACAATATGTATCAAGCGCTAGCCCAAGTCGGTTGATGAGCTTCCACTCCCACAAATCTATTAAGGTAGAGGTGCTACTTCATGTCAACAATATGTATCAAGCATAGCCCAAGTCGGTTGATGAGCTTCCACTCCCACAAATCTATTAAGGTAAGGTGCTACTTCATGTCAACAATATGTATCAAGCACTAGCCCAAGTCAGTTGATGAGCTTCCACTCCCACAAATCTATTAAGGAGAGGTGCTACTTCATGTCAACAATATGTATCAAGCACTAGCCCAAGTCGTTGATGAGCTTCCACTCCCACAAATCTATTAAGGTAGAGGTGCTACTTCATGTCAACAATATGTATCAAGCACTAGCCCAAGTCAGTTGATGAGCTTCCACTCCCACAAATCTATTAAGGTAGAGGTGCTACTTCATGTCAACAATATGTATCAAGCACTAGCCCAAGTCAGTTGATGAGCTTCCACTCCCACAAATCTATTAAGGTTGAGGCTACTTCATGTCAACAATATGTATCAAGCATAGCCCAAGTCAGTTGATGAGCTTCCACTCCCACAAATCTATTAAGGAAGAGGTGCTACTTCATGTCAACAATATGTATCAAGCGCTAGCCCAAGTCGGTTGATGAGCTTCCACTCCCACAAATCTATTAAGGTAGAGGTGCTACTTCATGTCAACAATATGTATCAAGCATTAGCCCAAGTCGTTGATGAGCTTCCACTCCCACAAATCTATTAAGGTAGAGGTGCTACTTCATGTCAACAATATGTATCAAGCACTAGCCCAAGTCAGTTGATGAGCTTCCACTCCCACAAATCTATTAAGGAGAGGTGCTACTTCATGTCAACAATATGTATCAAGCACTAGCCCAAGTCGGTTGATGAGCTTCCACTCCCACAAATCTATTAAGGTAGAGGTGCTACTTCATGTCAACAATATGTATCAAGCACTAGCCCAAGTCGGTTGATGAGCTTCACTCCCACAAATCTATTAAGGTAGAGGTGCTACTTCATGTCAACAATATGTATCAAGCACTAGCCCAAGTCAGTTGATGAGCTTTCACTCCCACAAATCTATTAAGGTTGAGGCTACTTCATGTCAACAATATGTATCAAGCACTAGCCCAAGTCAGTTGATGAGCTTCCACTCCCACAAATCTATTAAGGAGAGGTGCTACTTCATGTCAACAATATGTATCAAGCACTAGCCCAAGTCGGTTGATGAGCTTCCACTCCCACAAATCTATTAAGGTAGAGGTGCTACTTCATGTCAACAATATGTATCAAGCATTAGCCCAAGTCGGTTGATGAGCTTCCACTCCCACAAATCTATTAAGGAAGAGGTGCTACTTCATGTCAACAATATGTATCAAGCATTAGCCCAAGTCGTTGATGAGCTTCACTCCCACAAATCTATTAAGGAAGAGGTGCTACTTCATGTCAACATATGTATCAAGCACTAGCCCAAGTCAGTTGATGAGCTTCCACTCCCACAAATCTATTAAGGAGAGGTGCTACTTCATGTCAACAATATGTATCAAGCACTAGCCCAAGTCAGTTGATGAGCTTCCACTCCCACAAATCTATTAAGGTAGAGGTGCTACTTCATGTCAACAATATATATCAAGCACTAGCCCAAGTCAGTTGATGAGCTTCCACTCCCACAAATCTATTAAGGAAGAGGTGCTACTTCATGTCAACAATATATATCAAGCACTAGCCCAAGTCAGTTGATGAGCTTCCACTCCCACAAATCTATTAAGGAAGAGGTGCTACTTCATGTCAAAAATATGTATCAAGCATTAGCCCAAGTCAGTTGATGAGCTTCCACTCCCACAAATCTATTAAGGAAGAGGTGCTACTTCATGTCAACAATATGTATCAAGCACTAGCCCAAGTCAGTTGATGAGCTTCCACTCCCAAATCTATTAAGGAAGAGGTGCTACTTCATGTCAACAATATGTATCAAGCACTAGCCCAAGTCAGTTGATGAGCTTCCACTCCCACAAATCTATTAAGGTAAGAGGTGCTACTTCATGTCAACAATATGTATCAAGCACTAGCCCAAGTCAGTTGATGAGCTTCCACTCCCACACATCTATTAAGGTAGAGGTGCTACTTCATGTCAACATATGTATCAAGCACTAGCCCAAGTCAGTTGATGAGCTTCCACTCCCACAAATCTATTAAGGTAGGTGCTACTTCATGTCAACAATATGTATCAAGCACTAGCCCAAGTCAGTTGATGAGCTTCCACTCCCACACATCTATTAAGGAAGAGGTGCTACTTCATGTCAACAATATGTATCAAGCACTAGCCCAAGTCAGTTGATGAGCTTCCACTCCCACAAATCTATTAAGGTAGAGGTGCTACTTCATGTCAACAATATGTATCAAGCACTAGCCCAAGTCAGTTGATGAGCTTCCACTCCCACAAATCTATTAAGGTAGAGGTGCTACTTCATGTCAACAATATGTATCAAGCACTAGCCCAAGTCAGTTGATGAGCTTCCACTCCCACACATCTATTAAGGAAGAGGTGCTACTTCATGTCAACAATATGTATCAAGCACTAGCCCAAGTCAGTTGATGAGCTTCCACTCCCACAAATCTATTAAGGAAGAGGTGCTACTTCATGTCAACAATATGTATCAAGCACTAGCCCAAGTCAGTGATGAGCTTCCACTCCCACAAATCTATTAAGGAAGAGGTGCTACTTCATGTCAACAATATGTATCAAGCACTAGCCCAAGTCAGTTGATGAGCTTCCACTCCCACAAATCTATTAAGGAAGAGGTGCTACTTCATGTCAACAATATGTATCAAGCACTAGCCCAAGTCAGTTGATGAGCTTCCACTCCCCAAATCTGCTACTTCATGTCAACAATATGTATCAAACATTAGCCCAAGTCAGTGGCGTAGCGTGCATAATTGATTTTATTATTTATTTTTTTTTTTTAGATTTTACAGTAAAATTACTTTAAGTTATTAAAAAAAGACAAATAGAAAGGATTCTGAAAAAAATTAGCTCAGCGGATGATGTTCATCTATTCAAGGATTCTCCCGCACCCCGATAAAAAATCAGAATTTTAATTCTCTTTTTACTCGTTTAACCATTCAATAACTGTAACTTGTATAATGCAGAAAAATGCACCATAGTGCTCCATTTTCTTCCCAAATTTTCGAAGGGAGTATGCTCCTGGCCCCCTAGTGTGGACGGACCTACGGTTCATGTAGCGCCTTTGGCACAATGCTTGCACATTCATTCTGCTTTGGCTACGCCACTGCAAGTTAACACACAATTCTTAACTATGATTTTCCTTTTCTAACAGCATTACGAGTTGTGATATGCGGTATTGCGAGTTATAAAATGTATTTTAACGTGTTTAAAATGCGTTATAACATATTAGTATTTAAAATGCGTAATATTTGAAATTAAATACGAAATGGAATACGAAATACCCCAACATCAATTAGAGTTAATGTTTCCCGCGACTTTGGCCTATCCGATATGACCTTGGTTCAAGGTCATGACACACCTTTGGACCATGAAGGTTATTCATGTGAAGTTTTATGACAGTCGTCCAAAGCAATTATGAGATATGCGCCGAACACGAGGACAGATGGACGGATAAACATGGTGATTCCTACATATCCCCTGAAACTAGTTTGCGCGGGGGGGGGGGGTATTATAAGTAGTCGATATATTATAAACAGTACATCAATAATCGAAAGGTTGTTAGTATTATATAATTATTTGTGATCTTATGTCCTCATTTTTTGCTGTGCAAAGTTTAAATGGAGTTTTGATTGGTTGTATTTTTCTTAACACATCTTTTGTGCCGCATTTATCCATATTAGAACATAACTATTGTGAGATACTAGCTCATACACTCGTAAAGCTGTACTGCATGCAGCAATTGTTTGTAAGCATTTATGAAATGGGGTATTAAACATGCCAAAGGGTTTACTTTGTACTCTAAGAAACTAAGAAAATCATTTTTCCGTTTTTATGCATATTACGTGAAGACTGGATTAGAAAAAGGTCCCCGTTAAGATGGTTATATCTATACCGAGATTGTCAGCTGTTTTAAAATGGTGGAAGAAACCGGAGTGATCGTAAAATTCACAAGCGAGCTGGTGAACATTCTTACACTGGAATCTCTCCGACTGGAATTCTAACCTCGTTTGTAAGAGGAACACGTTTTACACGCATTGGTCGTCGTGAGATCCTCATGACAATATGCACATTACTATCTTTTAGAAAGTGTGATTAAAGGTCAAGAGATATGCTGTTTATGATAGAACACCTTAACTTAATAATTTTTTAAAAATCTTTTAAATTTAAGATTTTTATCGACATTTAAGGTATTCCAAGGCAAAACCTTTAAACTGGAACAAAACAATTAAAACATTAAATTTAGATAAATTAAATTGCAAATTGCAAAAAAGCAGTTTAGTACAGTGGAGATTTAGGGGTTTTTTTGGTTTCGTTTTTCTTTTTATTCAAATATAAAAAACCCACTATTTTTCAGGAAAATTACACAATTCGTGGCTGTCATCTACGATTCATATGTCTTCTAAATGAGGTACCAAGGCGTGATACTTCATTGTCCAAGGCTACCAACGATTTAAAATGTACCTTTTTTGTATCTATTTTCACAACTATTTTGTCACCAAAATGAGTTGCATATTCAATATTGTTCATAGTAAACAATATTCGACTTATAATTAATTCCTAGAGAACAGTAGAGTTAAACCATGTTGATTTTGTTACTATAGCCTTTAACTGTCTTATGAATTGCTGTGGTGACCTTAGAACTTGAATGTCACGCTTGTTTACGGGTTTGCGGAAGTAAAAAATCAGCTACGAGTTGGCCAACTAGTATCTGTTTAGCAAACTCTAACCCCCATGTACTAAAATGATTTACCCTATTTATTGTTAAACTTTATTTCAATTTTATTGTTACAAAAAAACTGTTTTGCTGTGAAGGTCCTCAAGATATCAATTAAAATTTATAATATCAAATATGTTTCAAACATGATTACACATTTATAATTATCCATTGTTAAGTAACACTTCCAGTAACAAATTTACTACAAAACAGACTTAAATATGAAAATAACATGAATTATCTCTTCTTGCTGAAACCTACTTTAATCCCTTAGGGTACCCATGATCATTCAATTATCAACAAGCTAGGTACAAGTAAAGCAATATTATAGTTGACATCCATACAATTATTGCAAGACCATTAGTTCCAATCTCGCCTGGCTTAACATTAAAATTTCAATCTTGAGTGCACGAGAGCGAGTAATTCATTCACATAGAAAAATAAGTACATACATGCGAAAAGTACTTCTTTATAGTCGTTACTTGTATATCGCAATTGCAATGCCAACTAAGAAGTTTGACTTCCAACAATTCCCTACCTTAGTCTATACGCATTTCTTCCGTGATGTGTATGCAGGAAACACGCGTATATATGAGTGACAGAGTACAACGCCTACTGTACCAATGACAGATGTATAAAGCGCGATTTAAATGTAAAGGCTCATGATAATAGCTATACAAGGAAATTTATGATTTAAAAAAAATGCATATAATAAAAAACAAACATACTAACCCATGTCTGAATCACAATCCAGTAGCAAAGTAAAAACGTTGGAACTGACAAGTTAGGTTAGACACTTGAACTTCCACCAGGGTGCTCCGGAAGGGTAAGCACCTCCTGTTTAGCTAGCTACACCCGCCACGTGTTAAATCAAAATTGTGTGAAAGGAACATGGAACGATGACACGTCAAATATATCCAGGGCAATCCTGGACACAGAAACATCAAATAATATATTAAACGCAACGATGTCGTCCCATGTCCAAATTACACACAAAAAAAAAAAAAAGAGTTAAAAACTTGCACCACCCATGTATTACGTCAATTTAACGCCCCTTTGTCATAGAATATGGTATTTTGAATATAAAAAATAACTATACCAGAAATTATATTTTAAATGATTCGTTACATCCTCTTGCAAATTTAAAATTCAATATTATATAAATTCTGTATATTTTTTACCAAATTAAATTCTTATTTAATATTCATGTAACACGTGATTACGAAAAAATAACCCATCTTTCTGACAAATTTTCTTTCGCGTGCGTATGTACTTTTAACACGTTTATTTAATCTGGGGATATTATCACAACAATTAATTAAAAATGACATGACAGATTTAGAAAAATGCTTTAAAGATTCAGTGAGGTCGATCAACAATATTAAAAACTATAAATATCTCTGAATTCCAGACTTAGACTTTTCCAAGATCTAAAATCTGACGGTCTTAGTGTCATCCCTTTAACAGAAAACCATTCTCTGAACATGCATGTCAATTGCAAGTTTTGCTCTTTTTTATATTGTCAGATGAAATGCTGTGGTGGTTTTTTTAATTATATGACGTATGTCATCATCGGCATATCAACAATTTTACAACGTATGACGCCACCGATAACAGTCTGAGTTGCTATATTGTTACGCGACTAGCTATATATAGACGCTCACGGTTATGAAGCGACGTCAAAACACTCACGCGTGGTTCTACATGGAGTCAATACATTCAAGATAGGGGTAAATTTAGAAACGCCGAGTCCATACGCCTTATAGGTTGCTTATCTTAAAATTTCCAAAATGCTGTAGACACACTAGTATTCAATTTAATCAATTATCGATCAGAAACGTGTTTACAAATCAGTGTCCAAAGTATTTAAAATAAAATACACAATATTGTAGGTGAAAACACGTACTTGGCCCTACAGCCAATGTAACCAAGGACAAGAAACATAAAAACAAACGAAGTCGAAAAAAATATAAAGAGAGAACGGCCACTGATTTAAGTGCCATAAATAACAATTCGCACATATTATTCTTGTATGTTACTGTTTAAGTTATTTAAGTATTTGAAGTACTTATTAAACCCTTGCAATGGGTATAAGCCCTACTATACCTTTTGTATGAAATCGTGTTAAATGGATTATAATATCACAGTCAATAGGTCACGATCCAAAACGTAACCTTGGAGTACCCAGACTTACCTGGTTCTGGCTTTGGCTTTTGACAGCCACATTTCGGTCGGTGGTTTTCTCCGGGCACTCCACCAACTCGGAAATTACTGCCTCGATTGAAATTAAAGAATCTTCACCGGGTCGTAGGACTCCAAATCCCAATTGTTGCTACCGTCGTGTTTAGGTCGGTTACTCCATGAAGACTGATTGATAATTGATTATAATTATTTTAACTTCATCATTAAAATGTTGCTTCTACACGTGTAACTAACGAACACTTATTACTTTAATTTTTATTTTCAACAAAACATCTGTTCAAAAATATAGAAATACCCAATATTTTTTTGCTGAAGCATATTTTCGGGACATGCTAATTTATACTTGTACCGTTGAAATCAAACTGTTTATGATTAAATTTTATTTTCAATTTTTTTTTCAAGATTGAATGTACTCAATTAACAAGGTTGTTCGTTTCTCAAAGTCGGTATTTTTAGAATATGTGTTGTTTTCTAATGCCGTTTATTTATAGGTGTATGATGTATAGGTAAACAACATTGACCTGTCCGCTTGACCTTTAATTACTAAAATATTTATCATGGACCAGTGCATTTATGTATAGGGAACCGGGTGTTTATTTTAACATATTAATATGAACACTAATCATGTGCCTTATGTATATACTAGTTTTATAATTACCTGCTTATCTTTACATTACCCAGTTTTGGTTGGATCACCCTATATGGCTATTCCTAATGAAAGGTCAAACGGACAGGTCAGTGTTGTTTGTCTATAGTTGTTTTGGATATTGCTATAAATATACGATAATCTACCACAGATGTATGGCATACAGATGTGTTCATTTAGCTGAAGGTTAAATCTCAAATCTCTCTGATTTTAAAACACACAAGAGTTGACGTCAAGCATAAAGCGATTAAAATATTTCAAAGCGTGATTATCTGTTTTTGAAAATTTAATCCTGGCTGTGACCTTTTTAATCAAAACGCTTCATGAAGTCCTTCGACTCAATTTCAATTGTGCTATAATGAAAAATAAATGTCTTTAGAAAACAATTCGTGTCAAGTTATTCTAAAAATAAACTCCTGTAAATTAAAAAAATACTTTTTTTTAATTTTTAATACTCAGTCGTCGTAACTATTTTTTTTTCTGTATCGAAATATTAGACGCCCCATACACTACAAGCTTGTCGAAAGTTTAACACTTTAGTGCTGAATCGGCAACTCATTTCGGCTGCTCGGCAGTTACGTCTCGGCCGCTAGTTGTCTATACTCGGCACCTTTTCGGCAGCTGCTGTCCATCTCTCGGCTGTTTTTCGGCTGCTCGGCACTTTCTCGGCTGCTCAGTTCTTTTCGGCTACTCGGTACTAGCTTTTTCGCCTGCTCGGCACTTTCTCGGCTGCTCGGCACTTTCTCGGCTGCTCAGTTCTTTTCGGCTACTCGGTACTAGCTTTTTCGCCTGCTCGGTACTTTCTCGACTGCTCGGTACTTTTTCGGCTGCTCGGTACTTTTTCGACTGCTCGGTACTTTTTCGACTGCTCGGTACTTTTTCGACTGCTCGGTACTTTTTCGGCTGCTCGGTACTTACTCGGCTGCTCGGTACTTTTTCGGCTGCTCGGTACTTTTTCGACTGCTCGGCACTTACTCGACTGCTCGGCACTTTTTCGACTGCTCGGTACTTTTTCGGCTGCTCGGTACTTTTTCGGCTGCTCGGTACTTACTCGGCTGCTCGGCACTTTTTCGACTGCTCGGTACTTTTCGGCTGCTCGGTACTTTTCGACTGCTCGGTACTTTTTCGACTGCTCGGTACTTTTTCGGCTGCTCGGTACTTTTTCGGCTGGTCGGTACTTACTCGGCTGCTCGGCACTTTTTCGGCTGCTCGGTACTTTTTCGACTGCTCGGTACTTTTTCGACTGCTCGGCACTTTTTCGACTGCTCGGTACTTTTTCGGCTGCTCGGTACTTTTTCGACTGCTCGGTACTTTTCGACTGCTCGGTACTTTTTCGACTGCTCGGTACTTTTTCGGCTGCTCGGTACTTTTTCGGCTGCTCGGTACTTACTCGGCTGCTCGGTACTTTTCGACTGCTCGGTACTTTTTCGACTGCTCGGTACTTTTTCGACTGCTCGGTACTTTTTCGGCTGCTCGGTACTTTTTCGACTGCTCGGTACTTTTTCGACTGCTCGGTACTTTTTCGACTGCTCGGTACTTTTTCGACTGCTCGGTACTTTTTCGGCTGCTCGGTACTTACTCGGCTGCTCGGTACTTTTTCGACTGCTCGGTACTTTTTCGACTGCTCGGTACTTTTTCGACTGCTCGGTACTTTTTCGGCTGCTCGGTACTTTTTCGACTGCTCGGTACTTTTTCGACTGCTCGGTACTTTTTCGACTGCTCGGTACTTTTTCGGCTGCTCGGTACTTACTCGGCTGCTCGGTACTTTTTCGACTGCTCGGTACTTTTCGGCTGCTCGGTACTTTTTCGACTGCTCGGCACTTACTCGGCTGCTCGGTACTTTTTCGACTGCTCGGTACTTTTTCGGCTGCTCGGTACTTTTTCGGCTGCTCGGTACTTACTCGGCTGCTCGGCACTTTTTCGACTGCTCGGTACTTTTTCGGCTGCTCGGTACTTTTTCGACTGCTCGGTACTTTTTCGACTGCTCGGTACTTTTTCGGCTGCTCGGTACTTTTTCGGCTGCTCGGTACTTTTTCGGCTGGTCGGTACTTACTCGGCTGCTCGGCACTTTTTCGGCTGCTCGGTACTTTTTCGACTGCTCGGTACTTTTTCGACTGCTCGGCACTTTTTCGACTGCTCGGTACTTTTTCGGCTGCTCGGTACTTTTTCGACTGCTCGGTACTTTTTCGACTGCTCGGTACTTTTTCGACTGCTCGGTACTTTTTCGGCTGCTCGGTACTTTTTCGACTGCTCGGTACTTTTTCGGCTGGTCGGTACTTTCTCGGCTGCTTGGCACTTTCTCGGCTGCTCGGTACTTTCTCGGCTGCTTGGCACTTTCTCGGCTGGTCGGTACTTTCTCGGCTGCTTGGCACTTTCTCGACTGCTCGGTACTTTTTCGGCTGGTCGGTACTTTCTCGGCTGCTTGGCACTTTCTCGGCTGCTCGGTACTTTCTCGGCTGCTCGGTACTTTTTCGACTGCTCGGTACTTTTTCGACTGCTCGGTACTTTCTCGGCTGCTTGGCACTTTCTCGGCTGCTCGGTACTTTCTCGGCTGCTCGGTACTTTCTCGGCTGCTTGGCACTTTCTCGGCTGCTCGGTACTTTCTCGGCTGCTCGGTACTTTTTCGGCTGCTCGGTACTTTTTCGGCTGCTCGGTACTTTCTCGGCTGCTCGGCACTTTTTCGGCTGCTCGGTACTTTTTCGACTGCTCGGTACTTTCTCGGCTGCTTGGCACTTTCTCGGCTGCTCGGTACTTTCTCGGCTGCTTGGTACTTTTTCGACTGCTCGGTACTTTCTCGGCTGCTTGGCACTTTCTCGGCTGCTCGGTACTTTTTCGACTGCTCGGTACTTTCTCGGCTGCTCGGTACTTTTTCGGCTGCTCGGTACTTTTTCGGCTGCTTGGCACTTTCTCGGCTGCTTGGTACTTTTTCGACTGCTCGGTACTTTCTCGGCTGCTCGGTACTTTTTCGGCTGCTCGGTACTTTTCGGCTGCTTGGCACTTTCTCGGCTGCTTGGTACTTTTTCGACTGCTCGGTACTTTTTCGACTGCTCGGTACTTTTTCGACTGCTCGGTACTTTTTCGGCTGCTCGGTACTTTCTCGGCTGCTCGGTACTTTTTCGACTGCTCGGTACTTTCTCGGCTGCTTGGCACTTTCTCGGCTGCTCGGTACTTTCTCGGCTGCTTGGCACTTTCTCGGCTGGTCGGTACTTTCTCGGCTGCTTGGCACTTTCTCGACTGCTCGGTACTTTTTCGGCTGGTCGGTACTTTCTCGGCTGCTTGGCACTTTCTCGGCTGCTCGGTACTTTCTCGGCTGCTCGGTACTTTTTCGACTGCTCGGTACTTTTTCGACTGCTCGGTACTTTCTCGGCTGCTTGGCACTTTCTCGGCTGCTCGGTACTTTCTCGGCTGCTCGGCACTTTTTCGACTGCTCGGTACTTTTTCGGCTGCTCGGCACTTTCTCGGCCACTCTACCCTTCGATCGTTAGCTAGAAAACATCAGTTCAGTTAACATGCCTGTAGTCACACGTACATGTATATCCATGTTCCTTTTATTCTAATTTTTGATTACACACGTGACGGAGTAATTACATTTGTATCTAGGCAAACAAGAGATGCTTTCACTTCTGAAGCACCTGGTCTTACTTCTCTGCTTAAAGTTTACGTGCTTCACAAAATTTGCCAGCTTTTTTCTTAATTTATTCGTTATTTAAGCGTGCTGTAGAACATTGTATGTTTGTTTTTGATTTGGTAATTTATTTAAAAAGAATTCCTACAATTTGCACCATTTGTGAATAATCTAAAGCTGCTGAAATATTTTTGAATTTTGTATATTATGTATCTAACTAAAAAGGATGGCTTACCCTTCCTGAGTACCCGGTCTCACTTCCTTGGTGAAAATACAAGTGCTTAACTTAAATTTCCAGTTTCAGAGTGTATACTTTGCTTTAGAATTGTGATTTGAACATGGATTGGTAGATTTCTTTTGATATACTTTTTCATATTTATATTTTTGGGTTGATTGCTTGGTTTGTTGGATGAAAGAGTATTTAAAACCATTACACTTGTATCAAAGTTAAAAAACATGGAAATTTAAAAAAGCACAAACCTCCAGCAATCAGAATGAACCTAGGGGGTTTGGAGTAACTGTGATCCATAAGCTAAGGTATTATCGCGCTCAATAACTGATATAATCATACAGTGTACATACAAAGGTGATATCCACATTTTCCATACTACCGGATATGCATCGTTATAACATATCCTGTTTTTTATTTTGACTTACAGTCCAAACTGCCTTAAAGACTACCTCTATATAAGGTCCGCCTGCTTTTAAAGACCACTTTTACTGGTTCACTTTGGTGGCCTTTAAAGACAGGTTTGACTGTATGTGTTAATGTAGACAGAGTTCACAGACTTTACTAAAGTACATGTCAACCAGATGCTAATTTCTTTAAAAGTTACATAACATTGTGTAATGTCTTTAAGTATCAGAATAAATTCTAAAAGTAGAATAAACATAAAGAAAATCCATAATGGATCACAATTTATATTGTAACATAAACATTGTATTATTGCTGTCAATACTGTCCATTAGCACTGATCTGGTTAAGGTGGATGGGTGAGTTGTTTGGTTGAAATGGTACATTACATAGATAAAGTCATGATCATTCCACTTGTATCAGTTGCAAAAAGGCAATATATGTATCGTGAATGGACATAAAAACGACAGTCGAACTGAACATGAAGGTTGAAAAAATAAACTACAAGCAAGACTTTTACTGCTTAATCGACGATTCCACTTAATGAAAAACAAACATACTAATCCATATCCGAATCACAATCCAGAAGCAAAGTAAAAACTTTGGAACTGACAAGTTAAGTTATACACGTGAACTTCCACCAGGGAAGTGAGACCGGGTGCTCCGGAAGTGTAAGCACCTCCTGTTTAGCTAGCTACATACGCCACGTGTGTAATCAAAATTGTGTGAAAGGAACATGGAATGTATATAAGACGAATATCACATTTGTCAAGAAGTCTTTATTTTTCCTTGTGTACTTGCCCGTACCAACGACTATATTTGTAAATGGAAAGGGTCATCAAGACCAATTGAAAAGTGTTTCTTATTAAACTGCGATTTTTTTTTTGAAAAATTATATTTAAAAAATTATTATATATTATTAAAAATGGTACCTGTAAAATTTCAGAATACAATAAAGTAGAATAAACATTGATGGAGAAAATCCATATTGGATTGCAATATAAACTAACCTTTGTTATCAATATAATGTCTATCAACAATTAATTGACTTCATAACAAGTTTGATCAGTTCGACCGATAGTTTTTGAACCAGTGCACTAAGAGGAGGTTATATACAGGCGATCTCTAAATTCGAGGACCACTTCATTATACGAGCCGTAAGTCCCTCAAAGATATTATCGTCAGTTTTAACTCTATATAAGAGCTTTTGTCTAACCAAGCAAGGAGTAACATTTTGAGTTTGAAATTGAACACTATTTGCAACAAAACTTTTGACAAAATTTATATTTACAATACTAATGTAGTCAAACGTTAAAACTTTTCTTAATTCCTTTACATTAATGTATGAACAATAAAGCACAAATATAGGTCTATGTATAATTTTATTTTCGGAAATTCCACAAATTTCATTTATAATTTGAACCCAAATGAGAAAATTGTTACTTTAATGTAATCTGACACTCCTTTCTTGTTATCAAAACACTTTCGTCTGTGTAGTCCTGTTGTGGTTGTCTATTTTATATACGCGATTATAAAGGTATTTGAAATGCACCAATGTCGTTTTGGTCGATTAAGATTTAAATTTAAGAAGCAAATATCAGCGATTTTTCGTATATGCTATAGACAATGTAATTATAGTGTTAAGAATAAAGAATAAATTCAGAAACAAAAACATTATGATGTCGATTGCGGAGCAAACCTTCTTCCATGTAACCTCTTCTTCTTCTTCTTTTTCCTCCTTGTCGCTGCATTTTTCAACTTTTTGTGGCGATGGTTCTACCCACGAATTATCTTTTTTAACCGTCACTTTGTTCTTCTTACAAGGGTTTTTCCGACACAAAAGCAAATTTGCAAACTTTGTCAAATACCTATAGCCAGCAGGTATTTCATCTTCCCGGAAATGCAGCCGGAGTTGTATAGATGTAATTAACACAAGTCCCTACGGATAACTGCAGTAAAAGATACAAGCTTAAAGAGGTACGGATGTCGAAGTTTCCGGAAGTGACGCGCTTATAGTCAAAAATACGGCAAATGACAAAAATACAGTGACACTATATCCCATTTTTTCTCCACTATCTGCTGGTAACATAAACACAGCGTTATTCAGAACTGACAGGAAAATAACAGGTAAAACTATATTTAGCAAAACATATAATGGCTTACGACGAAAAGTTAGGGAAATGTCACTCTTGCTTCCGAACCGTAAAGATCCGAGTTTTTCGATGCGCCAATAATGTCCCATTCTCCATTTGACGTAACTTGCAACAACCCTCACTACCTCCGGTTGTAATATTAACTTCCGTTATGCTGTAACCCCAAACAACAAATTTTAAATCACATTTTTGTTGATCAAAAGGGTAACCTGATATATCCATATCACAAGTAGTTTCAAATACCTCATAAGGCATCCACATAACATTACCATCATTGGCCACTCTTGTGAGTATAAATGAGCTACCCAGTTCCTGAAGCTTCTGAAATCCATTTTGAAGAGCAATGTCCGGTTTCCAGATTTTATTTTGTGGAATATACAATTGCGTTATGCCTCCGTAACTGGCAGGTGTCCATTGTAGATGTTCGTCAATCCAGAACATAACTAAAATGCCGTTATAGTTAGTTTTTGCTCAACTTCCTCTAAACTTTTTAAACTCACCAGATTAAAATCTATGTATAGCAGAGTCGTTTGTGTTTGGTCATTGATGGACGAACATCTTTATTGTAAGCATTCGTAGTGAATAAATGTGTCAGAAGACCTTTATTAGCGCTGGTTTGTCCAGAAACGTACCCAATATGAACCAATAAGACAACAGCCACGAAAACTATATTAAACACTCTATATAAATGTTTTATATACATGGTTGAATATCCTTTCCTGAAAGCGGTACTTTGATCAAACTTAAGAGTTCTTTCTATCTCAAAATTTTATTTGAACAAAATAGGAACGCAGCAAATCCCGGCAACTCACAATTTAAGTCTGGTTATCAATAACCCTGCATACTTATGTCATGAAACTAGTTACCGGTAATTCCGTTTTCAACGCCTTTTGTTGAATGATGATTTGATCAAATTCAGGAATCTTGCTTGGTTGAATGGTAACTTGACCAAACTCAGAATACGCTTTTTAAAATTTCTGCTTGGTCGAATGAGAATTTGATCAAATTAAAAACATGATATTTAATTCTGGATACTTACAATCATAAGCTGGTTATCAATATTCCGTTTTGACTACACGGCTGCAATTGATCAAAGTTCGAATTTAGTTAGTATTTAATTCCGTTTCGTACAATCAATACCGGTTATCAGTAAGTATTTCTTTTTCTACCAGTTGTTTAATTGTTTTCAATACCCGAATTAGTTTCTATATAATCAAGCTTCATTGTAAGTTTCAAACTTTTCAAATGAGCTGGTAGTTACTTAATGACGACAGCTTAAGAGTTCAACTATTTATGTTTGAAGCTTAATCA
This sequence comes from Anadara kagoshimensis, assembly GCA_021292105.1. NCBI lineage: Eukaryota > Metazoa > Mollusca > Bivalvia > Arcoida > Arcidae > Anadara > Anadara kagoshimensis. Next base: position 48,453,647 of record CM037858.1, read on the forward strand.
CCAATCACGCTATATATTAATAACACTTGGGTATGAATTGATTACATTGTTAACAATTAACAATAGTTCAATCGATATTATGGTCAGACTGACCACAAGACGCTTTAGAATTTTACCAAATACACGTACTGTTTTTTTTATATTATAATTGTTTAAAAATAGGCATTGTTAAGAATTTTGTATATTTTTGTGTTTCTTTATCAATTTTATGCCGCGAAATGACTTTGATACAAATATCGCGAAAATATCATGCCGCGAAAATAAAGTGTTTTACAGTACTTTAAAACTCATAAAAGTAAGATTCTTCATCACAGTACCAAATCATTATTTAATCTGTATAGTATTTTTCATGACGTAGATCTTAATGTAAAGAAGAAATGTTTTATGTTTGATACATTAGTTCTACCTATTATGACATATGCATCTGAATTATGGGGATTTAGTCATTTTTGTCAGCTAGAGAAAGTTCACATAAAATTTTGTAAATTTTGTAAAAGGGTTCTAAATGTTGTCTTCTACTGCTACTTGTGCAGTTAATTATGGTGAACTTGGCAGGTTTGACTTTTTAAAAAATATTTTTAAATACTGGTTAAAATTTTACAGAATAAAAACTCTTTATTGCATTTTGTATATTCGCTACTACGTACTGATACAGATAATGATGTAAATTATAATGGCTATAATTGGGCTAGCAATATAAAAGCTTGGTTTATCTTTTTATTGGTACTGTCAAGATTTTATATGCCTGATCTTGATGTTATTATACAAAGAATACATGACCAGTTTTTATAAAAATGGATTGGTAGTATGACAGATTGTTCAGAAATGTATTATTTTAAACAATTAAAGTGTATTTTTGGTGTAGAAAAATATTTAATAGTTGATATTGAACCAAAATATATACAATAATAATGATAATAATAAGTTATTTTATTATAGTGTCACACATTAATACACATAAACATATAATAACTCACTTTCGTGTTGGTTCACATTCATTGTTTGTTGAAACTGCAAGGTATGCGTAAAATAAATACGATACGTCGTTACGTTTATGTAAATGTTGTAACATGGGTGTCATAGAAAATAAGTACAATTTTCTTCTTGTCTGTCTTGCATACAATGTATTCTGACTTGCGTATCAAATATTTTTTCTAAATATTTTTGTCATTGGCCAAATTTATATAAATTTTATATATTGTTATCTTGTAATTATAATAAATTAACAAACAAGGTAATTTTTTGTATTATGCTTTCAAACGAAGAGACTCTTTACTTTAACCTGTTTATCCATCTAATCAAATGTATTGTATACATATATTGCTTATGAAACATTATGACATTATTGTGACAGCCAAATATATAACTATGTTTATGTGTATGTGTGTACTTTACGCAATAAACAATTATTATTATTATTATCATTATCAAGAAACCTGCTGTATATTCCCATCAGCGCAACCCACAGGCAATTTTTTTGCAATTTTGCCTATACCTGGCGACGTCTCAATATAAGTGAAATATTCTTGATTGGAACGTTAAACACTACTACCCAAGTCTCCCATTTACCTAAAATAAAAAAAAAATGAAAAAATAAAGATGCATTATCTTTTTTGCCATTTTGTAACACATGTGCATTTTCGCCATTTTGTAACACATGTGTATTTTCGCCATTTTGTAACACATGTGCATTTTCGCCATTTTGTAACACATGTGCATTTTCGCCATTTTGTAACACATGTGCATTTTCGCCATTTTGTAACACAATGTGCATTTTAGCCATTTTGTAACACATGTGCATTTTCGCCATTTTGTAACACATGTGCATTTTCGCCATTTTGTAACACATGTGCATTTTCGCCATTTTGTAACACATGTGCATTTTCGCCATTTTGTAACACATGTGTATTTTCGCCATTTTGTAACACATGTGCATTTTCGCCATTTTGTAACACATGTGCATTTTCGCCATTTTGTAACACAATGTGCATTTTAGCCATTTTAACACATGTGTATTTTCGCCATTTTGTAACACATGTGCATTTTCGCCATTTTGTAACACATGTGCATTTTCGCCATTTTGTAACACATGTGCATTTTCGCCATTTTGTAACACATGTGTATTTTCGCCATTTTGTAACACATGTGCATTTTCGCCATTTTGTAACACAATGTGCATTTTAGCCATTTTTAACACATGTGTATTTTCGCCATTTTGTAACACAATGTGCATTTTCGCCATTTTGTAAAACACGTGGATTTTTCAGGTGCCAATTTCTCCAGTAAATGTTTTAAATCGTGAATTTCTGTCGGTAAAGTTTTAGTTTTTCTTGTAATTCATATTTTTACTGATTTATTTAATAAATTCAACAATTAATTATATGTTCATTAATTTATTTATTTGATATTTATAACTTTATGTTGATTTATATATTAATGTTGTAGTCAAGGAGACTGTATTATATAAGAGTTTCCCTCTTGTTCCGGAATCCTGTATTATTTCTATTTGTGATTATGTATCATGTATTTTATCAAAATAAAATATTGTTTAAATTAGATTAAAAGAAAGTAGGATAAACATTTAACAAAAACATAAACGTATTGCTGTGGTCAATATAATGTCCATTAGCAATAAGTTAACATTAATTGTGATTTCCAGTATATACAATAAGATGTTGTTATTGATATCTAGATACAGATAACTTATATTTATAGGTTATTTGTTCATATTTACATATATGATGTTTGATTGTATTAAACTCTGTTTGACACTAATTGAAGTTATAGGACTATAATTACCTTTGCTAACGTGACGTAACGGGGACGTAACTCATCTCTTGCTTACGCCTATGCCCGTGACGTCATTGATTGGCTGTTCCAGCAAATAGAATTTTAGACTCAAAAACAAAAATTAGATTTTCAAAAATGCGAAATGTAAAAATAACCATTGAACTGTCTAGAAATGGCGTTTAAAGCGCGCGTTATTCAGTTTGCTTTGCACGGCAATGGAAGTTAAAGCACTATAAACGCCTCTTCTAAACATTTAAATGTTTATTCTGTTGAATTTTTATTTTTTATTTTAAAGAGTTCACTGGTTAATTGAAACCAAAAAAAAATTCAATTCCTATTTGCAATTCTCTTAAATGCCTTTTGCTTCTGCAGCGTTAACATCCGGAGCATCACGAAATACCGCTATCGTCAATTTAGTTGAACTTCAACTAAACTTTTGAAACTAAACAGAGGGGAACAGATGTATTCTTCGGTTTTGCTTGGTCATCTGATGGACGAACGTCTTTACTATAAGCATAAAACATAAAACACGAGAAATCTGACAATCATCGTATTATAACGCATATAGCTTATCATAATTATATATATATGTTTCATAAACACGGATAAATACCATATTCTGGTCAAACTTGAATTCTCCCTTGGACGTATAGTAATGGTAATTTGGTCACATTTTGGATATAGAGCGAGTTTTAATTCCAACTAGTCTGGAAAAAATTATGTTAATGTTAATTTTTTTTCTCATCAGTCATAAAAGAAATAAGTTAATAGCTAGAAAGGCATTAAGACAAACACAAACATATCGGTCCATGTCCAAATCGCAACCCTTAAAGTAAAAGAAGAACTTTGAAACTGGAAAATTAAGTTAAACACGTGAACTTTCACCAAGGAAGTGAGACTGGGTGTTCCATAAATGTAACCACTTCCTAACTAGCTATAGCTCGTATGAAAACTAAATTGAAATTAAACAAATGGCAATGCTGAAACACTATATGTATTTGATTTTTTCAACACCTTAAGCTTTCGAGAATGAATACCCATAGGTTGTAATTGATACCAAATGATCGATGAAAATATTCTGTTTTTGTAGATTACAACCCTATAAGACTTTAAATTTGAGCTGTCGACAACGAGTCAAACCCCGTCTGCCGAGTGGTCAGAAAATCTACGAAAGGTAGGTGGCAGTTGACGATAAGCTAACAGGGACAGAGATGATCACGAGTTGCCGATTTGGCCCTTATTTAATAGTTTAATGTTGGGCTTTTGACAGAAATGTCCTGTAAGTAGTACAACATTTGTACCTTAGTCCTTGTTTTAATATGGCATTATCCCGGCATTATTCACTTGGTGTCTTTAATTTGTTCTAATCACTTTAAGGTCATTAAGTGTTCGTTGCGCTCCATTGGTCAACATACCTTAGTCAGAATATGTCCCTTTGATTTAACATGTTGAGTATTTGTACAGATTAAAATAATTTGATTTAAGTTTTTTGTACAACTGTAATTGCTTTAACTTCGTTTGCTGTCGGAATCGTTTCAAAGAAACATGTTCTCTATTTCCAATAGGGTCCACGTTGGGCGAAATTGTTTAAAATTAGATAATAAAAGGTTTTATTTGAATTTGGACTGAACCAAATTACTATAGTGATAACATTTAAATAAATCAGTATGAATGTCCATCTCATACAATGTGGTCATAAAGTAAGTATATTTCTATTGCAATTGAGAAGAGGTTGGTCATCCCAGTGTTATGTGTTCAACCAGACTGACAGATCCGTAAAGGGACAAATTTTCGGACTTGTGTATAAAGTGCGACTGATCTAAAGCACTGACCGGCTTACGGAGCATAATGTCTTTCGTCGTATAGATTAAAATCCAACTCGGAAGAGATGCTTGTGTGACAAAGTCTATAAGAACTGGGATGCTCTCATTTCTTCCCACATTATAAGAACTGATCGTCGCGGCATAATTTTGACTGTGATGTAAAACAACATTCCCTACAAACACCTTTTTTCTAATGCGGCATACTTTATTTCTAATGTGGCATACCTATGGATTATAGATTTTAATTTAACAAGAGATTGTTTAAGAAAATATTATATTTGTCATATACCGCTTTTTGAATTTTAATCATAAAATGCATTAAAAAATTAAAGTTGATATACTACTATTTGAATGTATATGATTAAATTCAAAAAGTGGCATTTTACATATATATGATTTAAGAAATAAAAGATGTTAATTTTTAATAGTTACAAAATCAAATTGAAAACATATTCATAGACGGCAGAAGTTTACTCTAGATCTTCCGCAACTCCCGGTCTCACTTCCCTTCCCTTAGCATTTTGTGTGTTCAATTCAAATTGCCAGTCTTCAAGGTTTTTACTTTGCTTTTTAGATTATGTGATATGAACATTTAATCGGTTATAATGCAATTTATTACATATCACATAATGGTTAATTAAGTGAATAGCACTAATAAAAAGGTATATTGAACAAAAAGCTCCAGGTTCACAATCAATTTCACAAATTTATTTCTTCTAAATACATATTTCGAATTTACAACATATTTGATCAAAGTTTTGTTTTTAATGTTTTGTAAACTGGTGTGGTATTTTCTATATTTTCCCCTAGGTACACACCTGTTGAAAGTTTAATAGTGAGCTAAAGAATTGTTACCTATTCTGCAGCCCATCTTTTGCATCTAGACATCTTTCCGGGAGCTATTAACGTTCTTTCGGAGACAGTTTTTAGTATATCGGACGCTCAGCAACAGAGACTCGATTCCTTTTCTTTAGCCGAGTAATAGCTTTTGTCAGTTCTGTACATGTGGTTACGTACTTCCATACGTATTTCCACACTTTCATTTAAAATACAGGAACTGTATATATCTTAAGGGTTCATTTTTTAAATACTTCAGAAATAATAACCCGCGTTTTCTCATCTTTCACTTCTGAAGCGTACTTGATTGAGTGTTGATTTTACGAAGTCGTATACACCCATTGATGATCTGTTTACGTCTGACTAGATGGACATCAGGAAAACGTTACGGTCTTGAGAAAACACTCATACTTTCTGTAACCTTTCGGAGCTTACTTTGCTTTTGGGACTGTGATTTTAACATGGACCGGTTTGTTTGTGGTTGATTAATAAATACAAAAAAAAAAAAAAAAAAAAAAAAAAACACCCTAAATTGTAACAATTTTTTATTGAAATTAAATTTGGAAAAAATCATATTACTGTATAATACATCACAAAACATGCGTGCATCTAAATCCAAATCCTGCAATGATGAACCCATTTTAAATCAGATGTTTGCAGTATATCATGAAATCGACAGGGGGATATATGGTAACATAAAAAGGAACAATAAAACAAAGAAATCTGGCTTAGCAAGTAATAACAACTTTTATAGGATGCTCTTTGAACATTGCACATGCATTTCATTCTCACGATATCGATTACTGACTGTATTAGAAAGAGGACACCAGGACAAAATATGGTAACAACATACAATGTATAAACGAGAAGACTTTACCACCAATAATAACTTTTGTAGGAGGTTGTTTTAACCCGCCTGACATAGGATTCTAAAAGTATACACATATATGTATGCCCCTAATTCACATAATAGTCACTGACATATCACCAAATTACAAATCATATATACCCATGTGTTTTAAAAGTATCAGAGATTGTTTTATGAGAATACAAAATAGAATCTTAAATGTGATCCCGGTTATAATGTGGTTTTAGATTAACTGAAGTAGCTATAGGACCTTCACCAATGTCATCCTGTAGAAAAAAATAAATGTTCTTTGTTTGTAAACCTGTGATTTCGTTTAAAGGTCCGCATTCTAATTTCATTTTTATTCATTCATAGAAAGAAGGAGATAATCAATTCGAATTTCCGTTCTGGGTCCGTCCATACACTTATCCAAAAAAAATTACTATTATACGAAAACTTGGTGCATAACATGAACACTGATAGGGAATGTGCATTTCCTTAATCTGAGTAGTTGTGTAGTCCTTTGATCATAAATGGAAATCACAAAAAGTACTAACTCGCGGGGATTCAAAGTTCACTGAATTTGTTTGTTCAATATTTGAGCATAAGTTCGCAAATGTCTTATCCAAAGTAAAAATTACTTTAATTAAGAAGGTGGATGTGGTTCCGTAGATGGCGTTGTTCCTGCGTTTCCGGAGGTATATGAAATAAGCAACGTACATGATGTACAAATAATAAAAAACAAAGTGAAAAAACAAAACAGTAGGAAATCTATAGCAGAAGAAACGTCTTTCCAAGAAATATCATCAGGTTCACTCTCATCTTCTGCTTTCTTTTCAGGAAGTTCCTCAACTTCCGTTTTTACACGGTTGCGTGTTTTCCCGCGACATTTGCTACAAGACTTGCATTGTAAGGCACGTGCAATCCGCACAATTATCTTATATATACAAAGCATCTCTGTGTTTTCGTCCCGGAAGTTCAGTCTCAGTTGTAGTGACGTCACGATAACGGTCAGTGTTCCTACGGAGAGTTGTAAAATCAAGTATACCGACAATAGAGGTACGTCTTCTGAATTATCAGGCAACGAATCGCTGACGATAGTAAGAAAAACGGCAAATGATAAAAACACCGTGATCGAATACCCCATTTTTTCACCACTATCTGCTGGTAACATAAATACAAACAAGTTTAACACTGATAAAAACACAACTGGCATAATTATATTCAACACAATATACAGCGGTTTTCTTTGTAATCTCATCGAAAAAGATACTCTTGCTTCAAATGATTCCAGATCCGAAAACGAATTTTGTCCAACTATTTCCCATTCTCCATTTTTAAACACTTCCAAATTTATGCCTTGTATTCCCGCGGTTATATTAATCTCATGTATACTATGACTCCAGACGACAAACCTCAATGTACAGTTCTGATGATCAAACGGGAAGTATTTGATATTGACGTCACATCTTGTTTCAAATACTTCAAATGGCATCCAAACAACCGAACCGTCAAACGACACTTGACACAGAACGAATTTGCTGCCTAACTCTTCCAGCTCTTTAAATCCGTTCTGGAGCGCCAGGTCGGGCTTCCATATGTCTTGTTGGTTTATATACAGTTTGTTAACGCCGCCATAAGTAGACGGGGTCCAAGATAAATGCTGATCGACCCAAGATATATGCAGATATCCCGTAACTGTTAGCTTTTGCTGGACTTCGTCAAGTCCGTTGAACCCAACTAAAGTAAAGTCCACAAAAACCAGTGTCACCATTGATTGATCTAGCTGAGGTCTCACATATTTGTTATAGCTTTGAGTTGTAAATAACTGCGTGAGAAGATCCTTAGTGTTGTTGCTGGTTTGAGCAAAAACGACGAAAGGATAAACGAAAGCTAAACATATTGTGTGCTTCACAAATGCAGACATCATTTTGGCGTGATCGAATTGTTTTACCAAACATAAATCATAGAATTTATTTTATATCTAAAAAATCCGTGACGTATTATGAACACGCTATAAAGTACAAATATAAATTTTATAAATATTTAAAAATATATATCTATTTATTTGACAATTGAAATCTAAATCCTAAAAATAAATATCCCTTATATAATGGGTAATAAATGAGTGAATGATAAAGACTTTTCATTTGAAATAATTACTTTTGTAAGTATTGTTACACTGATAGAGACTTGTAAAAATATTGAAGTAAAAGACATCTTAAATTTTCAACTGATTTCTTAAAGAACTTATAAACCCATGGGAAAATGGGTATGAAATAAAACATAATGTGCTATTAAAACATATAAGGTTCTGTCAGATTGATCTGTTACAGTGCAGACAGTTCCATCGACATGCAACTTGAACTGGCCACTTTTATTTATACTTATACAGAGAAAAATAAAACATTCACTTTCTTAATTTAGGAAAGAGGGTTAAAAATGCGATACTATAATGGTATTATTAAAAGCCTTTGTCTTGAACGTTTCATCACTACGATAGACAAGTTGTAGAATGTTCGGTTCGTATCTGGGAGGTTGTGGGTTCGAATCCTTCTGGGGTGTGACCAAGACTTAAAATTGGGAAGTGAATGTTCCTTTGCCAAGCAATTGACATTTAGAAATAAAAATAACAGAGCCCTTCGTAAGAGACCTTAAAATACCCATGTCCCGGGTCATGACAGACGTTGAACAATACAGAACCCTAACTGCACCTTGCTCTGAGCGCACCGCAAAGGTAGAAATTTCTGTCACTTCATCCATATTCATAGCTTGTGACGTCTCGGCATAATCATTCAATTAATCTTTAGCTGTTTATTGTATATGCATAGTCATTAACATATCTTTTGTAAGGAGTGATAATCTCTCTAGAAGCAATAAGGATAAAATTACTGTAAACGTATTAAGTAAAGCTGTATATTAGTACTAGTTTTAGTTTCGTACTATTTTAACGGGTTTTACGATAGAATAGTAGCACTTATTTGTTTCCAACGCAAAATTCCGTGTGATCATATTAATAAGATTCGCACTGTCTACTTTCCCCAAACTATAATTCCCGCTAAAACTGTACCCAATAATCATTTACAGTAAGATTACGTAATATTTTAATTTTTATCGTCTGAAATCCTGCATTATTTGAGCTCTGATATCAGCATGGGGATGGTTGTCATGAGGACTCAGACGAAAATATCAATGTTATGCACCATGAGACGTATGTTTTTAAACCTTTAAATGATTTAAACACCGATGTTTTAAAACACAATGAAATAAGTAACGAAGAAATCAGAATAAAATATTGATATCCCGTGTTCAGTGCACCTAGAAAGCATTATAATTTGATTTTGTTATGATTTCGATTTGACATAATTCCCACTGTTATTTCTAATGTACATGTATCAATATGTCTAATAAAATTACAAAGTCACAAAATTCCCTCGCATTCTTATACGACTGCAATATACTACCTACATAACAGACATATCGAAGATAAACTTAGCTAACAAAATAGGGTTCGGCTGTCGTTTATAGCCAAGATCTTGACATGGATTGTTAAGTCGCAAAATAGAAATTAATTGTAAAAAAGACCGAGCCACCGAAATATTGCTAACGAGGGGCTAAAATGACCAATAGATTCGGTTCTTACATAATGTAGTTGTTGACAGGTGTTTAATGTAGGTTTTGTCTACAATATGTGGTAATATAAGTTACAAACATAACGGTCCATGCCCAAATTACAATCAAAAAGATAAACCGTTTTGAAACTGGGAAATTAACATGAACAAAATTTAGATAAACACGTGAACTTCAAGCCGGGAGAGGAGGGTGGTTAGATAACTTGATTTGACAGATTCCTAAATTTTGGGATCGTGATTTTTACAGGGACAGGTATTTTGTGTTTGTTGATAAACTGCATTTTCCTTTCTGGCTTTATTTATTTTGGCTCTGGGTTTTGATAAAGTTATTAAACCAAAGCTGGCTGGATCTAATAGTTGTGTATTTTGATGGCACATTTTTGGTGATTGTACACATTCCATAGTGAATTAATTGATAATAGTCTGTTGCATTGTCTTGATGTTGTAGATCTTTTGCTACACCTGCTACATCAGCTTTTTTCCAAAAATATATGAGTCTTCGAACTGGAAACCGTCTTTGTGCAGTTGTTTGGGTGTCTATAAAAATGACATAATGATCGCCAATTTACAATAAATACGAAACGGGATGTCGCTGGATCCCAAGAGGATTTAAAACGAATCACTTCTAATGGATTCGAGATTTCTCAAAAGTAGATTAGGGTTCAGAAAGGTTTGAAATCTGCGTTAATCCTACGCTAAAATTAAAACAAAAATAGTCAGCCACAAGTCATGGCAAATGGTCTGCTGCGCTTTCTTAACGGTCACACCGTCAGTCATATTATTTTTAGAGAATTACTGCGGACAAGGAATGTCTTGACATAACAATCTGACATTTTCAAAATGTAACACAAAAATACGTAACCTTTTTGTCAGACAAAGAGCTACATGTATAACTCTCAGGAAAATAAGCAACTTGAGTTCATGATATGCACATCTCCTATCAATGTTGATGCTTTGCACCAAGTTTCGTAAAATAGTGGTACATAGTTTTGGAGAATATGCGCAGACAATAGTTTCGGACGGACGGAAACTTGAATTTCATATCAACGTCTTTCTTCGAAAATAGGGGAGATAATAAAATACCCGAATCGTATTAGTTTTAATTTATTTAACGTTATTGCCTGTTTATGCAAATTCCATATACATAAACAGAGATTAATTAACTGCCTACCAAACTTTAGACTAGCACAATCAGATATAAAAAACTATGATCAATATGAAAAAATATATTTTAAAAAGAATTGCAATTGTGATTTGTTCTTAAAGCGATTAAATATTTTTGAAAAAATTATCACTAGGGATTGTATATACAAACTATATTGGTTTTAATTGTCATGGGCAGAATTTAATGTATAGTATTATATTTTAATAAAAAGACATTAGTCCTTAAGAATGTGTCTGCTGTAACTTCTACTACTATTTTTTTCAAAATATGTTTTTTCATATTTAGCTATTACATGCTCTTAAATTTTCTAGCAATATAAGGGAGATAATAATACATTATACACTGTGTTGATCTCTACAAACTTTATTATAAGTATAAATATTCCAGTGTGCATGTGTGTGCAGTTGGTTGTAATGTCAAAATGTATTGTTCATTTGTGTAAAAAATTAAAATATGTTCAAAAATCAAATAAAAATGTGTGAAAAAAAGGTTTAATTTATCAGTGTACTAACTTTAGATATTTTTCCGGCGATACAGAAACATGTGGGAAAGTGAATTTTTCTTGCCGTTGGCCTCCGGTGTCAGTATTATGTGACTGTGGGAGTAGTACACTTGTTGCGGCGTACTAACTCTGTGAGCTAGCACCTTAAAATTGCCCTGAGTGCGCGCTGGTACAAGTCAGACCATAAAACACACTCGCACTTCACATGCATACACGAACTTGTTCATAGATTAATCCAGAGATTAATAAAAAATAGTTCTTGTCGCGAATAGCTGAAAAAAATGCTAATGCGACGTTAAGAAACATTTAACCAACCAGCCAACCGGTAATACAGTACGTAGGTGGTTGAATGCTACGCAAAATACGATCAAACTTATGCTACTTCAAGTTCATTTTACTTTCTCCAAACTGTAATTTCCGGGAAAATTTGTACCCACTAACCTTAATACAATTACAGTCAGATAACGCAATAATTGAATTTTTATTGTCTTAAAACCTGTATTACTTCAGAACTGAAGTCAGCGTGGAGACAGTTGTCATGAGGACTTAGACGGAACTGTCAATCTTCTGCACCAAGAGACATATGTTGTTTAAATCATTAATTGATTTAAATACCGATTATATTAAAAACATAATGAAATAAGTAATGAAAAATAAGAAAAAAATGATATCGCGTGTTCAGAGTGAAAAGGTACCATCATGATTTGATTTTTGTTAGAATTTCGATTTGGCACAATCCCCACTGTTATTTCTAATATACATGTATCAACATGTCTAAGAAAACTAGAAATTCCAAAATTCCATAAAACACTTAACATGCAACATACTACCTACATTACTGATCTATCGAAAGATTAACATTCAGCTAAAGAAGAAGTCGAAGATCGACTGTCGTTTAGACTTAGCTAAAAACATGGACAATGAATTATGGGCAGCTACTGAGATACAGAGACGTGCAAGAAATAATCGGACGCTTTGTTAAATCCTTCTTTGTTTCATATAAAACCATATGTTTTTAAGAAATTCTCAATAATTTACTTCTTGGTCAATTTTAATGAATTGTTCAAAGTTAAATATTAAATTTGTTGTAGTTTCTTACAACTGTCCGTCTTATAACAGTCAAGAAAACATAATAATATAAGGTGAACAGCACGGTAAATTTTTGACAGTCATGTGAAGCATGATTATATATACATGTAGTAGATTTCAAATTTATATTTTCCCGTTGAATTTGAAATGTTTATCTATAAAAAAAATAACTTAATTCCCATTTCTAATTATTCGATAAACCTCGATTCAACAAATATTACATTTGATAGTGAAAAATTCATGAATATTAACTAAGAAATAAATTTTTGAGAATTTTTAAAAAAATATATGGTTTTATATGAAATATAGATGTCCGAATATTTTAGACAACTACCGGCAAGCTGTACGAGGGACCGAACTGACCAACGGCATTGGCACTTATTTGTTAGTTAGCTTGTTTGTATTTGCATAGTTAAATACAAACATTTCAGTTCACGTCTTAATAATGTATTTTTGTTTAATTTGGTGATTTTTAAAATCTCTTAATGAAAAGCAAATTTGTCCACGATGTCGAAATCCATATGACAGATCTAGACAATCAAATTTTATTTTACACATTTTTATAATCCAATAATAATTATACACGTACTTTAAAATCAAGTCTATAAAAGTAAATAATTAAAAGACTGACGAAACAACATGAGAAATCAAATTTTAAAAAATGCTTAAAAACTTTTCAAAAACAAAAAAAATCTCTTTTAAAAACATGACAATTTGTTTAATTTAAAGCACATATAACAACAAAACACTGTAAAGACTTAAAACTACTTTCTCATCATGCTACTTTGTCAGTGTTAATTTTAGGGATTAATTATAGTAAGAATAAAGACAAACATATATGTCTAACCATAATCTACTATTGTCAATATAACTGTAAGTTTAAAGTTTCAACATATGATGACTACAAATTTGTTTCATGAGGGTAGACCCTCATACTTCAGAAGTTAAATGACAAATGACAGTAAAAATCAAACTTGAATGAACATTAGTTACACAATTCTTTGCTGTGTGTAGACATACATGTTCTTATTCCCGCTATTTTATATTTATTGATTGCATGTCAGGTTTTGTATCACGGAAAAATTTAAAGTTTTTTTTCTACATTTTTGTTTGTTAGAATATATAGTTTTTCTTTTGGGTTATTTTCATCCAGTTGATGCTGATATCCTTTATAAACAGTTTTGCATGTATACTACTACTACTACTACTACTACTACTACTACTAATAATAATAATAATAATAATATTAATAAATAATAATACATGTAATAATAATAATAATAATAATAATAATAATAATACTACATGTTATAATAATGAACGTTGTAGACATGGTTATCTTGATTCACATGTTAAATCGTCGCTTTAATATCAAATATTCAAAGATTTTAAAGGGTTTTTTGGAAACATAATTATCACTGTTACGTTGAATAATCATTCATTTTGTTTGCCACATTTAAATAATTTTGAAGTACTCTTGAATCACATAACACCTCAACCATTACAACTTCTATATTAAGCAATTCTGGTTTTACGTCAAACAAAAAGAAAATAGCACGTAGGAGTTAACGGCACATTACTTGGTCACAAAAATAGTTTCCTAAAACGCGATTTAAATTGCAATTAATCCCATTAATCAATCACCATTACGTATTAAAGCAATATTTTGTTTACGCTCTTGATCCCATCAACCCTAAAACGCAAACATTTGAATAGGAGTTCCGTTAACCTTAAAGATAAAAATGTTTGGATAATCTGGTCCTGACTATTTAAATCTCGCCAAGGATTAAAATATAACTTTAATTTAAGTATGGTTACTAAATCCATCTACAACTGCTTATTGAATCTGGTATGTTGATCACTTAGACAGTTGTCCTTCCATACAAATCTTGAAACCGGACATAAAAAAGATATGGAGGAGTCTTGAAAAGAACTCCAAACTCCAGCCCCGGATTTATGTATAATTATATTTTTAAGGAGTGTATCACTGTACAATCATAATAAGAATTATTTTCTCATAACTGATGTAATATTGACTTGTTTACACGGACAATGTGAATTACAAATCGTGAACTATCTCTAATCTTAAATCAGAAGCTCCTTTCATTGCACACTGATGGTAAATCGTGTAAGTAACCCCTGACGTACATGCTTTCCCTACGGAAGTTATAGTTACTCAATCTTCAGTCAAAATCATCAAACACAAAGATACCGATCAATGTCCAAATCACAATACCAAAAAAATCAAAACACGTGTTTAACATGTTGGCTTCCTTCAGGGATGTGAGGCCAGATGCTCAGGGTGTGCAAAAACCTCTTGTTTTAGCTTGCTACAACCGCCACTTTTAAAATCAAAATTGAGAAGAAAAGGAATATGGAATTATTGGACGTCAAATATATCTGGGTTAGCCCAAGATACAGAGACATTTTGAGATGACGGCCATAAAACTGTTTGCGACCCTCGATAAACGAAGGTTTGGAAAGTCCCCAAATGAACAACTTAAGTACAAGCAGTTTCTTGTATATTGTATAAATTTCCTGTAGTGGGAAATAGCTCAAACATAGCGTATTAACTTTGAAAAGATACTAGTATATAAACTACGAAAGCCGATGGCAGCCAGGCAAAAACATAGCATTTTACTTAAGTCTCTGTACCATGGTACACAAACATACGGTAATCAAACATAGCATTTTTTCTTATGTTTCTGTATCGCGGTACATATGTACAGAAACATCAGTAAAATGCTATGTTTGTGTGTATCACGGTACAGAAACATAGGTAAAATGCCATGTTTTTGCCTGGCCGTTATCGGCTTTCGTAATAATCCATGTCGCTATACATCTTTTGTTAGTGGTCCAAAACATAAACAATGCATATCTATATTTACTGACATTATAAACTGTGTTGAAAATAACATCAATATCTATATCTAAGTAGACCGTTTTAGCTGATCAATATCGAAAATGATTTTTTGAAAAAACTCAAATAAATTCCTACTAAATTGTTTTTCTGACATTTAAAGTGTGTGATATCAGCTTAATAAAAAATTGTAACATTTAAAAATGTTGTGTATTAAATAAATATACTAGTGTTATATACCCTTTTTTGTTTCAGAATTTTATTACTCGATACATTAAAAATGGTATACGGCAATAGACAACATAAAATGTTTTGAAATATATTTAATGATAAAATTTAATAAAAATAATAACTGTTTGTTACACCAGGCACCAGTTTCACAATCATTTCTTAACTAAGATTTTCCTTAACTTAAATTTAACCAATTTTACTCATCTCTTTTTTGGAACTACCGATAAATATTGTTGTGAAACTTAATGCAGATGTTTTAATCTAGATATGATTTTTAAATTGACACTTTAAAGAGGTATGGCGGGTTTGATGGGATTTTGTTCTAAATGGACCGTTTTGGTTTTTGAAAAATAAAAGTCTAAATAATAATAAAACAGCAGTATTTTATGAGGACTTTCAGATTTTGGCTCATACAAAGGTATATTTTACTAATATTTTTCTTAAAATATAATAAGCTTTTATTTGTGCTCTATTATGCTAAAATATGAAAAATGAGGGGATTTTCACGTCTTCAATAATTATTTTCAAAGTGTTCTCCTCGGAAGACCAAATTTTACGTTAATGTCTCTGGAAATATTTACAAAATACAATCATTACGAATTTTCAAAAACTTGGTTCTCTAAGGAGAAAATGGTCAATTTTTGAAAATAGGGAAAATTAAAACTGACCACTGCACATACAACTGATGTTATATTTTAACACTGCTGTTGTTAGCTCAGTGGGTAGCGAGGACGCTTTGTAACCTGTACGACACGGGTTCAAATCCCATCCGAATATCTTTTTATTTCTTCTTCTTCTTATTATTATTATTATTGTTCTATCTTTAGAAAATACTACTGTTAAATTTTTCCTTTTTACAAATTAAATTTTTCAAAATGAGCATTTTCTTCTTTCAAAACACTACTACCAGATCAAGCCAGGTTATATTTTTTTTTTACAATTAACAGATACATCTACACATATCACCCGTGAATTCTTAGTGAAGCGTTATGTAAGTTAATACTTTTCTGTTTATTGTGTAAAGAGATAGACAAAAAATGAGATTATGGATGTTAAGGTTTATGCAATATCTTCGGCTCTTCAAGGAAAAACAAGTTTACAAAAACGAAGCGCTTGGTTTTCATAGACCTGGTCTATTTATGGAACGCGAGATTCGCATGTGTTTAAAAATACATCCTTACGTCATTCATCTGTTCAAGTAGGGGGCACTATCAAACCCGCCATACCTCTCCGAATACCTTAAACACTAACACAATTATAAGGATATATTAACAATACGACTGTACCTGTCTTCGATGAAACATACAGAATTCTAACATGACCTGCGTTTTCCTTCATATGAAACCAAAGCCAACTCGTGATATATTTTTCCGCTTGTGAACTCCGGCCCGTGTATTATTCGACGATATATCACTAGTAGATATTTATTATTTCTTAAGCAATTGTATTGCAATTTCCATGAAAGACAATTGGGGTCATGACCCTTGATGTGTATCAATTTCCCCGCAATAATACGTCATGTCCTACATAGGAGGTCACGTGGTCATTTGAGATACGCCGATCTCCAATGGTTTAAAATCCTATCTCACATGAGCAGGTATGGAAGAAATAGCGCCAAGGGTTAAAACAAATTAAAATAATTATTAAAAGAAAGAATTGTAAATATAAGAAATGACATTTCTGCTCATGGTATTTCATGGGGTAATGCAAGATAGCGTGGCGCGTGCCAAATTCAACATGAAAGGCTTCGTCCTTAATCGAATTTGGCACGCGCCGCACTATCTTGCAAGCCTTTCATGTTGATTTGGCATGCGCCAAACTATCTTGCATTACCCTTTGGATTACCATGATCAGAATGCCATTTCTAAATTGAAATTTTGCATGATTGAAGTTAAGGAAATCTTAGCTAAGGAAAGATTTTGAAACCGGGACCAGACTTAAAGAGCATACCACGCCTAGTTAAACAGACAACACTGAAATGATTAGCATATATACAGCAGTCATCACGATGCGTTACACAACGTGTTTTGTTTTGTTTTGTTTTTGTAACATTGTCGATATTTTGCCAGTGGCTTTTGCAATTGCTTTTTTAAATTCCTTGTTTCCATACATGTCAAAATATATTTTAATTGTAAATGGTTTTAGAGAAAACGGCGAATTTTCTAAAAGACAAGTTACAAATAGGAAAAAAATCTCTTGATCTGTACTCAAGAAATTGAAGTTTTGCTCAAACAGGTATTGGCTTTTATCTTATGAATTATACAATCCACAAAGCCATACTGCATTACATGGTACTGAATCATTAATCTATAAGCTATTCGTTCACTGATAAGCAGTCTACAAAGGACCTAGTAGAATGGTTTTAATATTGTTTATCATCACATCATAATTTTTCAGGCATTTTCGACGAGACCAAGTTTATTACTCTCTAAGGATTGATCTAAGAGCAAGTTCGTACATGTATACACATGCGTAAGACGTACGAGGGTGTTTAGTTGTCTGCTTTGTATTTATGTAATTTCGGGCGATGTTAAGGTACTAGCTCACAGTCAGTACCCTAGAGACAAGCATACCATTCACCTAGACACAATATACTGACACCGGGTGAACCAGTCGATACCCTTTCTACTTTTTATTGGTCATTAGAGCTAGACGAGAAAGCAGTTTCTCGAAATTTAAAGTCTTGTGTATGACCCAATGAGGGTTTGAACCCATGGCCTCTTGCTTTCGAGGCAGACGTATTTCCAGTGAGCCAACGAGGTGGTGATGAGCACTTGATGGCATTTTAACTGAGTGAAATGCTTCATGAACCTCCATGCATTAAAAGCTATGGCTTTCGAAATTTTTTGGGTCTCTGCTTGTTGAAAATTAACGAGGTCGTTCACCTTAATGTATAAATAACGTATGTATCGACAAACCAAGGACACATATCTTAATGCAGCTCCGTTCTTTTAGTATTTACTAAATGAATCAGTTATGAAAAAAATATACACAAGTCTATTTAGATTACATAATCTAAAATGATATTTTCTATTTTTAATATCAAAGACAAAAATGATTAAGATTAAAACGAATCCAAAAAAAAAAAAACAAGAGGCCCATGGGCCTGATACGCTCACCTGATAACTAATGGCTAGCTGATAAATTTTAAGAAAAAATAAATACTAAACCCCAATGACTTTTTCTATACATCATGATAACCATTGTATCAATACCTACAATATTCTAATATACATGCCTATACAAAAAGTTTATAGTTTTCAAGATAATTAACCATTTCGGTATTGTTTCACATCTGTGACCTTGACCTTTGAACCAATGACCTTTTTCTATACATGAAAATGATCGTTGTATCAATACCTACAACATTCTAATATACATGTCTATACAAAAAGTTTATAGTTTCAAGATAATTAACCATTTCGGTATTGTTTCACATCTGTGACCTTGACCTTTGAACCCATGACCTTTTTTTATACATCAAAATGATCGTTGTATCAATACCTACAACATTCTAATATACATGCCTATAGAAAAAGTTTATAGTATTCGAGATAATTAACCATTTCGGTATTGTTTCACACCTGTGACCTTAACCTTTAAACCCATGACCTTTTTCTATACATCGAAATGACCGTTGTATCAATACCTACAACATTCTAATATATATGCCTATACAAAAAGTTTATAGTTTTCGAGATAATTAACCATTTTGGTATTGTTTCACATCTGTGACCTTGACCTTTGAACCCATGACCTTTTCTATACATCAAAATGATCGTTGTATCAATACCTACAACATTCTAATATATATGCCTATACAAAAAGTTTATAGTTTTCGAGATAATTAACCATTTTGGTATTGTTTCGCATCTGTGACCTTGACCTTTGAACCCATGACCTTTTTCTATACATCAAAATGATCGTTGTATCAATACCTACAACATTCTAATATATATGCCTATACAAAAAGTTTTTAGTTTTCGAGATAATTAACCATTTTGGTATTGTTTCGCATCTGTGACCTTGACCTTTGAACCCATGACCTTTTTTTATACATCAAAATGATCGTTGTATCAATACTACAACATTCTAATATACATGCCTATACAAAAAGTTTATAGTTTTTGAGATAATAATTAGAATCAGAGGTAAAAAAAATTAGGTCACGACCTTCACGATTGACCTTGACCTCATTTTGAAGATACTAACAAGAAGATGTCAAAACTGAAAACCCCATGTCATTATCTGGTCAAATAGTTAAGTTTATAACAATTTGAAGCTATTTTACGATTTTCAAAATTAAACGCAACAAAAACGCCGTAACCTATTTTTTATCCGAATTTCACAAAATGAACAAACTATAGGCTTAAGACCCTAGAGAAGCCAAATATCACATCAGATTTTTCTCCAATCAGTACTTTCGGAGAAGAAGATTTTTTAAGATTTTTGCACCCCTAGGTCACCTTGACCTAGTATAGTAGCAATAGCAACGCCACGAACAAATCTGAATTGCACCGGCCCATATATACTTCTGACAAAGTTTCATTAAAAACTGTCCAGTAGTTTCAGAGGAGGAAGTCGAAAATAGGGTTAACGACGCACACACGCACACACGCACATACACACGCTGCGCTATGCCATAAGCTCACATGACCTTCGGTCAGGTGAGCTAAAAAAAGGAAATGAAAACGGCGACAACGCTGCGTGGAAAAAATGTTTTTCAAATACAGTATTTAATTTTCTTTCCTTGTGTCTTATGATTTATATGTATGTACATGTACTTCAAGTTTTAAAGGTTTCATATAGTATAGACCTGCCTAAAGTTTAACATTGAGCGGACGAAAGGTATACGAGACTCGGCTGCCGAGTGGTCAGATACCTAGTGACCGATAGTGGTCGACTTGGATTTATTAATTGAATGGGGATTGACGACACAATCAGGAATATTTCACTTACATCAAGACATAACCGGCTATAAGTGGCTATATTCTATACAAGTTATATATGCCAATATAGACAAATGAGCAGTCAAAATACTGTACTGGTGTGAAGCTAGCCCGCAATTCTAGCCCGCAATTTTTTTATATATCATCAAGCGGGCAATTCGATTTTATTTAAATACGGTTAATCCTAACATCATTCCATTTATTAATATTTGATATTTAGGGCGACCTGGTATTGCACAAAACTTTTTATAAAGACCACCTGTATATTAAGACCACAGGAACCGTGATTCTAAATGTGATTACGAAATTACACATAGGGCGTAAAATGCTTTTCCCCATCTAGGGCTTTTAACCACGGGTAGGTATATCCAATTGCAACATTTGGTAAAAATTTCAAGAACTCTAGAGGGGTAGAACGGGTCTTACGAGAGCTCAGAAGGACCATACCCCCCTTTTGATATGTGATTTTGTAAGGACATGCTACGTTGAAAGTGGCGTACACAGAGAAAATGCATTTCCCATCTACGGCTTTTAACCACGGGTAGGTCTATCCAATTGCAACATTTGGTGAAAATTTCAAGAACCCTAGAGGGGTAGAACGGGTCTTACGAGAGCTCAGAAGGACCATACCCCCCTTTTGATGTGTGATTTCGTAAGGACCTGCTACGTTAAAAGTCACGTACACAGAGAAAATGCGTTTCCCTATCTAGGGCTTTTAACTACGGGTAGGTCTATCCAATTGCAACATTTGGTGAAAATTTCAAGAACCCTAGAGGGGTTAAAACGGGTCTTACGAGAGCTCAGAAGGACCATACCCCCCTTTTGATGTGTGATTTTCGTAAGGACCTGCTACGTTGAAAGTCACGTACACAGAGAAAATGCGTTTCCCCATCTAGGGCTTTTAACTACGGGTAGGTCTATCCAATTGCAACATTTGGTGTGAAAATTTCAAGAACCCTAGAGGGGTAGAACGGGTCTTACGAGAGCTCAGAAGGACCATACCCCCCTTTTGATGTGTGATTTCGTAAGGACCTGCTACGTTGAAAGTCACGTACACAGAGAAAATGCGTTTCCCCATCTAGGGCTTTTAACTACGGGTAGGTCTATCCAATTGCAACATTTGGTGAAAATTTGAAGAACCCTAGAGGGGTAGAACGGGTCTTACGAGAGCTCAGAAGGACCATACCCCCCTTTTGATGTGTGATTTCGTAAGGACTGCTACGTTGAAAGTCACGTACACAGAGAAAATGCGTTTCCCCATCTAGGGCTTTTAACTACGGGTAGGTCTATCCAATTGCAACATTTGGTGAAAATTTCAAGAACCCTAGAGGGTAGAACGGGTCTTACGAGAGCTCAGAAGGACCATACCCCCTTTTGATGTGTGATTTCGTAAGGACCTGCTACGTTGAAAGTCACGTACACAGAGAAAATGCGTTTTCCCATCTAGGGCTTTTAACTACGGGTAGGTCTATCCAATTGCAACATTTGGTGAAAATTTCAAGAACCCTAGAGGGGTAGAACGGGTCTTACGAGAGCTCAGAAGGACCATACCCCCCTTTTGATGTGTGATTTCGTAAGGACCTGCTACGTTGAAAGTCACGTACACAAAGAAAATGCGTTTCCCCATCTAGGGTTTTAACTACGGGTAGGTCTATCCAATTGCAACATTTGGTAAAATTTCAAGAACCCTAGAGGGGTAGAACGGGTCTTACGAGAGCTCAGAAAGACCATACCCCCCCTTTTGATATGTGATTTCGTAAGGACCTGCTACGTTTGAAGTAGCGTACACAAAGAAAATGCGTTTCCCCATCTAGGGGTTTTAACTACGGGTAGGTCTATCCAATTGCAACATTTGGTGAAAATTTCAAGAACCCTAGAGGGGTAGAACGGGTCTTACGAGAGCTCAGAATGACCATACCCCCCTTTTGATATGTGATTTCGTTAGGACCTGCTACGTTTGAAGTAGCGTACACAAAGAAAAAGCGTTTCCCCATCTAGGCCTTTTAATCACGGGTAGATCTATCCAATTGCAACATTTGGTGAAAATTTCAAGAACCCTAGAGGGGTAGAACGGGTCTTACGAGAGCTCAGAAGGACCATACCCCCTTTTGATGTGTGATTTCGTAAGGACCTGCTACGTTGAAAGGCACGTACACAGAGAAAATGCGTTTCCCCATCTAGGGCTTTTAACTACTGGTAGGTCTATCCAATTGCAACATTTGGTGAAAATTTCAAGAACCCTAGAGGGGTAGAACGGGTCTTACGAGAGCTCAGAAGGACCATACCCCCCTTTTGATGTGTGATTTCGTAAGGACCTGCTACGTTGAAAGTCACGTACACAAAGAAAATGCGTTTCCCCATCTAGGGGTTTTAACTACGGGTAGGTCTATCCAATTGCAACATTTGGTAAAATTTCAAGAACCCTAGAGGGGTAGAACGGGTCTTACGAGAGCTCAGAAAGACCATACCCCCCTTTTGATATGTGATTTCGTAAGGACCTGCTACGTTTGAAGTAGCGTACACAAAGAAAAAGCGTTTCCCCATCTAGGCCTTTTAATCACGGGTAGATCTATCCAATTGCAACATTTGGTGAAAATTTCAAGAACCCTAGAGAGGTAGAACGGGTCTTACGAGAGCTCAGAAGGACCATACCCCCTTTTGATGTGTGATTTCGTAAGGACCTGCTACGTTGAAAGGCACGTACACAGAGAAAATGCGTTTCCCCATCTAGGGCTTTTAACTACGGGTAGGTCTATCCAATTGCAACATTTGGTGAAAATTTCAAGAACCCTAGAGGGGTAGAACGGGTCTTACGAGAGCTCAGAAAGACCATACCCCCCTTTTGATATGTGATTACGTAAGGACCTGCTATATTTTTGAACCCTACATATAAATAAGGTCCAATTTTTTGGTGTTTGAAAAGCTCGTTTAAAATACTACCAAATTTGGGGAAAAATAACAACCCTTAACAGATCGTTTTCGAAATAAATTACGTTCCGTCAAAGGTACAAAATAGCACTATTAACATGTCGCATGAGACCATCATGAGCTGACCGTAGATTCGTACACACACAACACAATTTACCGCTAGTTATATGTTCAAGTACGTTTCGCTGCATCTTCCTTTCTAATGTTTTTGATTTAATCATCATTTTCCGGTTGTTAGGGCAACAAGTCGTTGCTATGGCAATTTTCTTGATTATTTTTGAA
The DNA here is from genome assembly GCA_021292105.1 of Anadara kagoshimensis. Classification (NCBI taxonomy): domain Eukaryota; kingdom Metazoa; phylum Mollusca; class Bivalvia; order Arcoida; family Arcidae; genus Anadara; species Anadara kagoshimensis. The sequence continues at coordinate 48,477,582 of CM037858.1, forward strand.
GTTTAGACCGTGGACGAAAATACGAAACTGTTGTATGATACCTGAAGTGGCGTACATGGAGTAAAATAAGCCCTCGGTCTTTAGGCTTGTTAGGTAATCATATTACTACGCGAATATCATATCATCGTATTCCAAACGTAATTGCCTTTCTAAATGAAAATATCATGGCTCTGTTTCCATTCATTTGTAATTTTATTTTTTTTATTAAAAAATCTTTGAACGAAGCACATGGCCGCATATTGTGTTACGCACTATTTGGGTCCCTTGCACGGAATTACCTAAAACTGGAGCGCACGGAAATATAATCATATTAAAAACCCAACGTTGGTTTGCCAATATTCTTAGCCTACACTTTTTGGACTCTCTATGGGGTCTTTGTATGGAGTAAATTTCAAAGCTATTCATGAGAAATAAGCAACTTAAGAAAAGAATGTATTAGTGAAATATTCCCTTAAAATAGTATTTCAAGAAATACTAATTCACTGAATTTTCTTGTTACGTTTTTTTTCATCTTTTTCACAAAATATCATATGACCTTTGGTCATTCAGATGATGCGATATTTGACGTTTTAAGGATCTGAAACTTGTAATTTGTTCAGAGTGAAGGGTCAAGATCATGACTTAATTCATTTATTCCGTGTTTTGTTTGATTTTACATATTTGATATACATTTGTCTATAACTTTTTTATGTTTAGAAGCAATGATTTTCAACACGAAGACAAAGTCAAACTCGACAATAAAAACTGTATTGTTGATAAACTTTTAAAACTTTATGTGATATGGTCACATCGGTGTAGGCTAGTGTGATCTGGCTGACAATTATTAAAGTGCACCAGAGAGGCCTATGGCCTATTAAAAGGTGTCGAATATAGATAAGATAAGATAAGATAAGATGTGAGCTTAGGCCATTTTTAGTTTTCATGTTTTCATAGCATGGCATTCAAAACGGAGTAAATGTTAAAGCTCTGAATTAGTTTTGAAATTGTAAACTTTTTCCTCTATATTTGTTACATTTCAATTTTGAGTTTTTACTTACACTGCTCTTTTACCATTGATCAAGTTTAAAAGCCAAGGTACTGACCTCATTTGAAAATTAATCCTGAAAATGCTGAATCTGGACTATGTTTGTTGCAATGGTCTTCGTAATCATAATAGAGTTTTATATCTTTATGGGTTATAATTATGAATATATTTGAAGCCGATTTTTATTTAGATTTTAATTTTTGTAATTTTAAATAGACATTTTTGGTCATGTGTAATTCCATGACTAAGATATTGATTTCGTTTGTATAGTATTTATTTATTTATTTATTTATTTTGGAAAAGTCGAGACTTTGAGGCTTTTTGGTAAATTCAAAAGAAGTAAGCTAATGGAATTTAGTCGAGTTTGCAAATAAGCATATGATAGACGCCAGGGTGGATGACGCATTGCGAAAAATGAGGTCAAAGGTCACTGAATGGAAAAAAAAATAATTATATCCTGGACATAATGTGCCCCTATCTTGCAAAAAACATATAACTTTTATTTGCAATAATTTTGAGATAAATAGAACATATTGTATAGTGATGATTGTTTTTAAAACTGCATGACGTTAAATAAACAAAATTTTAAGATAAATATTGCCAAAATCTTGTCCAAATACATGTAGAATAATTAATTTTTGAAACATAAATTTGTAAAGATGTAAAAAAAGATCATATCCACCAAGTTTACTATGCCAGTCTGCAAAACATCATATACATGTATATAGAAATTAATCAAAGTACTGAGAGTACTCTAGGTAGAGATTTAGCTTTTAGCTATATATAAAATATTAATATATGTTATGTTCTGAATGTTACAATAAAACAGAAGTAAAATAAATATTTTCATCAGATAATAATATTACTAAGGACATATGTTTAATCGATATGAATGTGATGTTTTCAATGGGGTTTAAGTAATATTTAGTGCTAAGATGCTGTTGATTTTGTGACAATGGATTACTCTGATTATCAAAATGGACATAGCGAACACTTATACACTTTTTAACGTAGTAATATAAAAGAGAAAAATTTGCAATTGAAAACATTTTAATATCCTATGCAAATAAGAATGTAAAACAATAAATGATTCAACAGACAAACAAGACCAGATAAATACATATCGGCACCACTGAGTATAAAATCCCGAGATTTGGACGGGAATCACCAGTAGTTTAAAGGCAAAATCCGCTTTTTTATTAAAAAAGTATATAGATGATAGGACAAAAACGAGGAATAAATAAATAAGGAACTATTATACCTTCTTTTGATGTTAGTTTCCTTAATGGCTGCCATTCATGTTTAAATAATTTCTTGAAATGTGTAGATCATCACTAGGGTTTGGTACTGAAGATCATAAAAAGGTCAAAGGTCAAATGAGTGAATTATATCATGCAATATACATATAAACTTTCTAATACTAGAAAATTCGGCATATTTAGGAGTAATTACCTCAAAATAATATAAAACTAAGTTTTAGAAGTATATATATGTATCAAACGAAATCGACCAGAATTTGCACTTGAGGTAGACCAAAGTATAATGGATGAGTTAAATATTTTATTTTCAGTGTTGATGGCATATATTGTTTAACAATATTGATGATATTAAAATATATATTAGTAATATTTGTTTTTATAATGCTTTGGGATTTTGGTTTAGACATGGATTGGTATGTTTGTTATGATCTGGATGATCTCGAAGAGTTCTAGGGTGCTAATGTTTTTAAAGATGGGTTTGCTTCAATCACACCGTTGATTAATAAATTCTGATGATCGGTGATCACTGCATGGGCCAATTTACCAAATAATTACATCACAAACACAAATGACGTAATGTCACAATATCTTTGGTAAAATCCTAACATTAAAACAAATAAAACTTTTGGAAAATGTGAAAAAATTTAATTTTATAAAGGTTTTAACAAATGATGAAGGAAATATTATGTCTTATAATGAGTTTACAGCTAAGTTTGATTTTAATATTAATAATCTAAATTATTACACCTTGATTGATACAATTCCGGAAATCTGGAAAAGTGCAATCCAGCTACAAGAAAATCCGCTTAGAGAAGTCAGAAATAGTTTTATAACTAAATTGAAATAAAGGAAAATAGTTTCCAAAATGTTTTACATATATATCTAAAAGAAATTAGAAATTTTGCACAAAAATAAGAGATTGGATGTGTTGATTAATTATGTTTTCTTGTCACCGATGAAACAAAAAATCAAGATTTCCAGTATAAAATTAAACACAATATTAATTTTATAAGCAGCCGAACAATGAAATGCAAGCTTCTTGAAACTGAACTATGCAGTTTTTGTTGGAAAGTTAAAGAAACTGAACAACATTTATTTTTAGAATGTCAGTATGTAAAAAATATTAAACATATTTTTCGATCAAGATAAAAATCAAATCCCACGTGATTATAGAAAATGAAGTAAATAATGTTTATTTGGAAAGAAGCACAAAGTAATCATTTTTGGCATTTTTCATTTATGCATTTTAATAATTAAATAGTATATCCATATATGTAGAATGTCCAATACATTTCCCCAATACAATATTGCAATAGAAAAGATGTGTCTCTACAAACAGATCGAAATGTATTCCATATATCAGTATTCCACGACAAGGGCACACAAAATTAGAATAAACTGGGAACATGTTGAGGTAGGCCCATACATTGAAAACATATTTTGAAATTTTAATATGTTGTACATGGGCATTAACCACTCAACATGCCAAAATTTCAAGGTAGGTATTCAGAATACTTAAGAAAATTCTGAAGCGCCATCTGGTGGACATTTTCACGACATAAATGGTCAAAAATAATAAGCTTTAATACTTTTTGCCATGCTTAGAATCCAAAAGAGTCTTGCATTTAAATTTAACATTATGTCATAAAGATAATTTGGACTAATTGATTTTACTTCCGGACATGCGGTATTTTTCTACTGCGCCGCCTATCAAGAAAGAACATTAAAATTTCGGAAAACTAAAAGTAACACCCTTTCGTTATTTTGATGTTTTATAAAAAATACGATCGCTGATTTTAACATGTGTTGCGCATGAATATATAAGTTTAGAAAAAATAGGGTAGTCAAGCTACTTTTTTCATAAAATTGCATTAAAATCAAAACCAAGATTAGAAACCTTATTCCTTACATAAGAACTCACCATTAATGTCCTAGGATACAATTTTAAACTCAATGTTTTTCGTTTGGTGTTAACAAATAAGCAAAAACAGTGATAATGAGCTATTTGGCTTTGCAAAACAAAACGAATTTGAAATACCATATTATCTGTACCCCTAGCAACCCTTACCAATACCAACGAATTAAATTGGAAAGAGGAGTCGTATACATTGATGAAGGGTTCTTGATTCTAGGCCGCTGAAATGAAAAGCAAATACAAGAGCATAGTCAAAATTTGACACTGAGAAAAATTATTATGAAGTATGTTTATTGAACAACCGTGCGTTTGCGTCGTACTATTTTTATTTGAATAACCCTTCTCCCAAAAAGTCACATAAAGCAGCGATATAAAACACAGTACCTCAAATTTTAAACGACGTTCTCAAATCTTTCAAATATTTAGATTTGCGCCCTCAAAAGTGTAGATCTTCCTTATTTCCGTTAAATTATACATTTTGTTCTTTAAAAATAATACACAACATTGGTGTTGTGAATTATAAGCTTTTGTGAATGCAGATAATTATTCTAAATGATACGCATTAGAGCGTCCCGCCATAATTCGGTAGGTGCCGAACACCATTTATTCGTGACGTCATAGGTAGAAAGACGTAAAATCGGAGAGTTTGTCCTTACGCACAAAACGACGACGTCACCATGGTATGGATATACCTTAAAAGATTGTGGGATTTATAAGTTGTTATAATAATAGATGTGTGTATAAATTGTTTTTGTTAATGCCTTTTAATTCTGTTCTGTAACATATACAGAGAAATAAAAATATTTAGAGCACTGTATAAGGGTTTTTACACTCGCTAGTGTGTTTTTATTTTGTCAATTTTTTTATTTAGTACTTTGATACTCACTGAATAAGGTGTTTGATTTTGATACTCGCTAAATAATGTTTTTTAGTTTTGATACTAACTGAACAAGGTGTCTTATTATAAAACGGAATACAAAAGTAAGTCATCCGGTTTCATTGAAATAACGATATTCTTTATACAATCTGAAATCATTTTAATTATCTTTATTAATTAAACACTAGATATTTAACATTTTTATTACATTTATTCTGATGATCACATTACTAGTAAGTGAAACTCAAGTCAAGCATTAGCTAGAACAAAATGTCGCCTTAGTAATTTAGCTATAAAAATATGTAGTGTAATTAATGTGCGATTACTTTTCGAGTTTGTTCAGTGGAATATGTCATTCAATTATTTATCTTACAAAAACTCGTCTGTAGTTTACGTTACATAATAAACATCATCAGAAACATCAATAGTGATGTACCGTAATTCGTCAGTCAGTTATTTAGTTATTAAAGGTGTACCCAGTAATTCAAACAAGTGCGCGTCTAGTTGTTTGCAGAACAATTACACTAGGATTAAGATTTATTTATTTGAAATGTTTTGCAACTTTTACCCAATTGAGATTTAATGTTAAATCTGTTCTTTCTCTGAATTATAATTAGACTCTAATGGTTGTGAAAAAGTGTCATTGAGAAATTAGGATATACGTTAGACAAAAGCATTGTATTCAAGACATCAGTATTCAGTTACATGTACACGTTAACGCTTAATATTGACAGTTCTTTTTAAAATATGTGATTTTGGCACTTTCAAAGCGGGTGTTATATAAACAAAATGTTAAACTACAACCACAATTTCCTTATTTCCGGTACTCATATTGCTTGTTTTATATAAGTATTCGAATGAAATGATCGTTAGAATTACACTTATTTGAACCTTTGACACCAAAATGACTTAACATCGTAACATCTGGATTGGAATCCACTCTAAAACCACTATATGTATCCCAAGCAAAAATTTCAGAATGAATTGTCAGTTATTGACCATTGACAAAAAATCATCAAATGTAAATTTAAGCATAAAAATAGAGTTGTCAGCCAGACTATTACATATTATTGTTTTGCAATGACTGTTTTAAAGATACAGTGCCAAAATGAGAAAATGCATTCGTCACTCGGTTTAGTTTTGAAATATTAATACATTGAGAATTTAACATTACATCACATACTTTTAATTATGTGTTTCCTCATACGGTGTGGCTGAATGATTTAGGGGTAAAAAACAATTATATCTTCTCAATGAATTTATTTGAAATTTGTCATACATCATTAAATAACATAGTTATATATATACATGTATATAGTAACCCACTAAGGTATAGTTCATAGGTGTAATATGTTGTGAAAATAATCCTGGAGTCGTTGTGTACATCCAACACCCAGATTTAACCTATCATTGACGTCATTGTCCTAACATCTTGACAGAATAGACACTTATCAATGAAATTTAAAACATCAGATTTTGCATATAAATTACGGTTTTAGAATTTACTCTCATATTAATTATTTACCAAATAAAAATTTAACTTACAAAATTAATTCCATAAAACCACATTTAAAATAAACGGACAACATTTCTACACTTAAAATTGTTTAAACGTACTTGGAAACGTTAAATTATATCATTTAAACAGACGATTATGAGTATATGTATCTATCGCTTAAATAAACATGTTTTATATTAGTTGTTTTATTATAATTATGGTTACAGAATAAGTAAATGGTGATGTTGTATTTGCCGTTTAGAACTCATAGTCAACCTAATACATAGAGCACTTTCAGTACTTTGATTAATTCTGTAAACTTTTTATATGTGCCATAATGCGTTTGAAAAGGTACACCTGGTGCATAATTATGCAGTTTCTTCTTACATCGACACTATAATTTTTATTTTATGGTTAAAATAAATAAACATTGTATTTAGTTTTTCAACTTGTTACATTTTGTAATAAATGTTGGAAATATGATTTCCAACATTCCATGTAATTAAAAACAGAAAACTAGTTATCATAGTAATTCCGAGCTCTTGTTAGTCCCGTCTTCGCCTCTAGGTTCTTGAAAACCAAATGTTGCAATTGGATAGATCTACCCGTGATTAAAAGCCCTAGATGGGGAAAGTAATTTTCTCTGTGTACGCCACTTCAAACGTAGCAGGTCCTTACGAAATCACATATCAAAAGGGGGTATGGTCCTTCTGAGCTCTTAAGACCCGTTCTACCCCTCTAGGGTTCTTGAAATTTTCACCAAATGTTGCAATTGGATAGATCTACCCGTGATTAAAAGCCTAGATGGGGAAAGTAATTTTCTCTGTGTACGCCACTTCAAACGTAGCAGGTCCTTACGATATCACATCAAAAGGGGGGTATGGTCCTTCTGAGCTCTCGTAAGACCCGTTCTACCCCTCTAGGGTTCTTGAAATTTTCACCAAATGTTGCAATTGATAGTCTACCGTGATTAAAAGCCTAGATGGGGAAAGTAATTTTCTCTGTGTACGCACTTCAAACGTAGCAGGTCCTTACGAATCACATATCAAAAGGGGGTATGGTCCTTCTGAGCTCTCGTAAGACCCGTTCTACCCCTCTAGGGTTCTTGAAATTTCACAAATGTTGTAATTCGATAGATCTACCCTGATTAAAAGCCTAGATGGGGAAAGTAATTTTCTCTGTGTACGCACTTCAAACGTAGCAGGTCCTTACGATATCACATATCAAAAGGGGGTATGGTCCTTCTGAGCTCTCGTAAGACCCGTTCTACCCCTCTAGGGTTCTTGAAATTTTCACCAAATGTTGCAATTGGATAGATCTACCCGTGATTAAAAGCCTAGATGGGGAAACGCTTTTCTTGTGTACGCTACTTCAAACGTAGCAGGTCCTTACGAAATCACATATCAAAAGGGGGGTATGGTCCTTCTGAGCTCTCGTAAGACCCGTTCTACCCCTCTAGGGTTCTTGAAATTTTCACCAAATGTTGCAATTGATAGATCTACCAGTGATTAAAAGCCTAGATGGGGAAAGTAATTTTCTCTGTGTACGCACTTCAAACGTAGCAGGTCCTTACGATATCACATATCAAAAGGGGGTATGGTCCTTCTGAGCTCTCGTAAGACCCGTTCTACCCCTCTAGGGTTCTTGAAATTTCACCAAATGTTGCAATTGATAGATCTACCCGATTAAAAGCCTAGATGGGGAAAGTAATTTTCTCTGTGTACGCACTTCAAACGTAGCAGGTCCTTACGATATCACATATCAAAAGGGGGGTATGGTCCTTCTGAGCTCTCGTAAGACCCGTTCTACCCCTCTAGGGTTCTTGAAATTTTCACCAAATGTTGCAATTGGATAGATCTACCCGTGATTAAAAGCCTAGATGGGGAAACGCTTTTTCTCTGTGTACGCTACTTCAAACGTAGCAGGTCCTTACGAAATCACATATCAAAAGGGGGGTATGGTCCTTCTGAGCTCTCGTAAGACCCGTTCTACCCCTCTAGGGTTCTTGAAATTTTCACCAAATGTTGCAATTGGATAGATCTACCCGTGATAAAAGGCCTAGATGGGGAAACGCTTTCTTTGTGTACGCTACTTCAAACGTACAGGTCCTTACGAAATCACATATCAAAAGGGGGGTATGGTCCTTCTGAGCTCTCGTAAGACCCGTTCTACCCCTCTAGGGTTCTTGAAATTTTCACCAAATGTTGCAATTGGATAGATCTACCCGTGATTAAAAGGCCTAGATGGGGAAACGCTTTTCTTGTGTACGCTACTTCAAACGTAGCAGGTCCTTACGAAATCACATATCAAAAGGGGGGTATGGTCCTTCTGAGCTCTCGTAAGACCCGTTCTACCCCTCTAGGGTTCTTGAAATTTTCACCAAATGTTGCATTGGATAGATCTACCCGTGATTAAAAGGCCTAGATGGGGAAACGCTTTTCTTGTGTACGCTACTCAAAATAGCAGGTCCTTACGAAATCACATATCAAAAGGGGGGTATGGTCCTTCTGAGCTCTCGTAAGACCCGTTCTACCCCTCTAGGGTTCTTGAAATTTTCACCAAATGTTGCAATTGGATAGATCTACCCGTGATTAAAAGGCCTAGATGGGGAAACGCTTTTTCTTGTGTACGCTACTTCAAACGTAGCAGGTCCTTACGAAATCACATATCAAAAGGGGGTATGGTCCTTCTGAGCTCTCGTAAGACCCGTTCTACCCCTCTAGGGTTCTTGAAATTTTCACCAAATGTTGCAATTGGATAGATCTACCCGTGGTTAAAAGGCCTAGATGGGGAAACGCTTTTCTCTGTGTACGCTACTTCAAACGTAGCAGGTCCTTACGAAATCACATATCAAAAGGGGGGTATGGTCCTTCTGAGCTCTCGTAAGACCCGTTCTACCCCTCTAGGGTTCTTGAAATTTTCACCAAATGTTGCAATTGGATAGATCTACCCGTGGTTAAAAGGCCTAGATGGGGAAACGCTTTTTCTTGTGTACGCTACTTCAAACGTAGCAGGTCCTTACGAAATCACATATCAAAAGGGGGTATGGTCCTTCTGAGCTCTCGTAAGACCCGTTCTACCCTCTAGGGTTCTTGAAATTTTCACCAAATGTTGCAATTGGATAGATCTACCCGTGATTAAAAGGCCTAGATGGGGAAACGCTTTTTTTGTGTACGCTACTTCAAATAGCAGGTCCTTACGAAATCACATATCAAAAGGGGGTATGGTCCTTCTGAGCTCTCGTAAGACCCGTTCTACCCCTCTAGGGTTCTTGAAATTTTCACCAAATGTTGCAATTGGATAGATCTACCCGTGATTAAAAGGCCTAGATGGGGAAACGCTTTTTCTTGTGTACGCTACTTCAAACGTAGCAGGTCCTTACGAAATCACATATCAAAAGGGGGGTATGGTCCTTCTGAGCTCTCGTAAGACCCGTTCTGCCCCTCTAGGGTTCTTGAAATTTTCACCAAATGTTGCAATTGGATAGATCTACCCGTGTTAAAAGGCCTAGATGGGGAAACGCATTTTCTTGTGTACGCTACTTCAAACGTAGCAGGTCCTTACGTAATCACATATCAAAAGGGGGTATGGTCCTTCTGAGCTCTCGTAAGACCCGTTCTGCCCCTCTAGGGTTCTTGAAATTTTCACCAAATGTTGCAATTGGATAGATCTACCCGTGGTTAAAAGGCCTAGATGGGGAAACGCTTTTTTTGTGTACGCTACTTCAAACGTAGCAGGTCCTTACGAAATCACATATCAAAAGGGGGGTATGGTCCTTCTGAGCTCTCGTAAGACCCGTTCTACCCCTCTAGGGTTCTTGAAATTTTCACCAAATGTTGCAATTGGATAGATCTACCCGTGTTAAAAGGCCTAGATGGGAAACGCTTTTTCTTGTGTACGCTACTTCAAACGTAGCAGGTCCTTACGAAATCACATATCAAAAGGGGGGTATGGTCCTTCTGAGCTCTCGTAAGACCGTTCTTACCCCTCTAGGGTTCTTGAAATTTTCACCAAATGTTGCAATTGGATAGATCTACCCGTGATTAAAAGGCCTAGATGGGGAAACGCTTTTTCTTTGTGTACGCTACTTCAAACGTAGCAGGTCCTTACGAAATCACATATCAAAAGGGGGGTATGGTCCTTCTGAGCTCTCGTAAGACCCGTTCTGTCCCTCTAGGGTTCTTGAAATTTTCACCAAATGTTGCAATTGGATAGATCTACCCGTGGTTAAAAGCCCTAGATGGGGAAACGCATTTTACGCCCTATGCGTAATTTCGTAATCACACTTAGAATCACGGTTCCTGTGGTCTTAGTATACAGGTGGTCTTTATAAAAAGTTGTGTGCAATACCAGGTTGCCCTAAATATCAAATATTAATAAATGGAATGATGTTAGGATTAACCGTATTTAAATAAAATCGAATTGCCCGCTTGATGATATCTAAAAAAATTGCGGGCTAGAATTGCGGGCTAGCTTCACACCAGTAAATACTGTCTAGATAAAAGAAACGAGGAGTTGATACTGATAAGTTAATGTACTTTTCTTTTTACAAGTACTGTACTTAAATAAACAAGGTAAACCTTAGCTGTAGTCATGGTTACTACTATAACCAAATCTCAGATCCTTCTGAATAACTCTCGGCCAATTACATATAGCCGTTATGAGGTACCGGACCTAGGCGTCATAATAGTACTGAATTACTGACGTCACTCCTACTTGCATGGTGAATACTACATCAATTTCACATTGTCGTTCCATTCAATGTTGATCATATTACGTAGAGCAGTTCTGAACGAAGTCTTTCAAATTACCGAACCTTAACGCCACAATTGGCCTAAGTTGTTGACGCGATAGTTTTGCCTATGTATACCTAGTTACCGCACGCCGCCTAGGTTGCAGGCCCCGGTTTCACAATCATTCCTTAGCTAAGATTTTCCTTAACATAAATTTTGCAAAATTGCAAATCTTTATAATTTTGTAAATTTTCAATATATTCAGGAATTTAAGGAGTCATTTTTTAAAATCGGTTCTAGATTAAAACATTTGCATTAGTTTTGACAAAAATATTCATCAGTGGTTCCAAAAAGAGATTATCAAAATTTGCTAAATTTAAGTTAAGGAAAATGTTAGCTAAGGAATGATTGTGAAACTGGGGCCAGAATCAGTAAAAATGAGGAGAACCTACGTACATGTAGTTAATAAAAATAGTTTAAATCGATTCCATGCTATAATTGTGCGCTCTGCTGGCGCAGGTAATGTTGAAAAGAAAGAAAAAAAAAAAAAGAAAAGAGGAAAGAATAAAATAACAACAACAATACCAAAGCTCTACACAAAATGTGAGTACTTCATGTATGTGCGCAATTCTTAATTTTACTTAGTTTAACAAGTAAGGTCAATGGCACTCACTGCCATTGAATTTTTTTATCAATTAAAAACATATTTTGAATGAAACTCTAATTTAATCAAGTGGACATATATTTTTTGACCGAATCGTGACTATAGTCATTGTTTCTACTCAAATGAAATTTCTAACTCGTAAACATTATACAAAAATCAAATTAGCACTTTTCACGGATTACAATAGTACATATAAGAGAGGAAACATTACTCTGTGACAAGGAAATTAAAATGTAGTAAATAATTAATTTGCAAAAAAAGGAGTCTGGTCATATTTCATTCATAGAAGATATTCATATAATAGAAATGCTAACATATGTAGCATTCTAGAATATTTCTACATGTCAGATTTAGGTTGAGGAAAATCTTGGTCAGAAAAGGATTGTGAAACTCGGGCCTTTTTTTAATACGTTGAAGTATAAGATAATAATTTTGTTTTCTGAATTTCCTTTTAAAACCAGACATGCAGTAAGTAATAAACTTATTTTATGAAATAACTTAGTTGTGTTTCCCGATCATATTATCTTCGCAGTTATGAATATTTTGTAAGCGTACATTATTGCATTAGATTTACCATACAAAAACTATTGAAACTGAGAAATAACCGGAATGCATGCTTTGAAAACTTTATAAGTGACAAAGAAATGTAAAAATTGGATGCAATGTTTATAATTTGGTTTCTAATAAGAGATGGCTATAACCAGAATTTATATCATTTTCACAACTTAAAGCATACATTTTTAAATGCCATCATCAGACATAAATGCGAAATAATACATTAGGCATCTGTCAGTACGACTACAGCCAAACCAGTCTATAAAGGTCACTTAAGGGAACCCGTATAAGTGACCTTTATAGACAAGTGACCTTTATATACAGGTTCAAATAATATGAATAGACACTACTGGCATTTATAAGCAGGTGACCCTTATATACAGGTGAACTTTAAGCAGGCTGGACTGTACATAGTCTTTGATGATATTGCAAAGCATTTACCTCTTTTCACATGCTATATTAATTGGCATGGGGAATTTTGTTTGGTACCTCGCACGTAACAACGTTAGAGATTCATCAAATTGCATCATTGGAATGGCAAAAAAGAACAATTTTTAATTTTGATGATAAAATTTGGATTCGGCAACTGCGACCTAAACCAATCAGAAAATAACACCACATGTGAGGTCATGGATATTGATAACATTAAAAGAAATGATGCAAATAATGAAAAAAAATTGTCCATTATATCGAGACGTCACTAACTTTAGGCGAAATTTTTACGTTAGGTATGTACTGTACAGGGGGTGCTTTTAAGCGCGCTACGCCTACAACCAGCATCAGATTTTAATGCCTTCTCCAAAGGACCTCTGAGTTTCATTGCAAAATGTCTAGTGTTTATCGAAATTATGTCAAAAACTTGGTCAGAGCTGTCAATATTTCGAACCCCGACCTTCCACAAATTGAGCAAGCTTTCGTATATCAAACTGAGATCTAGTTGTGTAGATCAAGAATTGGTCTTTAAATTTTCAACATTATTTTCAACCCTACCAACCTTGAAGTTAAAGGTAATGTAAGGGAGATAACCAAAACTCGGCTCTACAAATTGTACATGTACCACTTGCCATATTTGTCTTATAAATACCAACATATACATGTACTATGTACATCTTGGCTAATATATGTGGCCAGACGTTACAAGAAACCCTCGTAGGTTCACATCAACTAGAAACACATCTGTTCCATGTGCAAATCACGATACAAATACCAAAATAACTTTGAAAACTGGCAAATAAAGTAAAGCGCGTGGAGTTCCATCAGAGAAGTTCCGCCGGGTGTTCCGTATGGGGTAGGCACCCTGTCTATCTAGCTACTTCCACCACGTGTAATTTGAGGCAAAAAGCGAGCAGTGTGCCCATGTCCTAATATCAACTACAGGTTGATATGTGAAATCACATAGACATAAATTACTAATGTTATTATTCTTACCAAAAATGAAATAAAATAAAAAAAATGATATAAAATTAAATAAAAAACCCTCTTAGTTAAAAACTGGAAACTGGACTTTGAAACGGAATAAAATCCATCATATGTTAATTAATGTCAATGTGTCCAATTTAACACGGAGATCGACAATATATATAAAGCTTTACCAAATGTTAAAAAAAGAACAATAGAAAAAGTGACAAATAACATACAAAAAAGTCTAAAAAAAATTAAATTTATACAATTAGTTTTATAACATATCTCGTTTTGTGCTTTAGTGCAGAAGACATAGCGAAATTTAATTATTTTTATTTTTATGCCATGTTCGTGACACGTAATTTGACTCTGCAAATAGACTGCGTAATTTCGGTCAGATTTCAGATTTAATACTTTCACTATTTGTGTATATGTCTTCCTATAAATATGAAAAATTCTTAGAAAATGCCGTTTTTCGTTCATAATTTCTGAAGGCAATATTATATAAGTTATGACATGAAAATTCGCACTAAAATCTTATATATGACGTCATATTGAGGCCATCAGTAATTAAAAAATAAAATTTATGTTTTTTGACAGTAATAAAACTGGCCTAAATTTAAAAAAAATCTTTCCGAAATGTGAGCGAGTATAAGTAATGGTGTTTAACGTCCCAGTCAAAAATAATTCCCATATATCGAGACGTCTCCAGCTGTAGGCGAAGACGCAGAAGTTTTGTCTGTGTGTTGCGTTGATGTCAATTTACAGCAGGGTTTTGTTATCGTGCTACTCGGGACCTCATTAATTTTAAGTTCCCATCCGAAAGAACCGTGAATTTTATTCCGTAATGCCGCGTTCTTGGAGAAAGAACAGTCACTACCCACTTTCAAGTCTTGGGTCAGACCCGGTCGGAGTTCGAACCCACGCCGTCCAACTTACGGAGCGAATATCCTACCAACTGAGCTACCACAGTGGTTATTCCGACATTTGTTTTCTTGATTGAATTAACGGTTGCCAAGTATTGACTCTAATTCGAACTTTAAATGATTTTATCTCCGAAATGTAAACAAACAGTTGTTGGTTTCTTGATTGCATTGCCTGTAACCAAGCATATCTTTTTTAGCCTTTTATAGTGCAAACAAATATTGAATCGGAGATTGAGTTTTTTATCCTTAATTAGTAGAAGTGAAAAACAAGATAATCCTTTCAATTATTCGGTAAATAAAAGACAATTATTTACTTAATCTTTATATTTCCTTATTTCTGTTTTCATTGAAACAAGCTTAAGTCATGGTTTGATATAAACATGTTTATGCGTGAGTAAAGTACAAAGATGTTCAAAGCACTATAATACAATAAACATAATATAATTTTCGCTCGGTATTATTTTTCGCAAATGACATCGAAAATCGCTCCACCGCGAAAAAAATACGTTTACATTAAATAAAAGGAAGAAAATGCAATGAAACACAATAATGAGGATACTTTTGAAAATAGATCGACACATATTAATACTTAAGAAATAATTACAAAACTAAATTTTATAAGATCGATCGCTATTTAGAAAATGCGATGAAGGTTACTTTAAAAAAAATCCGTATACTTTCATATTTTATTCTGTCATGCCAATATGTAGGCTCAAATAGGTCTAATGATTCCCTCCGTAATCGTTACAGATGCTGATATAATATAAGAGCTTTTATACACGTTAACACTGCATTGGCCTAAGTTGCTGTAATACAAGGCATATCCATTAAAATATTAAGTACAGTACAGAGATGTCGAAAGTTTAACACTTAGATAACAAAAAGACCACGAAAATTGACTGCCGAGTTGCCGAGATATGGGTATCTAGTAGCCGTATAGCTTTCAAGATATATAGATAAGTTTGATGTCTCTGTGTCCAGGATTGCACTGGGTATTTTTGACGTCCCATAGTTCCATGTTCCTTTCACACAATTTTAATTACACACGTAGCGGGTGTAGCTAGCTAAACAGGAGGTGTTTACCCTTCCGGAGCACCCGGTCTTACTTTCCTTGTAGAAGTTCACGTGTCTACCCTGACTTGTCAGTTCTAAAGTTTTTACTTTGCTGATGGATTGTGATTCGGGCATGGATTAGTTTGTTTGTTTTTGATTAAATCCTTTGGTAATATACACCATTTGTGGTTTCAGAGAGTACTATGAACAGAAATGTTTTGAAACAGGCAAAGTTCCTAGTTGAATTGTTATTGAAAACGTGGAAATTGTAGTACTTTGACAAAACAACCAGACTGCAAACACTGTCCAATCCGTTTATAGCATGTTGAATATTATCAGAGAAGAGAAGCGGGTATTGAAATACGTTAGGTTAGTTATTAAAATAATTTTTTTAAATATAATTTCCTGAGTAAAACATTATAGAAATATATGTTTTATTTACTTAATCTTATCTGTAAAGACAGAAATCTTAAATGCCTTTGACAATACATATAGATAAACCATTTACGGTATGTTAAATATGTATTTGTGTATCAGAGAGTACCTTTAAATGAAGAGAAGTGAGTTTTGAAATTCGCTAGATTCTTTAACGAAATCTTAATAATGGAAATGTAAAAGTGCCTTTTAAGACATAAAGGTTATATTCCTTTGATTATACAAATGGATAAGAATACTAAATCCATTTACGGCATGTTAAATATATATCATTCTCTCTATCAGAGATTACCTTTGAAGATAAGTTAGTTTTGAAATACACTAAGTTAGGTATTGAATTTTTCTCAAATTTTTTTCAGGGTAAAAAGTATAGAAATACTACGTTTTATCTGCCTTATCGCATCTGTTAAGTTATAACTTCCTCTGACAATACACACGGATAAACCATGTATGGTATGTATCAGAGAATACCTTTGAATGAAGAGAAGTGAGTTTTGAAATACGTCGTTGCTGTTAAGTGGTTGGTCATATATAATACTATTGCTCTGTTCTGTTCTGTCATTTATTGATTTATTTTACCGTTTGGCATGGATGTGGGACTTCCTATTGTGGCATGAGATAGTATAAATTGTTTAAAAACGAGAGTTCTCTCCCTCTCACAATAACGGATTATAAACAAGAAAATAATTGACTTTGCAATTAGAAGACTTTTATGTATTGACAACATAGGAAGTTCAGATAAGGTAAGCCTATAATACAACGTTTATTAGTTATAAGAATTATATTTATATCTTATATTCAATTTACTTTTTATAAAATTATATTACCTACTAACATAGTAATTTGTATTAAATCCAACATATTCGCTTATTTTTTTCTTTTCCTATTTTGGAGTAAGCACAATTTGATACTATCAAAAACCAACATACAAATCCATGTCCGAATACTATCTGTTTCCATTATTTTAAATGTGTATCTGTTGTAACTGTATCAGATGTCTGTCATAAAACCATACAGTATAAGCAATTACTGTATGCTCATTTGGAGTTGACATTTAATTTAATATTTTTTCATCCAATTAACTTACAAGCATAACATATCTCACAGTGGTAAATATTTTCGTAATTAATGAACAGATACGTTGTTTAGTAGCGTATATAATCATATCTCCATATACTATACTCATATATGAAGGCAATCGCTGGTTACATCCATACAAGTAATCAGTTTATTTTTAATTAAAAAAGACCAGCAAGTATCTTAGAATGATATACATACAAAATGAAGCTGTCATCAACACATGGCTAAATGTAAAGGATAAGCAATTTCCTTTTGCTAAAACACTAAATAATAGCAAACGCATTTTATGTCCATTGATCATAAATATCTGTTTTCATTGTCTATCAAAGTGACCTGTGTTCCTTGCTATTGTAGCATAATATGTCATCATTAACAAAGTCTTAGAATTTAAGCAAGTGACTTTTTCTGAAAGTGTTTTTACTAGTCATGAAATATCTTGGAATAATAGAAAAAAATGTAATTAAAAAAACATGTACTTGACAACAGCCAAAACAATGATGAAAAACCAAAGAAAACAAGAAAACAACCACATATTTGGAATACCAATTATAAAATGAGAAGTGTTAAGTTTTGTTAACATGCCTTTTAATTTATACTTCATTGTTTATCTTGCATGCAACTGTATTCCAGTTTTTGGGTAAAGGAAAGGTGAAGAATGACACCAATGTTCTTCTTCACGCAGAGTTTGTAATTAGCTAGACGCAAGGTGCTTACCTTTCCGTAGCACCAGACCTTGCTTTCCTAGTTAACGGGTTTAATATAATTTGTCTGTTTTCAAAGCGTTACTTGTGATTGTAATTTGAACATAGATATGTATGTTTGTGTTTGATTATAACAATCAAGTAGATAGGCATAAAACGTTTTGTTGCTTTATTGTAAACATGGTTTTGTAACAACACTGTTTTACGTTTATCCTTCTCTTCATTATCGGTTATATCTCAACACATTTTTAAGGTACCAATTGCCTTTTTTCCAAGTTGCCTGATAACAAACTCCGTTTAAAACACATAATTCGCTTTGGGTTTTTTTAATGTAAGACTAAGACTTTGTGTTTGTAAATTTATTTATTGAATGAAATGCAAACATCCCGGTTCATCACAATAAAAAAACAAAGAAAACTGGCAATTAGGTCAAACAAGCAAACTTCTACCAGAAAATTGAGGTCGTGTGGTCCTGAAGGATGAGCACCTTTCTTCTAAGTAACTAACTTGACGTGTGAAATCAAAATTTATCTAATCAAAATTGATTCCAATATTTTAGTTAGATGGAGGATTTGGATTTATTTAAATGGATCGGGTTTTGTATCACCTCAGCATGTTTTATGTCATGCTATATTCTTTGTTTCATGTGAAAGAAAAATATCTCTGGACTGGCAACCACGTTCTACCAAAAAATATTTACACACACGATTATACCTGTCCAACTCTGATATTTGATTTCAACCTATAATTGATCTTAATACAAGTTTCAAAGACTAACTTGCACTTTATTTATTAGCGGAAACATATATTTCAATCCTCTCGAATGGGTTACTATGCGCATCAAGCAACGAACGCCAAATGAACGTTTTTAAAACGCATGGTTTACATATGGAGAGTGTACAACAAACAAACACACCAATCTGTGTCCAAATCATTATTGCACTGCATAGTAAACACTTTGAAGCTAGCAAAATATGTTTAACACGTGAACTTCCACTGGAAAGTGAAGCTGTGTGTTATTATACGCCAATAATTTGGTATTTTTTTACCCTGAACAAGACATACACACTTAAAGAATACGTACGCTAACACCGGCTGTATTGGGCCATTAAAATGTACAACCTGATAAGTGGAATGAAATGTTTCATACATAATCTGGGATAGGACTGAACTATATTCAATCTACTTACAAGTATATTTTTGACCCTAGAATATTGCAAGCCTAGGTTTATCAAGGCCCTCAAAATGTTTTATGGCGATTATCACAATATTGTTGAAAAGTTTGATTCTATGCATCAAAACTTATCCTGAACATATTTGATCCAGAGTTCTTTTTCTGTATTTGGATTCGATATGTGACGGTTGTAGCTAGCTAGATAGGGGTTTCTATCCTTCCAAGCCACCAGAATTCACAGTAGTGAAAGTATACGTATTTAATTTTGCCAGTTTTCAGTATTTTTGCTTTTCGAATTGCGATTCGAACATGGACTGGTATATTTATGTTTGATGAAAACGATCTGACAACAACAAAAATCGAAAATAGAAATTAACGTTTTACTACAGAGGAATTTTCTAATACCTGCATTTGGTTTCTTATATATACACACCACTACTGGAATTGTCCATACAATATATACTAGCGTGTACTAATGAAATTTTGATCATAATACTGCTCATTACATTCCTTCTTAGTTGTTATTAAGAAGAAACATTGTTTTAAATGTGCAGTGAAATCGATATCTGTCTACCAATTCATATCATATTTCGATATTTCTTGATATTTGATAATTTTATATTTTAAAATATCAATGTTTATTTTATTAATACGTGGAAGGTCTTACAATGTGTACGGAAAACTATTCACGTCACCGTGTTTTCGGTTTTCCTATGAATATAGGAATGTTAAAATCTCTCAAAAGAAAAATCAGTATATATTTGATGAATTGATATTAGCTGAAGGCTTTACAATGTGTACTGAAGACTAATCACATTTTATGATTGCTGTTTTCCTATGTCTCTAGATATGAAAACTCATGTACTTATCTTTACTGAAGCCAATAGCTAATTGGACTTTTTTGTTTCACAAACATTGTCGATCTTAAAATAACAGTGCCAATAGTCGTATTGGTTTGAATAAAAAAACAAACATACTAATATATGTTTATGATTTGCACTTATTCAAAGGTAAGATACAATACAAGTCGGTATTGTGTAACTGTTTGATAACAATTTGGTGCAAATCCAAAGCTTATCTCAACCTCCTTAGCTATATTATGACAACTCTTCAGCACTAGTTGTCCATATTACTGTAGCTATCATTGGCTACCCATACCTCGTTGAACTTTGACTGCTTTTTTCGCTAGCTGGGTGTTAAACTTTCGAAAAATCTGTACAGTTGTTTTCCACTTCGTCACTGTGTTTTCTTCGGATACTCAGACCCTCGACGCTCCATTACCACACACTCTAATCCTAGTACTAACACGTAAACAAAAAAAAAAGAATCTTGATTTGAGCGTATAACACTTTAACTTTCTTGTCTACTCAGATTTAATACAGTTATCAATTAGATAACTTTGCGAATCGTTACTAACTTTGTATGTAGTAACTAAATTATTCATACAAAACAATTGTATTGGGATATCTATCACAAATATTATTACATTATAAAACAACGTCTTACATGCAGGGTTTAACAATTAAAGCAAGAAGTATCATTTAAAATTAGTAACAATTGTTCCATATTACTGTAGCTATCATTAACTATCCATATCTCAGTCACTCAGCAGGCAAACTTCGACGGTGTAAAACTTTCGAAATATCTGTACAGCAGTTTTCCACTTCACTTTGGCGATAGTCACTGTGTTATCTTCGTATACTCAGACCCCCATTACCACACACGCTAATCCCAGAACGTACCCACTTAACGTAAAAAAAGGAATTTTGACTTGGGCGTATAGCACTTTAACTCTATTTGTCTACTTTAGATTTAATACCGTTATCAATAAGATAATTTTGTGAATCTTTACTCTCTCTGAACATAGTAACTGAATTATTGATAAAGAACAATTGCATTGGGATATCCATCACCAATGTTATTACATTAAAAAACAACGTCTTACATGCAGGATTCCAACAATTAAAGCAGGAAGTATCGTTTAAAATTAGTAATAATTGTTTGAAAATTGACGTATTTACAGCTAAATCTAGATCATTAATCATTTAGGTTTCATCAACAATGTATACGTACCTACGCAAGGCTGTTGCTCGGTGGATGAATGTTCTGCAGCGATTCTCACCTTCTACTTTTCAATCTAACTTAAACAGCCTAGTCTAGCCTACCCCAGTCTTATCAAAATGATTTATGGGCGTCGTCACAATATTCTTGATACGTATGATACATATGTATCGAATATTATCTTGAATATTTTTCATAGTTCCATGTTCAATCCATTCTCAATGTTTGAACACGTGGCGAGTGTAGATAGCTAGACATATTGTGCTTACCTTTCCGTGGCACCAGGTTTTATTAACCTGATAGATGTTCACGTGTTTGACTTTATTTGCGTTTTTCTTTACATTTTTACTTTTTCTAACAATTTCACATGGGTAGATATTTTATGGTCAATTTCTATGTGGTAAATGACATCAGGTTTATGTTCGTGTGCTTGACTCCAATATCCACACCATAAAAACAAACATATCGTTTTTTATTTGAACATTTTAGGTCACAGTTTTTACAATGATTTTACATTAAGATTATTCTTGTTACACTGAACACTAAAACTCTCATCACAAAGTCATTTTCAAAGCCCATATTATAAAAAAAATCAATAATATTTGAATTAGTGTTTTCTATTTGTTGTAAAAACACATCTCCACAGTTTAGCCTCGTTCCCATTAATCACATTAGGAGAAATTTGCGGATTGGTTTTTTTTATCTCTACATCTCGAGATTCGCCAGATATAATACAATTTATCTATTGATATAAATTTGTAATAGCATTAAATGTTCAATTTAAATAGACCGGCATTTAAAAAAATTAAAAATTTATGAGCATGTGATAATCAAATATTAAAACCTTAATAAGTGTTCCTGGTTCAGATAGTTATGGTTGAGAACAATTTGTTTAATTATCCATGTTTATTGTTTGGTTTTTTTTTCATTTGCTTCGGGAAGAGTAAACACACCTTTTCTACTTAGCTACTATGTGACGTGAGAAATAATTAAGTTCATGTTAGTTTAATACATTTTCAACAACGTCCATTTGCCGTTTCATTGAAGTAATCCAATCCATGTCCAAATCACAATGCAAAACCAAATTAAAGTCAAAACTTTGAGACTAATTGGCAAAATAAATTGAACACGTGAAGTTACATCTATGTACCACCAAGATAAGGAAAATTGTCCGTAGGAAATGTTTTTGCTAGTTGATTTGTTCCACATCAGTAAATTCGAGTCTGATGACCAACCTTATTTATATTATGCACATACTTTGTGTATAAAGTGTTGAGTGAAAACAACACTATAAATATTTAAAAAAAATGAAAAATCGTTAATTACAACATTTCCAGCACATACGTAAAATCTAAACATATGCTGGAAATGTGGCATAAATTTCATTACAATGTTGAGTTTCGCAGAATCTTCACTAAATTATGTATTCGTATAGTTATGAACGAGAAAATTTACATTCTAGTTAAAGTAGCATTACAATGTTGATTTTGCCGATCCGTCAGAAAACCAAGTCGATTTACAGTTCTGTGCGGGAAATCTAACATGCTAAACTGACATTACAATGATGATTTTAGCCGATGCTTCATTAAACCATGACACATATTAGTGGTTACGCACTACTCTCACTTAAAAGATTTTTCTCTGATAATTTAAACAATCCTATAATATATGGCCATTATGTTTGTAAAGCAAACTTCAATGGGTAAGCGTTGACTGGGTTAGATTAATTATTTACCAGATTAATCAGGATTTATGTGTCTTGAACATGCTAAGAACAAACTATTTTCTCTTTGGATACTATACACAATTTAGTAGCATATATCATGCTATTTTTGTTTTCCTCGTCGTCTCTAAGAGCAGACATGTGTTTAGGTTTTGTGATAAAGATATTTAATCGCTGCATATACAATGCTTATCTAAACAGCAAATTGATCTGAAAGGAAGAGTGGAGTAAAAGATAGTTGTGTGATAGTAACTGTGTTTTACGCTCCAGTAAGGATAGTTTCATTTGCATCTAGGCGGTCAGTTATGAAATGTAGACAAAACTACAGTAGCTCAATGACAACCTCATGAAAGAGAGGATTAAAAAAAACCATATTAGAATGAAATAAATTTGTTGTCGAAAGTAAGAGCATCGGACAAAGGAAACAATAATGGAATTTGAAGAAAATGTAACTGCTTTCATTTTAACGCCTAAATATCATTAAAAAAAAGAAAAGCATCCATTTGCACCTTCCAGAACAAAACAATTAATAAATATGACGGAAACGAGCCAAAATATTATTAGCCGAAACACTTATATACAATGGGTGGGAGGTACAAAAGGAAATCCTACCATAAATTTTACACAAACAGAACCATTTAAAAACGAACGACATGTAGGATAAAAGCACTGAATGTAATAAATTTAATGCAGACCGATCGAAAGCCTAATACTTGGCTAACTTAAAGGGGTTGAAATTCGGATACTGACTGGCCGAGACATGGGTAGTCTGTGATTTAAAAGCTGCCAAAGGAATGAATAACAGCTGCAGAAAAGCTCCGAAGATATGCCTAATTAGAAGTCGAAGATCAGATTCCAATTCGGCATTACTTCAATAGCTTAGTTTTAAACATTTCACAGGCTTGTACTTTATGTATATTTCATGATGTTGCACACCTCGCTATCGCAACAATGTGATATTTAACAAATATAGACTAACATATACAGACTAATATATACACTACATTATTAACGCCGGCTTTATAGTTACGCTAATATATGATGTTGTTCATTCTCGAGTTAATGGCTTTTTGGATATTGAACCAAAATGACACTGTTGATCTCATAATGTACATTTATAAGCCATTGCTTAGCAGGTCTTTCGCACATTGAATGTCTGATTTACATTCCCTGGTAAGTAATATCTGACGAGAATATTGTCGTGGAGTTACATTTACCTCGGAATCGGATATAATGAAATCTATTATAAGGATGGCCTTCTTATAAGAGATGTCTTAAATTTCCTTGTAGAAGAAAAGAAGTATATAAACCTTATACTTAATTGTCCTCTTCAAGAAACCGCTACGGTTGCCCACCTAGTAAAGTGTCCCGCTCTGTATGTGAAAGGTCGGGGTTCGAACCTATGCCGGGTCTAAACAATACTTGATTATAGGCATTGGATGTTCTTACCCAAAGCACTCAGAATTTAAAAATGAAAGTGATTTGACTTCTTCAGATGAGAAATAATAACCGATGTCCCGTAGGCATGATCCGCCAAAGACTTTCTTATATAACATTGAACACACTACAAACAATTTCTGGACACTTCATTTATTGCTGGTATCAAATAAAATTTTGTGAAAACAAAAATAAGTTTGTACAAGGGATACCAAAATTACCTTTCAGAAGTTGAAATAGTTAATGAAATTTCAGGCATCTCTGTTTTATTTTATTTTAAAAAGAAGGTTTCGTTCTGATAAATGTATAACTAGAATCCAAATATAAGTTAATTTTATTAAAAATAATTTATAAGATATAAATTTACGAGCTTCGGTTTACTAAACTCATTTTTATGAAAGCCATGAAGCTTATAAATATCCATGAAGCGAGAAAAATTTTGTCTAACTTTCTTATTCTGTGTTTATCTGATAACATCGGTGAATCAAAATCCATAAAACCACAATTACATATGGTTCTTTGACCTTAAGGAGAAAATTGTAAGTTTTCATCAATAACTGAATAATAAAACATATCTGTCTTTTATACAAGTGTTATACATATTAATGAACGAAAACCAATCATTGACCAAATTTGTTTTTCATAGATTCTTCTTTTCACACTTTTTGGTGGCAAGTGGTTCATATCGCGAGTGCTAACAAACCATAGTGCCTGTTACATCCTTGTGCAAGAAAGGTTGTCAGAGATTGGCGGTGTTTTCATTTCCTCCACTATCCAAAAACTGGTTGCCATATAAGTCATGAATCTTGACTTAGGTTTAAAACACAAACATCATTATTAACTCCTACTCTTTACATGATGACTTTTTTATATGTAATAGTAACGCTTTGAACTTTTTCATCAAGTTTGATGGTCTTTCGTTTATTGTATTTCAATCTTAGTGCAAGTAAAGAATCTATTTGAATCCAGCATATATAATAACATTCGAAGATTAAAATGAAATTTAACTCATTGGTGTATATATCAATGTGTGCGTATTAATTTCATATACAGTACAGGCCTGTCGAAAGCTCATCACTATGCTAACGAAATAAAGCTTGCTGTTGTAGTCGAGATATTAGCACCAAGGTGCCGTATACCTGGCCGGAGATAGATAGCAGCCTCCAATAAAGATACAGCTTATGAGGGTCGAGATAAGCTTCAATTCAACAATGGTTATTTAACTTTGTGTTAAACTTTTGATTGGTCTGTACTGTAGGATAAAATACCACTACAATTTTGCTTTCCTGGTATGATGTCAAAACATTAGTATCGGTTCATTACTTCCAATTTTCTTTATTTTAAAAGCCATTTCGCTATACACATTCTGTCTACAATGTTTCATTATTCTTGAACATTTCCGGTCTATATATCGGTAAAGTGTTATTTAAATCACACAGACAATATTTGACACGAGTCAAATGACTATAAACCAAGTCATCGTTCTTATTGCTTGAACATTTAATACATAATATTACACAAAAATATCGGTAGGTCAAATAGATAGGATGACTGATTCAATTTAAACATCGAATGTGACATTGCTGACGAGAATTTAAATGTGTGTTAGCTTTAAGCAATAACTGACTTCGCTTCCATGATCGTCATATTTGTTCAGTTAGCATTTCCATTTAAGGAATAACCTTGCAAATCCATGAAATTGCTCCAATAGATCGTTTGGATTTGTTTAAAATACGAATAAATGCAGTTTGAGGCTATTGTTGAAGTTGCTCTAATGAATAAAACCAATAACAGTTTTCACAAAAAATGAGTAGAAGCTGTTGTTACGAAAATTACTGAACTTGATCCACTTTCAAATAATAAATATGTTATGTTGTTTTCCTAGATACCCTGACAGATATCAATGTTTAGGTATGAACTAAAAATATAGAATAAAATACCGCTGCAATGTTGTTTTTCTTGAAATGGTATCTAAAACATTAGTATCGTTATATTATTCCCAATTTCCTTCACTTTAAAAGCCATTTTACTATACACATTCTATCTACAATATTCCATTATTCTAGAAACATTTCCGGTTTATATGACGCCAAAGTATCATTTCAAACACAAACAATATTTGACAGGAGTAAAATGACTATTAAACAATCCATCGTCTTTATTGCTTGAATATTTAATATTTTTCATTACACAAAGATATCGATAGGTCAAATAGATAGGGTGACTGATTCAATTTGAAACATCAAATGTGACATTGCTGACTAGAATTGTACTCGAGTTAGCTTTTATTAATAACGTGCATCTGACTTCTCTTCCATGATCGTCATGATTGTTCAGTTGGCATTTCAATTTAAGGAGTTGTTCCACTAGATCGTTTTAAAAATGGATTTGTTTAAAAATATGAAAAACGTAGTTTTAAGCTACTGTTGAAGCTGCTCTAATAAATGAAGACCAAAAACAATTTTCACAAAATGAATAAAATGTTTTACGAAGATTCCTAAAACTGAACTACTTTTAAATAATAACATTTCGTTGTGCCCCATGTTATGTTATTTGCCTAGATACCCAGACAGATATCAATATTTGCGTATTAACTCAATATAGGATAAAATATTGCTACAATGTTGTTTTCTTGAAATGATGTCAAATACATTAGTATTGGTACATTACTTCCAATTTACTTCACTTAAAAAGCCATTTTACTATACACATTCTATCTACATTCCATTATTCTAGAAACATTTCCGGTCTCTATGACGGTAAAGTGTTTAAATCGGACAGACAATATTTGACACGAGACAAATCACTATTAACCATTTCGTCGTCCTTTTTAACACATTAGTTTACACAAATATATCGCTAGATCAAATAGATAGAATGGCTGTTTCAATTTAAAACATCAAATGTAGCATTTCAGACGAGAATGATGATTCGTGTTAGCTTTTAGCAATAACTGCTCTTCTGCGATCGTCCCGATTGTTGAAATGACATATCCAATTCAAAAAGTGGTTTTTAATCCATATAACCGTCCCATTGTATCCTTTTCTATTATGGAATCATTATAAAAATGAATAAATGTGT
The DNA here is from genome assembly GCA_021292105.1 of Anadara kagoshimensis. Classification (NCBI taxonomy): domain Eukaryota; kingdom Metazoa; phylum Mollusca; class Bivalvia; order Arcoida; family Arcidae; genus Anadara; species Anadara kagoshimensis. The sequence goes on from CM037858.1 coordinate 48,505,179, forward strand.
TTTGTAGTTTTAGCCCACTTTTTAAACTTCTAAACACCATTAACAGTTTTAGCTTCTGCAATTATTTATAACTTGAAGGATGGTCTACACAAAATCAAGACTTTTACGAAGACTCCAAAATCTTTATTCTACTGTGAAGTATTTTTGTAGTGAGTTAATTTCGCTATTTTCATTGATTTTCAGACCAACGAATTTACAAGTCAACGAAATAGTTATGTAAAAACTACTTTTTCGAAACCTCAAAAACTTTGAGTAACCGTGAAAATCTTAATTTGCATAGTCTTCAAAGTTTCACTGTTTTCCTAAATCTCACGAATTTTAAAGTTTCAAATAGAAATTGGTTAAAATCTCTACGTCAGCATTTTCAGAATTGTGACGTAACAGTTTGAAGAACGACGTCATCATTATACTGCGATCAGTGCCTTCAAAACAGGTACATGTGCGCATTTATCAACAACACAGTGCTCAACATGGAGGCAGATAGTTTATACAACAAGCAAATGGATACTACATTTATACTGCATGTGACTGAAAAATTGTTTTAGACTTAAGGCCCCAATATTGTTAGAATTTCCTATAATTTTTGCAAATTCAAGTAGTTTTGCTTACATTCACAATTGAGTGATATGTAAATTAGCTACGTCATATATGGCATGATAACTTTGGTATTTCGTAGAATTTTTAGGTAAAATTTTGCAAAAAGATAGAAAATGACTTTTTATATATTTCAAAGACAAAAATGTTTTTGTGGCAATTTGAGATTTTAACCAATTTCTACTTGATACAATCACGTATAATTAACTCTAAGGAAAACAACAACCTATGAATTTTCCACAACACAAAAATAACATTTTTTTCCTTCGAACTCTAGACACCCTGAAAAAAGGATTTCACATTAAATTGTTTTATTCAGAGGATGGAAATGGTATAAAACATTTTACAAATATATTTTATTAAATCGCAACCCTTAGAAATCATAGATATGGATGTGACATCAAGTCGCAAGAGAAATCAGAATGCAATTTTTGTATTAATGATTTAAGACTGTGATATTGTAATATGACACAGAAACATATCGATTCTATTTCCATACTGTGTTATCATAATTTTTTATCAGGTTCTATGCTGTGTTGTACGTATGGATACACTGTCGCACGATTTCACATTACAAAGAAAAAGTCTATATTACAAAGGTGCATAACACAATCACGATTTATTTTGCTTCACGACCCTTCTTAAACATCCAAACCCACTTTCCTGGTGGAGATTTATGTGTTTGTATTACTTTGTCAGTTCCAAAGATTTTTCCTTTTTTTATATTTATTTTGTTTATTTCGTATTCAATATATATATTTAACACAAAAACTAACGATGACATTTTGATGAGCATATATATTGAACAGTATTCAGAGAGAGAGAGAGAGAGATTTATTTTCACACTATAATTACAAAGATTCCAAGTTCCAAAGATTTTTCTTACTTTGCTTTGGGCAATTTGGGTTGGGATTTGAACACCATATGCGTTATATATTGTTATAAAGAATAAAGTATTTTCTATACAATATTAGTTGGGCGATACTCATAAGATACCACCTCGCTTCTTATATAACTATATCAAAATCTTTATTTTACATTTTTAAAAATTCCTACAGCTGAAATGTTGACATGGCAAATAATACATCGCTAGTTATCAGAAAGTGTAAAATAATGATCTGTAAATCGCAAATAAAGCAATGCTCAGTAAATAATTATCTGTAAAAGTATTCTTCTTATTGTCCTTGTGCTAAATGTCACTGTGTCTGTCCTAAATCATAGGTAAATGAACGGTGTTGAACTCCATTGTATGCAAATCTGGTGACAATACCATGATATTTATGTTTTGAATACATCCATAGGTGTTTTGTAAAGATACTCAAATAACATTTGACATTGTATACTATTTGCATATATCCCTTTGAACTATTCATTTTACACCTGAACAAAATTCTCATAAACAAAAAGTTGTATTGTAGCAATTGAAAATACATGCAGTTTTATTGTAATAATTATGTAAACAATATCTTTATTTTTCAAAAGGAGAATAATTTATAGATCTGAGTCATGATGGTTGAAACAATAGGTTCCACAAGACTATGCAAGTCTGCAACGCTATACTAGCTAAAAGAAAAAGCAAACTTATTGAAGTCAGTAATTTAATTTAGAGGACAATTGTCTTGTCTCACCATTGGTGACGCCAGTAAAACAATCATACAGACCATGCCATCTTGGGTATATCATTAAAAACTAAATCATGATTTAAGGAAATTAATATGTTTGTTATTATTTTCATTTATTGAATAGTTTATTTACATAAGGTGATTTGACCAGTAGTACTTAATGAAAACGTCAACTGTAACAAATTACTTATTTCCATGACAACAAAATGTCAAAATAATTACTACAAGTTTTTTGCTGAGAATATCAAATAAAAATATGAATGGTTAATTGGAGTTGAGATGATATTGAATATGGATAAAATAGATGACGGACAAAGCCGAGTGGCTACTATCCTACATTCAACGTTGGTGAACGTAAAAAAACACTCATATGAGACCATGCCATCTGAGCACAAATGACAAGCTTAATCAATGATTTAGGAGGAAAATCATTTTTTTCTATTTATTTGTCATTTATTTAATTATTTTGTATAATAAGCCATTGTGACCACGAATTATTTTAATTAAAATGTGAACTAAAACAATTTAATGTCATTTTTAAAATTACTTATGTCCCATGATAACAAAATGTCAAAACAATAAATACAATTACCTATTCTTGAATTTATTTTGGTTTAGAAAATCAGGTGAAAAATTAATTATATAAATTGTTATTTGGAGTTAAGATGATATGGATGGGTATTAAACAGTAGTAATATTTTTAAACACAACATTGGTGGGAGTGATAAAGAATCAAAAGCGATGAAAAATTGCTCGGAGAAAAAAATGAGATTTTGCGACAATTATATCCTTTTGTTATGCATGTAGATACAATGACATCTGTTTTGTTTTATCGTTACAGTTATGTTCTTTAAGCATTAGGGTTGACCTTTTCGTAACAGAGTGTTGACCACGCAGCCAGGAATAAAAGACCAGTTTTTCATCGCTCTGCGATTCAATATCTTTATGGAAATGATACTTTTGCACATGCACATGTGAACCATAATAAAACAGTAAAATTCATTTAATTTGATACACCATTTTATTGTATCCTGAAAAGTTGTTTCACTTCAATCCATAGATGAAATTGCAAAAGTGGGTGAACGAGGGGGTTATTGCTGTATTCCTTTCAGGGAATTAAATGTCATGTCTTCTCGTTTGTTTGCGAAAAAAAGTATGTATAAGTTTCAAAAGCAGATATTTTATCTTCAGGGTTTTCTGGCACATAGAGGAAATGTTATGTCTCAAATATGTTCTATTAGATATGCAAAATCAATCAACATAAAACATTGCAATAAGTAGTGATTCTTTCACTTAAGTTGACATCATTAAAGGTGTACATTATGGTGTTTAATCACTTAGTTTAACACAAACTTTCTCACAGAATGATTTTATTTCTCCATACCCTAACATCTGTGTTATTTTAGTATCGGAATGTAACTTTTAAAAAGTTAAATTGAAAGTTCGATATACTAGTAAAACATTAACTATTACATTTTGATTGGCAGCAGTATAACCATATTTACTGTGATCTAAGACTAACATATTTTTTCAGTCGTTAAATATTCAACAAACCAGATTTTTTATGCAATGCCTACCGAATAATTCACATGTCATTTAGCTTGGGATCTTTAAGGTAGCTTTAATTAATTATTGTAGCCATTGCTATATTAGCGAAAGCGGTGTTTTATCTTTAGTGTAAGACTACGTGAAGATAAATCTGTCAATCTGTGAAAAAGACAAACCGGTTTATGTTTAATACAAGAGGAAATAAAGAACTCAAATTGAATTAAACGCATGAACCTTCAATATGAAAGTGATCCATGTGCTCTGGAAGGACAAGCAGTTCCTGCCTAGCTGACTACATCCGCCACGTGTGGTAATCCAAATTTGGAAGTAAAGGAACTATGGGACGTGTAATATATCCAGGGTATTTAGATACAGAGGCATCATATTATCAAAAATATTATGATGACGGCCATAACAATTTTTAAGGGACTTGAACAGCCTAGGCTAGCAATATCCTTGCGTCAAAAAGTATTTTTAAGAAGCTTTCCTCGTTGTAAAATGTAAAGAGTAGTGGGTATAAGTTCTACTATAACGTATGGATTGTTAAAACAAATAAACTATAATATCTTCATTATTAAATATAAAAAGTAATTAAGGTAATTTGCCAAATACGGTCACTCTACCTAATATTTGCCATTTGCAAAGTTTTATTAAGGTATTTGGTATTTTGATCGTCATTTGGAACATGTGCCTGTGTTTATTATTGATTTGAAAACATTGTTTTATTAACATTATTGTCATATGACGTCCATATCCTAAAGTCCTGTCGCAAAGTTACTGTCTTTTATGTTTTCTTCTACTTATTTTCAGGTCGGCTCTTTCATTTCTTGCTGCTTCTTTGTGGTAATTCGAAATATCCATAAGTAAATCTATTTATTTATTTCAGATCAGTGGTTGCAGTTTCCAGTTTCATGGCGGGAATTCGAAATGTTTATGTAGTGATACAGTTTTATGTTATTGTGTTGTCAGTTCAGCATTTATATATCACAGTTATTGACTGTCTAGTAAGACAATATACATTTAAAGCCTCTAATCCCTATATCACTGAAAATGGAATAGTTCTACCCTGTGAGGATTATGTAACTGTTTTATCTTGCTGGGGACGATGCGACTCTAGTGAGGTGAGTTACTTTAAATGATTTTATACCAAACCCATGATTTCTTTTTGGGTGGGGTGGGGATGGGCCTTTTGGCCGAGTGATCTAAAGCGCCGGTTTATGAATCATTTTGCCTCTCATCATATAAGTTTGAATCCTACTGTTGACAGATCCTTATGTAAAAAAGTTCGTACGTTGTCCTACTGCAGGTCGGTGGTTTTCTTTACGCACTTTGGTTTCTACCATAATCCCAGAACTTACCGCCCCATTATGTTTTTTAAAAGAAACTTGACTGGGTGTAGAACACCATTATACGACTCTACGTGGACTCTATCTACTCTTAACAGTTAATTGGTAAAGAATGTATTATACAAGGTACGTAGTTTGAAAAGTCTGTTAAAATCATCCAATGCTCTGATAATATTATATTAATCTAACAATGTTAAAAACTTCTAATTCTTTGCTTTGACATGCATTTAAATACTTTAAATGATTTCTATAAATCTACTATATAAACAACTCCCAATATAATTTCAGATGGTACATTTTGGAATAAGTTGTATCTCTATTTCACTAACATACTTAAAGCAAATCAAGAGATTCGGTGAAACACAACATTCATTTAGTTCTAAAATATCGGCAAATGGATTGCTAAGCAAATAGCCACACCATAGAAAATGTTCATCGAAACCATTTACTTTTTTTGCAGAATGAATCAAACGCATCAGACCACTTCATATTCAAATCATGATTCCAAAAAGCAATTCAAACACTGTCAAATTTAGTAAAACACGTGTACTTGTACCAGAAAAGCGAGGCAAGATGCTCTTGAAGGTTAAGTTCCGGATGTAAAACTAGCAACTTCCTCCATGTGTGAAATCAAAATTTTAAATGAAAGGATCACTGAACAAGGAGATGCTTCATATATCGAGAATAATTTTGATACATCATATTTATCAACAAAATTGTGTTGACGACCATAAAAAACAAAAAGCCCTTAGAAATATCCTTGAGTCAACAATTTGTTTTTAAGCAGCTTGCTCTGTTGAATTAAGTTTTTCCTAATGGGAACAAGCTTTAAATACATCGTTAAAATCAAACTAGGTAATTTTTATTACAGATACAAAAAAACTTCCATCCAGTTTTTTATATCCGTCCTCAAAATATATAAATGTGTATCATCATCGATGTCATTTCTGAAATCATCGTAAGATTAGTGACTGTCATTTTTATGGCGTATATCGAACACAACGTTAAAGCTATAATCCCCACTTGTCATCGAAAGTGGAGTTTATTTATGTCTAATGAAGTGTTATCTTTCCGATATATAGAATGTGGTTTTTGACGCGATAAGTTCTGATCGCATTTCGCTATCATTCAGTATGTGAAGAGATTGTTCATCTGTTACATATTTACAATAATATGATGTTTAGCTCTTATAAAAAGAAGTTTAAACATTTTTTGTTTCTGTTTGTCTCAATGAACATTGTCCATGAACTTTTAATGAGGAATTTAATTTTCAAGTGTTGAAAGATTAAAACTGGTTTCAGGTTTATAAAATAAACACTTTCTTGAATTGTGATGCTGACAGTAGTATAAGGCATGTTAAATTTTCTTATTAATGACCCTTCTTGAATTGTCTTGATATTTTGTTATTTGTTATTTGACGCGACACAATCAGTTCTGGTGAAGTTTTGTAAATATTCTTCGCAATTTAATTTGGTGTGATACGATTTGATCGCATACATCACTATTCAATTAATGTACAGAGATTGCACATAAGTTTACATTAAAACTTTATAATATTTTTTTCGTTAGGTCTTGTAAATGCATCTTAATTTTTTTTACCTTTCTTGGATTGTTGACATTTTGACATGTCAAGAAATTGTAAACAAATTACACTTTACAACCAGATCACGTGGCGTGGAACACCTATAAAAAGTCAGTTCTTATTCAAACCCTTTTTGATTTGTTGAGATTTTGCCATTTGTTGTAGTCGGCTTTGATTTCACTAGCATTCATTTAGTAGTAAGAGATGTACATCAGTTAAAACTTTAGTGTGTTCTTGTTTAGGCTGCTTGCAAATAAATTGTTGACTCAGGGATATTGCAAGCCTAGGCTTATCAAGGCCCTCAAAAAGTTTTATGGCCGTCATCACAGTATTGTTGATAAGTTTGATGTCTCTGTGGCCAGGATTGCCTTCGTATATTTGACGTCTCATAGTTCCATGTTCCTTTCACACAATTTTGATTACACAAGTGGCGGGTGTAGCTAGCTAAACAGGAGGTGCTTACCTTCCGGAGCACCCGGCTCACTTCCCTGGTGGAAGTTCACGTGTCTAACCTAACTTGTCAGTTCCAAAGTTTTTACTTTGCTTCTGGATTGTGATTCGGAACGGATTAGTATGTTTGTTTTTGATTATCTCTTAAAAAAAGTCATGTTTTAATTTCTTAATCACCTTTCGTGAATTGATGGGTTTGACATGAGACGTGATAGTTTCGGTCGCATTCCACTTTCATTCAGGTTATATTAAGAGATTGTACATTTTTACACATTAACAATCGGTTAATGTTTAGATCTTGTAAAAGTCCTTTTTAATTTCTTATAATGTACAAGTACAGCCGTATCTTTAGTATTTATTAACAACCTTTTTGAAACTTTGAGATTTTTGCACTTGTTGTGATCAGCTTTGACTACCATTCAGTTAATGTTAAGAAAATGTAATTAAGATATTTAAAACTTCAGTCTGTTCTTATTCATTTCATGTGAGAAGTAATATTTTTACTTTCGTATTTATTACCTTTCTTGAATTACATACTATACAGCCTTCAACTTCACGCACTTGGCGGTCGTTTAGAAAACATTCCCTTATCAGGAGTGCTTAGACCAAAATTGTGAAACCAAATTTGTTTTCAAGATGTCGAAAAGATACGCAAAGAATCTAAATTTTTTCCTAAATTTAGCTAAGGAAATACTTTGCACGAGACAGTTTTCTTAAGAGATTAATCATTAGTTAAAACGTATCACCAATAATGTTCAGCTCTTATGTAAGGTAATTTCAGTGTAATCTATGTAATTCCTTAGCACATTTTTAATTAAAATTGATTGTGCTGTTCAATAAAAGCTGAATGCTGAATTGAAAAAGCATACCTGTGAACTGTCTTAAATGCTTATCATTTGCACATGCATTTGATGAAATACTGTTGAAGTTAATAGCACTAAACGGAATTTATCATTTTTATCTATGTATATTCATTCTAACATTGATAAAAAATTGTTATTTTAATGACCGAATTCCTTATTTTATATCATATATTTTGAACCCACGTGACGGGTGTAGCTTGCTTATTAGTAGGTGTTTACTCCTCCGGGAAAACCCGGGTCGCACTTCTCTGGAGAAATTTCATGAATTTTACTTAATTTACAATTTATGGATTATGATATGGATACAGATTTTTTTTGTTTTAATTTTAACTTTATAGTTTAAAGCCGTTTTTAGTTTTTTTTTTAAATTATCTACAGATAAAATTTTAGCTGCACTGTTTTAAGTCAATTTCTTCTATGATTTTCTGTATAAACTCTAACCTTCTCAATTAATCTCCATAATTCCCATTTATTACATCGATATTTCAATAAATCTTGGTAGCGGTGAAACGAGATTTAACTAGTGTCTTGTTCAATCCGTGCCCTTATTTCATGTTTTGATCGCAATAACCTATTACTGAGTATGTGTTATTCAGCCACAATTTGTTTTTGAAATAATACATTTATCCATTGTCTACACCGGAAATATGTATTAATGCGCGTAGATAGGTTCATTGATCTCAGCAGTAAAAAGATTATTTGGTGACATTTCATCTCTTCTAAAAAATCATAACTGGTTCATTCTAATGAATATTCACTTTTTTATAAAAATAGAAAAAAATTATACAACAGACAAAATACGGAGGAATTGATAAAACATTATTTTTATTATCGTTTTTAAATGATAATATACACGATATAAAGCTGTTCAGTGTGTCATATATATCTATGTATATGTAATAGAAACCAATATTTTCCAATATAGATAAGGAGGGTGGGCAGAAACATTAATTAGTGTTAGACATGAGAGATAGTGATTGTTCAATACCATTGTTTCTGTAACGAATTACGTTAGCATTCAATTTTCTCTCTGATAATTTGTTTTTTTTGTAAAACAGTTTTACTGCGTTTTTATAGCATTTGTTACATTGATGATATTATCTGCTATAAACACTGCATTTTGGTAGCTCACCTGGTCGAAACGCCGTGTAGGCTTAACGATGTGCATATTGCGTCATTGTATTTGTAATTAGTTTTGCAAGATCTCATTTTTTTGCTATAATTTTGAATTTCTTATTGTCAATTGATTTCAACTTTGTCATTTTTATCAGAATTAGATTAATATCAGAGGACACAGGAACTATATATATTTTCATTTCGTGATTTAAGCATTTGAGCATTTTAATTTATAATAAGGTCAAGGTTAAATGAACTAACTGTCTATAACAAACAAGTAGCTAATGTAAAAAGACCATACAGACCAAATATATTTTGATTCAGAGATATCAGGAATGATATATAAATTCACAATTATGTCAAAAATATTTAATGTCAAAAGTCATATCCGTAGTTACCAAGTATATATGCAAAAAGTGCTTAACAACACTACATATTTTGATTCAATGATATAGATAGTTCGTTTAAGATCTGATGGCAGAGTGTTTATAAACACGGACGGGAATCGAAAAAGAACCATACCAGACCTTCGAAACTTTATATTTACGTCGGCACACGCTGTATTCATTTATATTACCCTTATTTTAAAATAGATCCACTGTACCGCGTTGCCATCATATCGAAGACGACCTAAATAACTATCTGAAGAGTTCACATAAAGAATAATTGATAAAGTTACGTTCTTACCAACTGTGAAAATCAAATTGATGAAGATTAGGTAATGTACTTTAAAAATAGAGTGTTGTATTTCACTTTATTAAATCTTGAAATAATTCATTTTCAATTTTTGTAAATGAAATTGATGCAAATTAAATAAATTTTCTTACGCAAATCGTGTTCATTTATAAACTTACGCAATAAACGTTAAACACGTTCACTATATTTTGTACTAAAATTTGATAGAAAATTTTACAGATACAGTAATTTGATTCTGACACGGCCTTCAAGAGCTGCAAAATTAAAACAGTTGTAGTAATACTAATATACTCATCACACAAAATAATTCATTGGTTTTTTTTATTATTATGATATTGGTTCATGTTGAAGTGGTCACTGGTATGCCATCTAAGCATTAAGGGTTATGTGTCCTTTGCGAATTAGATGAAAAATTTTGTATTTACGATCTTTAATTTAGAGGTGCACAAAATTCAAAATTGAAAATATTTGACTAGTAATGCTCACTATATTATATAAACAAAATAAGCGGCCATAGTATCAATATTTTCTGAGTAAATATTGCAAATGTAAATCTTATTAATTTTGATACCGTTCAAGATACGTCAACTTTGTTGAACCGTACTTAAAACAGCCCATTCACTCCGAAATCCAAGATATTCAGTGATAAGTGTTTCCAAATGACAGATTAGGCTCATTCAATCAGTATTCTACTTTTGGCGACTTTTAAGTGAATCACCATAAAATATTTCATCTGCTTGAATCTAGATGAAACAAATGACAGTTCTCAATTGATATTTAATGCATGTTTTTATTTCTTAACTCTGGGTGTTCAATAAGATATTTATAAGGGGAGCTATTTACTGGAAGTACAAGTTAGTTGTTCAACTGTCATTTCCGTCTGTCTGTTTGTTTAATTGTATCAGAAGTTAAAAATGCAAAAATGAAACAAGATTGGTGATTATTATGGAAACCCTATCCTGAAATTATTTCATATCATAGTTTAAATTTTGATTACACACGGTTGTAGCCAACTAAGCAAGTGATGTTTAACTTCGCACTTGATAATTTGAACATACACTGTTGTTTTTTTTTTGTCTTTACTCAAATACGTACAGACAAAACAGGTTAGAACACAATTATACCACGATATTTCACACTAAAATTAGGACTCCACAATATCGAAATTATGGTACAAAGACATAGCTACAATACTACGTACGCAAAGCATTGTATCACTACTGAATTTGATCGAAAGTGTGATACAAATAACGAGGTAAAGAATAATTACTGTACAAACCACTGCATCATGACAAACATATCAGCATCGTGCAGTGGTACTATACAGCGAGCGAAACAATATGTAGTGTGTAAATTTCTTTATCGTGATGTTGTGCAGTCATGTATGGTAAGCGTTAAATGTTATATAATGAACAAACGGAATCCATTAATATTAGAATAAAAGAGCAATATTTGCATGATAAATCGACCCAATTAATAAAAAAAATAATTACATAATTCAAAGCAAGTACATGTATGCAGTTATGTTTATGTGTTGCGGATTCATGATATAACATGCCAAGGCAATTTATATTCGTGTCGTATATCAGGTATTGTCATTCTTTAAATTCACCGTCATTACGACTGAGCACAGGGTCCATCTTTGCTAAATTGCGAAAAGTTTTCAATGTAATTCAATAAAAAATAAACATACTAATCGATGTCCTAATCACGCTCCAGGGCAATTCCTTTTTGAAAGTAAAAGAACACACATACATATACATATTTTAATTGAACTCATTTTCTCAGTAACGCAGACTATACCAGAGGTATTGACGGGTAATTCCTCTATTGATATGCGCCTTAAAAGAAAAAAAAGTACACTGCAGTTATAAAAATTGCTTGTTTTTCAATTAATGAGTCAAGAAGCACCTTTCTAAAAATACGAGAACTGTCTGTCTGCAACAAAATGTTTTTGTAGTCCTTATTTACAGATATTTGTTTTAAGGTGGCATTTTTATAAGGTGTGTTGAACAACACTAAGTAAAAGTTAATTTTTCTCTATTTTAAGGTTTTTGCGAAAGGAAGGAAAACGATACATACCTCAAAACTGTCGGAGTCATCCAATTTTATTATGGACACAACATATTCTTAAAAATTTCATCTATAAAACGACATTTATTATATCGCGACGCCGATATCCCAGCCTTACCGGGGCATGGTTCTGTTATATGGACATATAATCGAATCACAGACAAATATTGCGTTACGTTTGGTTTCCTAATTGGACTACATAATTTAAACCCTATTAGAAATCTTAACGCTTCTGAGATACTTGGAAAAAGAGCAGCACGTGACTCATTTCATACAAAAATCAAAAAATATATCATAAAAGTTTAATTTTTTACAAAATTTTAATCGGTTCCCATAGAGATCATAAATAAATTGTGTTAGATAAATGCATTTAACTTCTATATTGTAATTCAAAACGAAGCATAAAATAAATGCAATAATAAAATTTGCATTTGAAATTGTTGTATATTACTATGAATAAAAACATGATTGTCAAACTGAATACAATTGATGATTTTGATCTTTGAAGAAATAAAACATATTTTTTCTAATTCTGAAACTGTTTGTTTGAAAAGGCTACGTGTCTTATACCAAACATACCGCCTCATGGTGAAATCATAATCTTCAAAGTAAAGTCAAAATTTTGAGAAATGAACTAGTGTAGTCAGTTATACATGTGTACATCCACCTGAAGATGGGAACGTATGTTCCGGAAGGTAGAAACTCTCTATCTTGTTTACTTCACCCGCCAAATGAAAGTCATCATTATACACTAAAAATATTCATTACGGACAAGGACACCTTACTTTCGAAAACATTCATTATGACGAGCTTGTATATTACAATTTGTTAATGATTTTTTGGGAAAAATACAGATATATAGATTTTCTGTCATTTCTCTTGGCAGTCAGGTGTTAACAAGTCAAAAATGGTTTACTAACTAGAAATTACGTATATAACATGTTAGGTCGTATTTGCCTATCGTGATTGCTGACGTGTGACATGATTCTGTATACAAAATGAAATTAAACATTTTACCGTCTTTTATGTCATTTGTCGATAAAGTCCTAATTTCTGTCATATGCGATAGTTTCAGGGAAACAAGTTCTCTAATTACAGGAACGATATGACAAATTAGTGGCATAATTGAGGAATTCCCAAATGTGGAACACGCGACCTTAATTTTATACAACACAATTTAAGCTGATATCTGATAAACCTTACTTCTAGACATGCTATTCACAACTTGGAAACACACATACATACATAAATGAGGCAAACACAATTAGATTAACTGGAAAATGAACAAAAGTCTACCAGCGAGAAATGCGTCAAATGGTCATTGGATAGAACTTTGATATTTATTAAACTTTGTCAACCATTGATATACTTACATTTATTTAAGGTTTATATTATTTAATAGGTCACACATAGTATTGACAAATAACATTTTTCATATAACTTATCTCCTTTCGAATTATTTTAAAACTTCCACAAAAACATCCAAACTAATCAATGTCTCGTCGTAAGTATATCACCTTAAAAGTATTTAGACATCCATACGTTTGGTCCGAGCTCTAGTAAATCTTTGAAAACTGTTATATTTGGTTAAATATGTGAATTTCCAACAGGGAAGCTCTAGCAAGATACAAGTGTAAACTGAAATTGAGAATAAACGGAACATTGATGTTTTATACAGTGTTTTTTCTTTAAAAGCTGTAAAACAGACATCTTTAGCCGCATTGTGTTTTCAATAGTTTAATGTTGTGACAATATTTAGTCTGTAATGATATATAAATAATAATTTATTTACAGTATGTAAGTGGTTATCTGTCTTATCTACGAAGTAAATGTATATTTTTCGTTTTAAATTTGCATATCAAGACTAATGTTGTATACAATCAATTTACATATACCTGGTTATACTAATTTTCAGTAGCAGTTTAAACTCACGAACGAGTTTATATATTAAGATCAAATAAAGCTCATTAAAAAGCTTGATTTTTCTGAATGAATTATTAAAATATATATTGTTTTTATATTATCCAGAAAATATGAAAGTTACACAATATAATTTAAAAACAAATGTACTTATGTAGGGTCATAACTGTCCTGCTTATTAAACGCACTCTTATATATTTCATTTTCAGTAAATCCTTTAAAATCATTTGATTATAGATGCATTGTGTTGTATTTACACCACCATACCCATGAGGCTATCCATATCTGATGAAAACGCTATAAACCCATCAATAGATAATTAAAAGACCATTAAGATACAATCTTTAATCACTGCTTCGACGATTTTAATTTTCATTTGTTCCATCAGCGAGATTCTGACAATAGAATCGTTACGTTTAAGATTTCAAAGATGACTATGGATTGCTTCAAAGTTTGCTTAGCTATAAACAATGTTAGTCTAGATTCATTAGACATGAGTATGAGAACTGCATTTACAATAGGATAATGATGTTTAAGGTTCCCAAGATGTGGGTATTAAGGCATCAAAGTTGACATAGCTCTATAACCATATTAGTATATATTCATCTAAACACGGGAATATTTACATAGCACCAAATCCTCCTGTTTTTAATCGGTGATTGATCCATTCAATCTTGTAAAGTGTGATCTTCAGATTCAAAACAACAGTTAATTATCACCGCTTCTCTTGTTTAAGATCGTGTCGTTACTTAATTAATGACATTGTATAAGTGAAGGTTAAATACTCACAAATACTAGTCTGAAAATGAATATAGATTTTAAACTGTTCTGTTCCAATAATACGATATTGTAATATGAAATTACCTTTTATTTTCATAGAAGATGACACGTTTTTATCTGACCTATGTCGACAACAGGATCCAAGTCTATTTACGTTTATTTGAGTTCAATAACGATTTCGTCATTTTCTACATTTGAAACAAATTTATTTTAATATGAAATCATTATGTATATTTTAAAGTCGATGTATATTTAACAAAACAATTTAAATGCATTCTTGAGCAATAATGACCTATAGATTGGGTTATTAGAAGAATGACCCCTACATCCAACTGAAAGCATACTACATTTAAATAACATTTTTCCTAATTTAAAAACAACATATATAAAACGAAACATCCAGACGGCAACACCCATAATGTTTTATATATACAAAAAAATCTTTCAGATGTAACTAACGTTTACCTTTAGGTTTTCTAAATAGTTTTTGTCAATGGTATGGTCTACAATTCATAAATATGATCTAATCTAGTAGAATACTAGTCTTCTGTAAAATCTCGTGACAGAAAATTGTTAGGCGCAATACTTGAAGTTGTTTTGAAAGTACTTAAGTTTCCAGTATCATTAGAGATGTTGATGGTTAATTGGAGATTTATTTGGTCGCTATTCAGTCTTAAATATAAGTATGTGCATTCCATTATTATCAAATTTACTAAACATGTTTTAATGTTGCAGCACTAGATGGCAGTTTTGGAATTCATCATCAGTAGCGCTCGAACTGCTGAATTGTAAAAGTGAGAAAAACCAGAAGTACGTAAAAACGTATTAAAACGTGTGAAACCAAATCCTCCTAAGGCTGTGATCTTAATGATTAGGCAACGCTTAGTGGTTTTTTTGTTTTTGTTAAAAAACTAGTTAGCTTAGTCAATTAGATTTTAGTATTAAAGCACTGTAGCACGCAATTACGTACAACAGTACTAGGCGATTGTGTCTGATGTATCTAAATATTGTTTGACTGAGAAGTATTAGGTGCACATATTAAAGAAATCAACCATTATCAGCATTGAAACAGTTTATTCATTTTATTACTAAATGTAATAAGAATGTCCCAATTTATAGAAATAAATATTGTCTCAAGGCCTTATGAAATGAGAAACCATCAACAAATTTATACAGGTAAAACATTTTAATCGATATGCCAAGAAAACGACTTTTATCTAAGACTGTTAGTAACTATGGCACCATTTACGATTAATTGTAAGAAAGTGAAAATAAACTTTCAATGAAAAACATGTATTTTGCAGTAACAAACGCACTTAAGAATATGGCAACATACAAGTTAACGACAACAGAGACCGATATTAAATACAAACACATTTAGGCATTATTGGCCATTAAATTTCCCGGATATGAGCAAACACCTTAGTAGATTTCAAATGGTATTGATATAACACTGCTGGACTACTTACTGCTGATTTATTTTGCATCCTGTGGTCCACAAATACCTGTTATCAACAATCACAAATGCAAGCAATTAAAAATAGAAAAAACCTACCTCTACGAGAGGTGACCCATTTGTATTTGAACACTTTATTTATCGATCACGTGGTTTAAATGCACGGTTTTTTTTAGTTATTAGCATGGTATTCGTTCAGGTGATACACGATAGATAATACACATGTATTGTATGTGATTTTGTCAACATGGTGAGACCTAAAATACCAGAAAAAGTTGAAGGTATGGTGCTTGGTCTTTTGAAGACTAACCATTCATATAGAAGTATCCAAAAAACATTGAAATCGATGGACATGGTATATCATTGGGTACAATTAAGAACATTAGTGATAATATTGGTTTACAATGAAGTACGATCAATTCCGGGTCCCGTGTAACAAAGTTAAAAAAAAAACGACCCACAGCCGCCACACCTGACGTTGTTCGCAAAATTGCCCGTCTTATCTCGAAAGTGAACCCGTCACCCCATCGGGAAATTGCATCCAAATTAGGTATATCTAAGGGAACTGTATATCGTATAATAACTAAAACATTAGAAGCCAGACTCAGGAAAAAGTGCAAGTAACATCAGTTGAACATGGCGCAAATCAAGAAGAGACGTGCCCGGTCTTGGCGTCTGTATCTGAAGTTACGGAATGGTAGATGGAAGAATTATGTTATCTCTGATGAGGCCATGTTCTATTTGGGTGGTAGCTATGGTCGGAGAAGAGTGTGCTATTTTCGAAAAGGTGAAGTTCCAGGTGACAAGTTGAAGTTTGTTAAGAGAGATGCTTTTGCTGCTGGTTTTATGGCATGGGCAGGTGTGTCTTACAGAGGCAAAACTGAGATTAGAATAATCGACAAGGGGACAAAAGTCAATAGTAAATACTATGTTGATAAAGTGTTGAAGCCATTTTTGAAGAATGATGTACCCAGACTTTTTCCTGAGGGATTCAAGAACATGGTCTTCCATCAAGACAGCGCATCCAGTCATACTTCAAAATACACGCTGCAGTTTCTAAAGGACAAAAAAGTTAACTTTGTAACGCCGGAAGAATGAATGCCTAAGTCACCGGATGCCGCCCCAATGGATTTCGGAATATGGGGCATACTGAAACGAAGGCTACAGGAACGAACAATTAACACATTGATAGGTCTTAAACGAGCTCTTAAGGACGATGGAGGAAACTGGAACAAAATACAATAAATAAGACACTGGAATCTTGACCTAGGCGCTGTCGTCTGATATACAGTTGTCATGGATCCCATATTGAGCATTTGTTACAATGAAATAAAATTTCTAACAAAATAATTGCGGTTTATTTTGTGTTCAAATATAAATGGGTCACCTCTCGTACAACTGTTTCATAACCGTAGTAAGATCTATCTAGAACATAACCGTTGAAGAATATCTTAAATTTCGAATCCTTTGTGTTTCATCACAAATAATAATTGAAGGAAAGACTAAGAAAGAAATTATTAATTGTACACAATATATTTACTCTAAACATTAACGTCAAGTGGTTGACCAAGTAATGTAAATTTGGAGACTTTCGCGAATTGCGAAAATTGTAGTTTCTAGATTTCCGAGCATTGTTCATTCCCGTTGTTAGATGTTTGTTAGTAATGAAACAAGTTGATGATAAAAAAGAATATATTCGCATATGTTTATCTTGCTACTCTCGCAATTGTTTTCACGAAAACGTCCTAACTTACAATATTTAGTTATTGTAAAAAACATACGTAGACTTAAGTGAAAAAAGTTTGAAATGTTCTTTCTTCAAAATTTAAAGGTAATAAAAGTTTTTAAAAGAACAGGCATAGCTTAAAAAAGGAAGGAGGAAAGAAAAAATATCATTCTGAGACGTTTTAATTTATGTTAAAAATAAAAATAATGTTAAACTGGTTATACAGAGGAAAGAAAAGACAAAGCTTGAAAAAAGAATTGAAAAAAGAAGAAAATACCATTCTGAGGCGACTTAAATTATAATAACAACAAAACAATGTTAAACTGGTTGTATAGGAAAAGGAAAGGGGGCAGACACATGTACAATTCTTTTCAATCAAATGGTTTTAGAAACGACACTTATACAATTCTTTCTGAAAGAGATGGATTGCAATTAATCCTTATAACTTCGATTGGTTAGTATTCTAAATCAATGTCGTGACAATGACGCTCAACAATCAATCAACTTCACAAGAGTGTATGCTTAAAAAAATCAAAGGAAAGTTAGCACTGTATATCGCAAAAAAGAAAAAAAAGAAACAATACCTGAACAATATAAATGTACCATTAATCAACACTGTAAAAGTGATGTCTGGAAAACTATCCTTTTAGGCTTCATATCGTGCTAATGCATATATACTGTACAATATATATCTGACAGATATACAGTGTATATGCATTCATTTTGCATGAATTCTTCATCAAACAGATATATCTTTATTCACCCAATAAATGCTGACAGCAACTCTTTGTCTTGACAGATTCTCATCAATTTACGCAATGCATTGTTTCCGTTTTACTAAAAGGTACATTCATTCTTACTCCCCCAAACCACTCTGAGGCAGTAAAGCAAATTTTAAGAAGTGTCTCTTGATCGATTAGTCTAAAGCACCGACTTACCGGTCACAATTGATACATCGCCGGCAATGCCTACTATGTTCCGACACTGGTCGTCATTACGGTACCAAAAGACAGTCACAACAACTAATGACGTACTAGTGTCAGTGAACTCATCAAACGGCACAATTCAGACCGAGTTTTCATTTTTATGAGTGTAAATCAAGCACGCTGGAACATTGTAAACGTGGCTGACGGTCCCTCAATTCCTCTTACCTCTTAGGTTTGAATGCGGAAAAATCATAGGCCAAAAATATGACCGAGGAGTATTACACTTTTCAAACTCAAGTTTGTATTTATCAAGATACTTAATATTCAAAGACGAAATCTCTTATCACATTGCTTTGTTATCTCGTTAGGTAGGTTTAAGTATGTAAGGAACCCTCAAAGACTATAAACCATTTGATTTACTGGTATTTCCATGTAACATATCCATGCCTTTTAGTTTTCATGATGCATGATTGTTACCTGCTTTTTTTTTAATCAAGCAACTCAACTCGGCACGGAAGTTTTGTTAGTTAAGTTCGTATTTTTCTCTAAGACTTTCCGTTTACTCAACCATCCGCCTTCACTGCCTCGATATAAGTGGAACCAACTACACTTGGATGTAAAACCCTTATACTCCACCTCATCCAGATTGTTTATGTAGAAACTGTACGTTTTAAAAAGAAAATTGTTGGTAATTTACTGATTTACTGATCAGTAATGGCAGCAGTCATGATATATATATTTTTCTTTTTGTAGATTGCAGATTATAAGATTCCGTACAAGATAAGTAATCACCCTGTATGCACGTATGGCGGGAAAAAGTCACGTGTCGTCACACTGCGAAATTGCCATCGAGATCACCCTGATCCTACGTATACGGTTTTCGACGCCACTCATTGTGTATGTCAGTCTTGTAATTCCAGATACACTAGCTGTGAGAATTTCAATGGATAATCAATCTCGCCAGGAAATAACAGGGATTATTTATACATCATTCAAGAAATGGAGTCAAAAGAATCTCGACCATCGAAGCAGCCAACAGATGTGATAAATGTGTAAAAAATCTGTTTTCCGTAGAAAAAGTCCTCAGAATTATTTTATAATAAATCTTGCTCATTTCTTTTACCATCTTTATCTCTACCACTGCCTTAATACTTTTGATTTATTTTACTTACATAATTTATAGATATAAGAAAATGTTACCGATATTATGTAATATTTTGAAACTGCTGGAGTAATTTCAGTTTTTATCTGCATCAAGATAATTCCATGAATAAGATTTTCAAAAAACTCTTAAACATCTCTTGAAGTTTTGCGATATATTGACGAATTGCTAAATTGTCAGACAGAAACTTGCGAATGCCCATTAGATTGAAAGTAACACTTTCATTGTTGCAGAAAACAATTGGACATAAACTCGCAAAAAACGCGATTCATTGAACATTAATTCATACACAAAAGTGTAATATTTGTATTTTTTCATTTGCAACTTTATTTTCTTTTATCTGCGTGATTTTATTCTAAATATGTGTTAATATTGTTGTTTCTATTTCTTTCTCGAACAAGGGTTCGGACATGAACCGGTATGTTTGTTTTTTTCTTTTAAATTTTATTATCACTTTATTACATGAATATAAACGCGCATATTTCTTTAAAATTTCTTTTGTTTGTCTGTGACACAGCAAATAATTCTTTGACAATACATTAACAGAGAATGAAAAACTTACATGTTTAAGATACAGACTATTTATTTGGACGAGAAAAAGTATGTCGGCAGTTAAAAGTACGTTTCAGGACGAATGGAGACCTATAACATGATGCCTAAGATCGGAACACGAGATTCCGTACTTGACCGTAGCTGTATAATGTTACAAACCAGCTTTCATATCTTAAAATATATACTAATATATATACTGAACATATCAATAAGATTAATGATACGGAAACAATTTTGATTTTCTTTAAGAATTTTAAAAATGTTAAATTTTGCATCTTGTCAATTTTGAAACCAAGAATTGTCCTTTCCCTTATGCATAACATCCTATACAACACCGCAAGTTGCTTGCCTGATTTTAAAAAAAATGAATTGTTTTTGTTTGTGTAGCCCAAACTTCATAATTGTGTTTCTAAAACTAAAACTGTTTTCCAATCTATTTGTTTGACCTACTTTAAATTTTATTTTATAATGTTGAAGTGTTTTAATAAAATGCATTTATTTGTTTCATGGAAGTGTGTAAATTATTTTTTCAAAGTGTATAACAGATAGTACGATTGAATGCACGTGGATGTTACAGTTCTTAATATCTTCCCCACCACAATCATTTTGTAGTTAAATAACTTGTACTTGACAATAACCACGGCAAAGATCTTGGGTAATATGAAAACAAGATAAGTACATGACATAATATAATGACGTCCCATCAATGTATATTCTTTACATTCAGATTTTTTTTATCTCACTCTCGGTGGGTGTATCTAGCTAGACAGGAAGTTCTTACCCTTTCGGAGCACCCTGATACACTCCCCTTGTCAATGTTCAGATTTTTTATTTAATTTGTCCGTTTTTCAAGTTTTACTTTGCTTTTGGTTTTTGAATGAACATGGGCCGGTATTTCGTGTCGTCTCATTTAATACTAGTAAACATTTCATGAATTTGACTTCTATAGTGTTTCTTTCTTTAGTTGGCTTAGTACCACTATACTTGTATTTTAACTTTCATCATGAATGTTTTCTACCATACTAAGGTCAACCGTGTTAGCAACCTAAAATTCACCAAAATCAATGAAATGCTTATACGAAATATTTTTTATAACACTATTTCTTATGTACGTGTATCACCCGTCAGCCAACTAGGAAATGCAATCTTAAAAGCAAAGTGAAACTTTAAAATTTACAAGTAAAATTAAACACAGGAATTTTCACCCGAGATCTGGTCTGCAAGAACAGATGCGTCACGATCATCAAGACTGTTTACATCAACAGATTATATAGCCTTATAGGATGATCCAAAATATACTCCATTGTCATCTTTGATTGTGAAAGAACATAGTTATCAAGTTGAATAATTTTTAAAAGGGCATCAACGTTAGTAGAATTATTGTCAGCTGAAAAATATACGATCGTATGAACAAAACATTGATGTAAAATTAAATATTAAATAGTATACAAATAGTTTGCTATGTAAAACTGTATCTTTACAGGCAGGTCGTAAACAAAATTGTATAATAAACTAGAAATATGGCGAAATGTGCTTAAACCACAGTTCACATTTCCAAAAGCAAAGTTTTCAACGCATTATGGCGAATTAGATACAATTATGTGAGACACGTGAACTTTACACTAGGATACGAGATCTAGTGCTCAGGAAGTGTTAACGCCTGGTGACTGTCTAGCGAAGACTAGTACTGCAACCAAAATTGCTAATACAAAAACATGGAAACATCAGACATCAACTTTAAAAAGTAACCTTGCATTAGCGAACACGACACAATCAGAAAAACGTAAAATATAATGACGTCCCATAAATTCCCGTTGTTTTGATTAGCAATTTTAATTTTCATACGTGGCTGACGTGAAAAGCGTACCCTTTCGAAGCACCAAGCTTCATGTCGTGTTTTAACTTCACTTATATATTTTCAAGTTTTTCTTTTAGCTTGTTATTGTAACATAGACTAGTATGATGTAATTACGATCCTAGCTATGAGCAATGCAAACGTTGTTAAAAAGGTATTATATCATACATTTTCATTACTGTATTTCCATAAATTCAGTGCACATGGGTTTTATTATTTATTTCTTTTATTGCAAAATGTTTCTATTAAACTATTAATACAATGCATTTAAAATGCATTGACCTAACCAAATTATATTTTTAATTAAACACATTATTGTTCAGTTATCCTTTACATAGAGCAATTTTGCGACAATTGGGAAATTTTAAGTGTATACACCAATGGGGCCTCATTCAAAGTTACATCAGGGCATTTAGAGTCAGGTAGGTAATAGTTTTTCGAGTTTTTCCATGTGATTATCATGAATATTCCAATTATGACATAACGTTTATAGTTTTTCCAAGGAAGAAGGTACAGAAGGGATAATTTTGACATAGTCATATCTGTTATTGTCATTAAAAAGTTCAAAATTTGCTCTACCTACAGAATTAAGTTCATGAATGAAAAATATTTCTCCTATAAGGTCAGTATGTTTGTATTAATTTTTTGACAATTTTGTTTGTGAGTTTCTTGGAAAATACGACTTTATTCTTGCATTTTCCATGTGCCTTGATGTTGTGGAATTGTAGTAGATGTTTAAATTTTTGACAAAAGAAGATAGCTTAACATTAAAGATCACAAAACAACAATATGCACATGTCTACTAAACTTGAATAAGGGTACAAATATGCATTTCATGATAAGTCAAAGATAGGCTGCTTTAATACATATTCTTGGTAAGCTTTCGTTTTTATTTGCTAAAACCCATTGTAACTTCAAAATTAAAAAACAAAGAAATAAAATCCGAATTCTTAAAAGATATTAAAACCTATTTGCAAAAGAATCGTGTATTGAACCGCTTGTTTGCCACCCAAACGTGAAATTCAAATCCGAAAATTCTTGAGTTGAAACGCCTGTTAGCCTCTAAATGTCACAGTCAATTCCCGTAATTCATGTGTTAAAACGCCTGCTTTCCCTCAAAAAGTCAAAGCAAAGCCCTGAAATTCGTGTAGTAAAGTCTGTTGCTCTCTCTAATGTCAAAGCGAATTCCAGAAACTCGTGTGTTAAAAAGTACGTTTATGTACCAAATGTCAAAATCAATTCTAAAAATTCGTGAGCTAATTGTCTGTTTTCCTCCCAAATGCCGAGGACATATTCCAGAAATTCGTATGTTAAAGTTTGTTTCCCTCCCAAATGGCAAAAGCCAAATACTTGCATTGCTTTCCTCGGGATTTGTTTTTTTAGTAATGGAAATACACGGTTTGATTTCTTTTTCTTATAGTCCATATATAAAGCCGTAAATATAAAGAACAAAAATAGATAAAATAAATTGCCCACATACACTCCTGCAATCAAATAAACGTATAAAAATTTAAAAATTGCTCAATATAAAAATAATTTTATTTTCTCAAACAAGTATTGAAATTGCTACAGTCTGACAAAGTAATAAATTGTACAAATCTAATAAACACAGTTTTACCTCAAGGCATAAACTTTGTGACATTGGAGAAATAATTCAATCCGTCACGTTTGTAGATTGGTTCTTTATCTACTAATGTAATTTCTTACAGCATTTACGTGATAATGAGTGTCAATGGGTCGACCAAAATAAACACGTAGATAAAAATCATTTCAAGAACATTTAATTTATATAAACATACAGTGCAAAATGGTTATTTTACTTAAATGGTTACAAGAAGGCTACATTTGAAACTTTATGACAAACGTGATGACTTCAATTTTTCTATTGTCAACTTTCCTTTTTTATGCAGCAATATACCTGCTTCTCCTGCTTATGGTGTATTTGTTTCCCAATGAATACGCTATGGTAGAGCTTGTTCCCACTACGGGGACTTTGTACAACGAAATAGGCTGCTTGCAAATAAATTGTTGACTCAGGGATATTGCAAGCCTAGGCTTATCAAGGCCCTCAAAAAGTTTTATGGCCGTCATCACAGTATTGTTGATAAGTTTGATGTCTCTGTGTCCAGGATTGCCTTGGATATGTTTGACGTCTCATAGTTCCATGTTCCTTTCACACAATTTGATTACACACGTGACGGGTGTAGCTAGCTAAACAGGAGGTGCTTACCCTTCCGGAGCACCCTGCCTCACTTCCCTAGTGGAAGTTCACGTTTCTAACCTAACTTGTCAGTTCCAAAGTTTTTACTTTGCTTCTGGATTGTGATTCGGAAATGGATAAGTATGTTTGTTTTTTATTACTATACTCGAAATAGTTATCCTATTGTTACATAAATGATTAAAATATTACTGTCTTATGTCGGTCGAAAAAATAAATATTAAGGTAAAATCATTTCAAGAATATTTAAATTTACATAAAATGTATCGGAAAATTGTTATGAGGTTTATTTCAGAATGAAAAATTGATTTACTATCTCAGTCGACAAAAATACACATTAAGATAAAAGTAGTACAAAATGTTAATTTTTAGCATGAATCCTATTTCCACATAGATGCTTTAAAACATGAATTGTCCTATTTGGCTCGACAAAAATAAACATTTAGATAAAAGTCATTTGAAGAATATTTAATTTAGATAAAAGTATAGTGCGAAATGATTACTTTAATACTATTTTTACAAAATTAATTTCGTGGGCGGGAAAAATCACTTCAAACACATAAACACGTTTACTCTACATAGAAGTATAGAACGAAACGGTTACTGAATTCAAAATAGATATTTTATAATAATAGCTGAGAAAGAGAAGGAAAAGCATTTAGAATCTACGAAAAACCATTTTGATAAAAATCGTTTCACGAAAATTTTACACTTATACGTAAGGAGCAAAAAATGGTTACTTTATCACCATGAATCTTATTTTTATATAGGTGATTAAAATGAATTGATTTATATGGGTCGAAAAAATTAACAATAAGATCAAATCAATTCAAGAACACTCAATTACAGTGATACAGCTTCGAAAAACGAACGAGACCTGATACGAAGGTTTGTACATACACACTGTGTATATAATGTTTTTATCTAACATTTCCAATTAGGTTATTTAAAATAATAAAAAAAAATACTTTATGTGAAAAAATTACATTTTACCACAGAAAACCACCAAACTATGTTATGACATTTGTTCTACATTCTCCCCAATCACGTCACAATTAGAACGTGCACTTTACCGCCAATGTTGTATCACCACAGTGTGGTGATACAAGATTCTGTATCATGCGTGTTCGATAAAACTTGTATTTCGTCAAATCAGATAAAAAACTAGTCTAATGTAAAATAAAACATATTATCAGTTATTATCTGTTCGCTATTATAATTGTTAAATATTTAGACTAAATGCTTGACACGGGAGTGTTTTGTATTACATTTGCGAGCTGCTTTATAAAACTTGATCTCAAACAAACAACATTTTGAAATTAAAAAGAAACGCACAAACATCCAATAAAAAGAACAATAAAAAGAACATACTTTTACACATAAAATGGATACACAGATATTGAACGTATTCTGTTACAGACATAACATTTTTCAATTTGGAACACAATGTCGAACACAACTGAATCATCTTGTCATTATAAAATTAATTCTATATGGAGTCAGATGTGCAATTATTCAACGAGAGTTCGTAGGATGTGAGGTTTGTGCATTTGCTTACTATATGTCTCACTGGGTCTTTTGGAAGAGAAATGTTTTACGTATCAAATATCCTGAGTGCTCTGTAAAGGTAATAATTTCGAGCTGCTATATAAAACTTGATCTCAAACAAACAACATTGTTTTAAAACAAAAATAACCCAACAAACATCCAATCATTTAAAAAAGAATATATTTCTACACATAAAATGGATACAACGAAAATGAACTTATTATGTAACAGACATAACTTTTTTTCCATTTGGAAATATCTAACAAAACCGAACCATCTTGTCATTGTAAAATTAATTCTATATAAAGTCAGATGTGTAACTGCTCAACGAGATTTCGAAGGATGTGAGGGTTGCGCATTTGCTTACTATATGTTAGTTATTTTAAGTTTTCTTAGTTTTTTAATGTGATATCAATTTCTCTCCATCATTCGCATTAAAGACAATTCTGTATAAAGCTTTAATAAAAATCAACTTACGTTGGTAAGTTAGTGCACAAAGACAGGATTACACATTTTTGCGCTTTGCGTGTTTTTGTACTTCCTGGCTCTGGTCAATATCAAGTACAGGTTATTCATCACCTACATCAAACCCTAGTCATAATATGTCGTGATACAGCTCTGTTTTAAATAAAGCCATGATCCACGGGATATATTATAAGTGTATATATTACGTACATCGGGGATTCAGTGAACATTAATTGGTATCTACATAAAAGGGTTTTCTATATAAATCCTATTATTAATCCGGCTGGAAAACATGATGGCATATGTTACTTTGTGATAAACCATATTATCTATATTAGGCGTATAGCTTTTCATAATCCAATAACCCTTTTTAGCAGCAATTGGTGTTACTCACCAATATTGAACATATACATATAAACTATATGACAATAACCCCGTGTTGATTAAATTTTTGAAGTAAAATACAATAACCATATTTAGCAGCAGTTGGAGTGGCTTAGAATTTAAAAAAAAACATATACATATACCCTATGTAATACAATAACCATATTTAGCAGCAAATGGAGTGGCTAATCAATATTGTACATATACACGCACCCTATATGACACTAACCCTATGTTTCTTTATTTTTTTAAGCAAACGGCAATAACATTTTTAGCAACTATTGGAATAGCTTACAAATCTTTTACAAAATTAAAATATACTTCTGAAAGTTAGAAAAATGGACATCATTTATGGTGATTCGGAAATGGATTAGTATGTTTGTTTTTGATTATCAAATATTGAGTCTTCGCAAAATTAATAGAAACGTACTCTTCAAAATAAAACATATGATGATTGAACGATTGTATTGCTGTATTTCGAACAAATCCCCAATACAAAATGGTGGGCAAAGGGCATAACCTCTGATTAATTTTTATCTTTAAAATGCAACTTCCAACACTAATGTTATAAAAAATAAATTAATAAACATTTCGGTTGGCGACAAATGGTTTACTTTATTCGTTGTAATTGGTATGAAATATTCCCCTAACGTAATTACGCAACTAGAATGCAATTATTACGCGTTTGATTGTAACACTACGGTCTTAATTGCTCGTTCAATAGCTGTTTATCGCTAATTATCATGCTAGTTAACCATACAAAGTATAGTGATTAGCCCAATTATCTCTTCCAGTAATAATGTAAGCCACTTGCGTTTATTTTTATATGAAGGATTTAATGGTGGTATCGAAATTTTTAACGCGACAGGTTGAGCTACAAATGAATAATCCTTAAACTTCGTTGGCTGTTTTATGTATCACTTCCATGGTATTTTTCCATGTAGCCTTTTAAAAATTAAAAACGATAACTTCAGTGGGCGTTTTAACAGTTTTGATGTACTTTTTTTCTAGAGAATAGTCTAATCTTTCAAGACATTGAAAAGTGAAAACATATATGTATACGAAGTATATACATGTATCCTTAATTAATCAGACATTTAGTGTAATGCAATCGATAACGGGATTCGAAAATCGCAAGCAAACCTCGGATATATAAATATACAAAGTTTATTATCACAGTACTATATATTAGGGTGTATACGTCACTTTTCACACCCTATAACACAAAACAAAAACATATATCAGAATACACTAAAACACATTACAATTAAATACACATGGGATTTATATCCATCCGTATATAAAACACGACAAAATATATATTGATGATACGTTGGTTCAGACTAATAAATAGATATGTTCATATATCGTCAAACTATAAAAACCATTAATACATACATTCTAGTTTCCCTGTATATGACTTATGACTTTATGAATTTAACACAGAAACATAAAGTAACACACACACACACACACACACATATATATATATATATAAATTAATGGCTTTATATACACAGACAATGACACACATATATAGATTACATACCAAAGGGTAACTTTGCGTGAAGACACTCCCGGCCTCACTTCCCTGATGGAAGTTCACGCGTCTAACCTAACTTGTCGGTTCAAAGTGTTTACATTGCTTCTAGATTGTGATTCGGACATTGGTTAGTATGTTTGTTTTTGTTCATGTTATATATATTCTTTAAAGTATTCATCATGTAACCTTAACAAAACAGTATATGAGGTTAACTATGGTGCTTATATCAGAGTAAATTAATATACAGTTAAAAGTGATGTTGAATGCCACTATTTGTATACCCATATGAACCTTATGACGGGTCTTAATATATACATTGTTTTATGTAATATGTACATAAGAATATTGTTTCTAATATTATGTCTCTGTATCTAACATTATCGTGGATATATATCCATATTCTTTTACATTTTCAATTGAGAAAATACACGTGACGGTTGTAGCTAGCCAGACAGCAGGTTTTTACACTTTCCGGAGCACCCAGTATAATTTCCTTGGTTATAATGTACGCGTGTTTCATATTTTTTCCTTTCCAAAAGTTTTACTTTGGTTTTGGAATTGATACATGTTTCTATTTCATTACCATGTGTTTAAATTATCAACATACCATCTTGTTAAATGTATCTCCTCGTGACCAGTATAAATAACAACCAAAGGTGCTTACAAATTTGTTTTGATGAATGGGGACTATATACCTCGTTTTGTCAATTACATAATTTTCTATCTTCGGTTTGATTGGAAATGTTTATTTAGGAGAAGCAAGCAGGAGGTGCTTACCCTTTTGGAACACATGATTTCATTTGGCTTTCTTGGTGACTTAACATTTATTTTCTGTTTTTGGATTTTAATGTGTGTTTGTTTTTTATTTAATGAGCAATCTTCCTTTTTCTATTTCTCTTTAACATTTCCGGTGGTGTAGTGACGGCAACCAGCAAACCAACCTCCTTTACAACGACTATTTTATAGAATCTATAAAACGCAATTTTGATGTAGTTTTGTTAATGCGTTTATATTGGAATATAAAATAAGGTTCTTTGTTTGGTGTTTCCTTGGAGATGTTCTTTTTTGAAAAAACTGGGATGATTTTAAATAATTTTGCGGAATTGTAACGAGCTGAAGCAGATCAATGTTTAAACAAACAAATTTCACACAGTATCGAAGATGACCGCTGAATTTTCAAACAATAAAACTGAAGACTAATACAACTTTATTAATCAACTAATTTTTAAAATTTCAACATATAGAAACAAAATTTAAAGTCATTAGACAAAAAAAATGTATTACAACATTTGTCTTTTAGTTAGCGAAATTATTGCCCAGCAGAATATCTATTAAGATAATATTATTATCGAATATTTTGGAACTTCTTTGAAACTACTGCACCGATTTGACTCCAATTTAGTCTAAAAAGACCAGAGGTAATGTAGATTGACAAATAAACTTCCTGTGACATCAAAGATGACCACTTTTTATATAAATAGCAAAAAGTTATAAATAATCCGATGTAGCTTTATTTATGAACAGATTTTATTCTACATTAATGTATACAGAACACCCATAATAGGTTGTTCCAAAACATGTTTAAACAGAAATGAAACAAAGTATTTAGATATGCACCATTGTCCCACATCACGCCCCATCATTGATGCGTTAGGTGTAGAATAATTTAATACGATATTCTTTAATTAATATGATTGCTTATATATTCACGCAAACATTTGAAATTGATGTTTGGGAATTCACACTAGCTAAATAGCTTCTTATCAGCCATCTCATCTTTATTTTTTCTCGTTTATAATAAGTAGTTTTAACGTCATTTTGGGTTCTTTTCAACTAAATATCCCTTTGGGTAACGTTTGACAGGACTAAATGTCTCCCAAATCGGATCTGTTTCATTGATAAATGAACCAAACATAATGAGTCCTGTAGGCGCTTCTTAAACAACATGTTTTCAAACAATGACGCTTCAAACTATGACGCAGACACCAATAAATAAATCAATTAAATAGGTATTGTACTGACAACCACGTGTATTCTGTCAATACAAGTTTATGAAACCCTTATCGATGTCAAATGGGTTAACGCGTTCATAGTCTTCAAATGATTTATGTTCGATGTCACAATGTCTTTGATAGGCATGATTATGATGATAATTCAAAAATATTTTGGATATATATCAAGCCTTATTATTTCATATTTGTTCCATTTTCTAATTCCACATGTTTTGTGTGGAAAGAGGATTGTTGGCAACCAATCCCGCTCTTATTATTTCTAAATTTGAAATTTGATTCCACACCCTGCGAGAAGAGAGGGATGATGTGAAATACGTTGGCAACCACGAAACGCCCAATCCGTCCGCCCGTTATATTCTTAGTTTATTATTATTAACAATTAAGATTATGGCTCTGTGCTTTGTTTCTGCGGGCTAATTAATATGAAAATGAAATTTAATCATAATAATCGTAGTATAATTGTTATATTGCCACCTAGGGAAAAGTAGGAGTGAGGCAATGAAAAGTGCAATTCTTAAATAAGAATAAGAAACAGGTGAATCATAATCAGCAAAAAACATGTGATTCCTTTCATTCTCAATTTTGATTAGGAGGTATAGCTAGCTAAACAGGAAATACGTACCATTCTGGATTACCTGACTTCACTTTCCTAGTGGAAGTTCACATGTTACACCCACATCGCCAGCTTTTTAGGTTGCTTTGGGGTCGTGATTTGGACATTGTTCAGTATGTTTGTTTTAACGTATATAAAAGTACGATGGCCGACGTATAAAAGAGTTTTGTCTGTCATTAAATGTATGTCGAAACAATTTAGCTTTTTTATTACTACCTTATGCTATTTAGGTTGGGCAAATTTGGAATTTTGATAACAAGTTCTTGAATAAATATCAAACATATCACATGCTTGCAATAGTTACAATTCGTTTTAATGGATTCGCATTTAGATTGGCAAAGAATTTTTTTTGTATCACTTATGTTATGGGTAATTTCAGTAATTTTGTCAAGATAAAGCATCTTACATTCGGTAGTAATTAGCAAAATACATGCCCATTGTGATCAAATATATAAAGATATATTAACAAATGATTTTGTGTTTAGTAAAATGGTTGAAAAAGAAGCGCTTTGACACAGTCATACAAAATAAGCCTTGTGTTCCCGACAATATACTAATATTCTCAAATGTTGAATATCTATTGATATAAAGCGATTTTAATTTTCTCAGTTCAACAATGGGTTATGGGAACAATTTAGAATATTTTGCATATGGAGAAAACATATTGAAATATATATTTAAAACAATTCCTAACTGCATATCATCGCCAAAATCCAAAGCATTAATCTATAATGTTAACATGGAACAAGTAGGAACAAATTTATGTAGATTACTGGAAAATTTTATAATCAGGTCTTCCATTACTGCTTATATTTTCTTTACCCGTCTTGTGTTATGCATTTCTTTCGTCTGTCAGTAAGATTTTTTTTCAGAAAAATATATGTTGGATATCAAAACACATACGATGGAACATTATATGACAAAGATGGTGTGGGTTAAAAAGTAAACACAGACATTACGCTGGTGTAGTAGACTGGACAACATCAATCAACATTACTAGAGTTGTTTAATTTTTTACAACCACAACCTACCATCCTTAAAATTATAAAAGATTTCCAATTCCTAAAAGTATTGTATTAAATGGCAAAAAAGTAAGAGCCAATTCTGTTTAGTTGACATATATTATTAATAAAAGGACAAGTGGGAGTTGACAGGTTAAATAAAGTACGATAAATTATTCAAACAACATGGGAATATTTTTCAAACGTAAGGGCGGATTTTTTAAGGATTTTTCCAAACCGGTTAATTGTATGCCTATTACATGTTTTGTATATAATGTTATTGGTCCTTGCAATATCTAGAAATATAAAAACAACACTTCGTAAAAGTATGAACACAAAAAAGATTTAAAAAAGTGTCTTAACCATTTTGAGATTGCTATATGCAAAACCACGATTGACATACAGTTCATAATGGACTGCATTTTAGCTGAATATTTTGCAGATTGACGGTTTGAACCAGATTCCAAACATTGACTGGGAACTACTTAAAAGTGCAATGGCTTTTATAGGTTTAACCTAGATGATAAGTTAATTAAACTTGAAGAAGAAACCTTTATTTTTAAACCATTAATCAAACATTTACATTACATTATTACTTATATAAATGTTCATGTTTTAATATCATATTTCATATCTCAATCAAACAAATTTGATGAATTACAAATTATACAAGATTTAATGTTACAGCACTAGACGGACGTTACGGAATACAATTCCTCATCAGTAGTTCTTGAACCATAATTTTTTTCCACAATGTTGAAAAGATACTCAAAGGACCAAAATATATTACCAAATTTAGCTGAGGAAATACTTTGCAGGAGGTAGTATACTAAAGATCGAAACCCGTAATGCATTGTAAATACTGAAATCAAAATTATCTGTTCGGTTTGACTTTTATCTCGTTTTTAAAGGTCATATTTCTGTCTGTCGCTTTGCATGTTTCAGATGATTTACTTCTTGTATTATATTTTAACGTTGTCGACATTGTATCTTTCTACAACGTGTAGACGTAAAAATAAATAAATTACTCATTTTTTAATTTATCATAGATGACATACTCAAGAAGCTTTTAAAAACAGAAATACTTTAAAAAACACCATTCTGCATTTAGTACACTAATGTCATCTCCTGACACTTATAACCACAATAATGGGGTAAGTAGCTATATTTATCCTTAATTAGCATCTATTAGGATTACTAAAACGTAACAAGACCTACATCTTTGATATAATGCAAAAACAATATTTCCTTCAATCCTGTTAGCTATCAAAATAGATTCTTGAACGTGTCCACGTTAATAGGTTGTATTGGAAATCGCTTTGATTATCTTAACAAAGGTACTCTGAACTTCTGTTTTTTTTTCATTGATATCTTGAGTAATTTTCATTTACAAAAACATTACACTGTAAAATTGTAATTTCTTACAGCATCAAGTAAGTATTTATAAGTAACAACAGTTGTCATCGTGGTCAATCGTGGAAGGGACAGAGGTGTGTATTCCTTTGTTGTTTGTGGTGACAGCGTTTTGGTCAACTTACATTTGTAAGTCGATTAGTATTATCTTGCTGTGTCAAAAATTATCTTGGTTAACGTGCTTGTCCTTCCGGAACACATTCCTGGTAAAGGTACAGTGTAATTTGCTAGTTTCAGACTTTTAACTATGCTTTGGGAATGTGGTTTGGTCATGGTTTGGCGTGTTTGTTTTTATTGATTTATATATCATTTCATATAGTTTTTTTCCGGAACACCAGGCTTCACTTCCCCTGGTGGAAATTATTTGGCTTAACTTAAATTTCAAAATTTTGAATTGTCATTTTTCAAAGATTTTACTTAGCTTTTGAAATTGCAATTTCAATATGGATCGGTTTTTTGTGTTTTATTTTGTCTCATCATCAATTACTTATAAGGTTAGAACGAGAGATAAATGTTCGTCTAGCCATAAATGATTTTGACAATCCTATTATTGAGTAAAAACCTTTATGCTTATTAGTTACGCCAATTCGTAATGACGAAAATTGCTTTTGAGATCATCAAGGACAATACAATCGTGGTTCACTGAGTGCATTATTTCCCATTATCGTAAATTTGAATTGTGCCAATGACGGCTCTTGTTATAAATTTAATTGTAAGCATTACAAACCATCAGTTTTAGTGGTAAGTCGCTTGGGATTTATGATTATTTTTTTCCCCAAAAGTTTGCTTGATTATTTTATATTTTAAAGCGTGAAGAATGACGCAACTGAGAAATGAATGGAAATTGGTCCAATCCCCTCTTGACTGTTGCAATCAGGTGAGTGAAGTTGGGTGTTCACAAGGAAACTACTTAGGAGTTTCAACACCCTTGCCTTTTTGCGTTTTTTTATTTAGATAACTCTTAAAAAGATTGTTTGCATCATTAGTTTAATGCGCGAGAGCAAGCCGGTATTAATTATTATAATCCGATCACATTTTTAGTGAGAAAAAACATATTTTGAATGAATGGTGTGATTCCAATTAAGATATTACTTGATATAAGTTCGATAGACTTGAAATTTTACATGTCTTTTAGGAACACATTTTGTCTTATTTTTGAAATATTTAAGTATTCAAAAATGTCATGGTTAAATTTTTCATACTCACTGTAGTTTTTAAGTTTAAGTGGATTAAAATTTAGCAATTAATTGAAAGGTAGCAATTTTTCCAATGTTTATAGGCATATTCGACTGCTTCATTCATATAAGTTATTCAGAACTCTGGGTTCTGGTTGCCTAATACGTGTCAAAAAAGAATCGAACAAATTTAATCTAAAAGAAATCTCCTGTTAATGGAAAATGGTAACAAATTTAAAACTAAATTCAATGGTCGATCTATCTTGATAAGAATTTCATACTTTCTATAAATCATTTGCATATGCAGTAAATTATATATATAATTTGTAGATGCAAATAGACATCTTGGCATAGTCTAAGGAATCAATATGTTACCGCAACAAACAAAAGGAATGGAAAATAGGGCACACGTTACACATTGATTAAGGACACATTTTATAAAATCTATTATGAAAGTAATAAAACTACAGATGATCACCTGAAAATGTGATGATTAATTGGCGTCCAGTGGTGTAGTTAAAGAAATTGTTGTCATAGTCCTCACACTTATTGTACAATACATGGTTATAAGACACGTACATTAAAATTATTCTTCAGAGACATTTTAAGACTTTGCTTACAATAGGAATGGAAGTCTAGATTCGTAGTTCTATATAAACATATAAATCCTGATTTGCTTTTCATTGTCTAGCCGATACAACCATTAATAATTTATACATCTAGACACTTTTGTTCCAGAAGGAGAATAGTACGAGATTGATTGCTTATGAATGTTGAGATGTATTTTGGCGCTTATATAATTTGCTGATTGTTCTTTACAATAAAGTATACTCATGTTAGAACAATACCACAGACAATAGCTTTCGTCTCTTGTAACCATGATTCAGATCGCCTCACGATTGTATCAATTTTGAGCTGTAAAGATTTCATTCTAACACAAGTCAACGTGATGTGACTGTTAGTACTGTACTTTTAATAAATGGCTCGTTTGACGTATATTCAATTAAAATGTGTATAGTTCAAATTAAATACATCGAAGTATAAAAAGCTTTTGATTTAACACATATAATGAGGCTCGATGTTTATCTTTTATTTCAAAACCTAAGGCAATATAGCATATACAATGACTCATTCACCTCTTCTGAGTGAACCAAGATCCAAAGTGTTTTAATAAAAGTATACAGATAACGATTATAACTCATATCAACTACAATGATGTTTAAAATATCGGGTATTCTGAATGAGGAAGTTTTTTTCAAGGATGTTATTGGTTCAAAAAGCAGCTAATGAAGCATTCATTGGACACGTGTTGTCTACATTTTTTGTTTAAAATATCTGAAATGTCAGTTTTGGTATCACGTATCACATTCATATACACCAAAAATCTCCAAATATTTGCATATTATTGCCAATCGCATTTTCCATCTGGGTTTCCCGTTTCCCACCTTAGTCTTTTTTTCATATTGTGTAAAGAAATAGGGTCATTCATACAAAAGTTTATATTGTAATGCAAACGATCTTTCAAGATTTTAACACTTTTGATTTTGATGTATTAATATAAGGGTTGTATAAGTATGATTAGATAAATATCTAGATTCGTGACATAATGATTCAAATCCCAGTACTGATGTAATAATGTTTAATAGAGGACAAATGCTCTATCATAATACACATTTCCCACCTACATAGCTCACATCCTGATCTATTCTTTGCCCCAACATCACGATTTCGGAACTTCCAATTAGGTTTAAGTCCAATGTTATATTTTATTAGAGATAAAGAGTTTGGTGTATTAAAAAGTCACTATCAACATCAACGTAATAGAGCCATATATCGCCTACACTATCTGAAACCGATCCTTCTATGACCGGAATTATAATGAAGAAAATTAGGCGTCATTTTTTTCGAAAAACGTCCTCCAAAAGTTTGTAATGTATATTTTATTTTATATTAAATGACAAATAAGTATCTTAACGGTATTTGACCATTAAAACAATAATTTTATCAAAAAGTTTATCAAAGAAATATGAATTGATCAAAAGCAACCATACTAATCCATTCCCAAATCAGAATCACTAAGCGAAGTGAAAACTTTTTAAACTGACAAATTAGGTAAGACACTGTGAAAATCCACCAGGAAAATGAGGAATCTCTGAAAGGGTAAACACTCCAGTTTATCTATTTAAACAAAATGAATCTAAGTGCAACATTTGTTTCAAATTAACCTATTGCAAACACATACAGGTCATAGTTTCTTTTTCTGAATTCTCTCTGAATAATGTCTGAAAGTGGTGAAAATGGTTCCACAGAAGAAACACAGAAGTGAATATGAGTATAATGTTTACATGAGTAATGTCACACCTAATAACAAAAAAGGTTATTAGGAATAATGCATTCAGCTATGCTTTGCACTACTATTTTCTTCATGTGATCCGAGAAATTTAGTTCTTCTGGTAGTTAATAATTATTTGACAATGGCTTTTTGGCAGCAGTAATTTAGCAAACACATTACCACAGCCATTAAATTATTGCAGAGGAAAACATTATCTATAGAGCTTCATCCATCAAGGGACTTAATTAATGTACATTATTAAATACAAATATAGAACCAATAGATGATTTTCGGGTTATCGGCAGTTTTCAAATTGGAGGTAAAAAAGGTATAATGTAGTAACAAAAGTGCAGGCATGTAAACTTCCGGTTTTACATCGATCTCAGTGATGGAAGCCTTTGCAAATTGGCAGGTTGACTATTTGAAAAATTATTTACAATTTTGTGAGATTTCGACATATTTGTATCGCAAATATGATTTAATCAGATTTTGTCAGTTGGCAGAAGAGTTGCAGCTAGAAAATATTGATTTAGAGAGTGATTATCAAGATTCTTATTTGTAAATGGTAACGTTTTACGTGAGCTTGGGCAGATACGGGATTTGAGATACAATTCGCGTTTTTACCAGTTATTGGTTTTCCTCATAGACCAACCTGTTAGTCAGTCACTTTCTGGGGTCAGATGATCGCCAAATATAACAGAAAAGAGGAAAAAAGAACCATCTTCAAACTCTTGACCATCCCAATAATAGCAGAATGCTCTACAGACAACTATCTGGTCATCTATTCAGTCCAGTCCCTCACACATTGTCTGCTGTATCTGTGTATGCTTAACATGATTTGTTTTGTTTTTCTACATCATGCTAAGTTATTATAATTGTTCTCGACATTAAAGATGATGATGTTTATCATTATAGATGAGGTTTGCACTGCTAATATTCCTAATAGTGAAACTCACAAGTATATAAAAGCTACTTGTCTACCTGAAACAAGACAGAATGCAGACCCATATATTGTATGGATCCTTGTGACCACATCTGATATTATATTGTCAAGTGAATGCTCATGTGTTGTGCAAGTCTATTTTGTGGCATTTCTATTATGGTCCCTTTAATAAATTTTAAATGGAGGACACAAATGGAAGTCTTTCAATTTAGGCCTGGTAATCTCGGATAAAAGGGACCACATTTGCTTATTGATCTGACTTATGGTCTTACAGAAGATAAGGCCTCTCGCTGCCTAGGTTCAGATGCAAGTATTGGAGATTTTACTGACTTATTGAGACAAATTACTGTCAGTTCTCCTTCTATGGTTATTAGTTTTCTCTGGTCACTCATTTCTTCAACAATTCTAGAGCTACCTGCCTTGATATAAGTGACATAAATGCAAGTAATCTTGACTGGGATGTAAAACAACATTACTCCAACCCTCAATATACAAGAACATTTTCCTGGTATATGTGTTTTAAACGGTTTTTCATTTTTAAGGTTTGATAATTTGAATCCTTTTTTTTCACTTTTCAAACCTTAGTTTTTGAAAAAATCAAAAGGCATTTCTAACATCCCAGTATTGGGTAAATAGAAATAGTACAAGCTCCTGCTTGTGACATATGAACACAGTTTAAATATGGTTTGCTGAAGTCTGGCTGAAGCAAAGTGAAATAATTTTCAAAATAGTGCATAGAATTATCCCAAATTTCTGCCTTTATTCCATACAAACTCACGAAAGTTCCCATTTACATGTATATATAATTTTTGTAATGAATATAACAGTGACAACAGTGTATTGTGTCATTTCATAACAGAAATAAAAATAAAAAAGTAAATTGGAATTTTTTATATTCTGGTATTTTAATAAATGTGGATAAGACAAGGGGAAAAGATAAATATAAATTCACAAAACCTGTGGTCTTTAGCCAAATAAATGGATAAAATGCTACATATATTGGAAAGCTGTACTTACATAGAGAATCAATAAATGTAAGATCAATTGAGAATACATGTACTTTAGGCAGGTAGAGGTGACTCACTGATATGTTTCTCAATGAAAAACTATTTAAAATAAACAATATAACCATTATCTAATATATAAAATGTTTCACCTAGACTTCGTTTTAAACTTTGCGGAGATGATGGAACATGCAAACATTGTGTTACATTGTTATTTGATGTTTCTGATTTTTTTCTGTAGTTAAGGATATAGATGTGCGTCTTGAACAGTCAGTTGAACCACCACTGAAACCTACTGTTGGTGGTTATAAACTACTGAATATTTTAAATCAAGTCACAAAAATGGAAGTGAAAAAAATTATACAGTCTGTGTAAAACAAATAATTCTGTTCTTTTGCAATGCCTTGATCCCCTAAGTGATAATAGAGGCACTGAGCTTAACACTAACCCATTAACACTTATTGATATTGCTGAGTCAATAATAAATGACATTTGGCATTGATAATGACCCAATAGTAAGAGGTTTGTACACAGATTTAAAAACTTATGTGCATGTCAGGGTGGTCTCTTTATTGATGCATCTAAACCAATATTAGGGACATCACCAGATGGTATTGTGTCATGTGCCTGCTGTGGTGCAGGGTTATTGGAAATTAAGTGTTCTGCAAAACTACAAAATACAAGTGCTAGATCAGCATGCAATGATAACAGTTATCACCTTAATATAGATGGAAATTACAAAATTTATTTAAAAAACACATCACCTTGGTTTGTTCAAATTCAAGGCCAGATGGGAGTGTGTTGACTTCAATGGTGTGATTTTGTGTTTTATACAAAGACAAATTTAATTGTTGAGAGAATACACTTTGATCAGAACTTGTACAATGACATTGTACATAAGTCATAAAGATTTTTCAAACGAAAAATGTTGTTAATGCATTGATGTCAGAAACATAAAAAACAACATAAGTGATGAAACAATCTGAATGCACTAACAATATTCATGATATGGTTACATGTATTTTAAGAACCCAAATTCAGCCAAGTGAATAATAATAATAATATTATTTTATTATTATTATTATCAGATAAAAAAAGTCAAATGAGCTACTCTTTGTCTAATTAAGGTCAAAATAAATTCATGATGAGGAGCCAGCTTCCTGTTTGGTCCAGACTTTTTCTTTAAGGAGTCTGGTTGGTAATAAACTTCCTCATTTGTTGCTTGGGCATTCCAGTACTTGATCTTTGGTGCTGTCTCATTCACTAGGTCTATGAAACAAAAATCACTATTAGTCCAAATTAAAAAAACACATACACACACAGAGGAAAATTATGTGAGAAAAACAACTCATCTTTTCATAATTAGTGACTACCCAGTAGTCACCTTGCTGGGTTATATGGATCTATGTTTCTATTTCAGTTGTGGTGTCAGAAATGCCTTGAGCCTAAGGCTGGTGAACTTTTTGTTATATACATCAACACTATTTAAGATTTTTTGTATTATTTTCTTTTTAATTTTTGAAGGAGTACTTTATTAAAATGACCAACAATTAACAATTTATTATTTTTATTTTATTTTTATTATTTATTTCACTCTTTGTCAATAGTAGGAATAATTTCGTTTAAGAATGAACAACTTTTGAAAACAACAGGTTAACTTTCAAACTCAATTATCAACATATAAACATACCAAAAAAAACCATTTAGAATATGTTTTGAAGGTACTCCAGTATACTGCTGAACACTTTTATCTGACAAAGTTACTCTTCCTTAGTAATCCAGTAGCATTATCTACAAATATATATATACACCAATCGTGAGTGTTTTTTAGTTTAAGATATTACATAATCCATCAAAGTCCAGATGTATCTTAAATTATTTCCAAAGAATAATTAAAAAAACATATTGACAATAAATAATTTCTATAATTATATCATTGTTCTTATTTACTCTGTGATCAGACAATTATATTGCTCTTTTCCAGTATTACATAGTAAGAAATTAAATGGAAGTAACTGGATAAGATGTACTTGTCATTGTATATATAAAATTAGATGAAACTTGGAAAAGACAAACAGTATGTTTAATATAATCCATAAAATACAAAACTCACAACTGGGTCTATTTCTAACTTTAGTCGAGTGATGTAGATAAAATACTTTTGTGTGCCCTTAAATTAAATAATAAATCTCTGAAGTGTCCAGAGCTTAAAGACCTTTATACACAGGACAGGGATTGAACCTGCGACCTTCTGCTACAGATTCAGATGCTCTACTACTGAGCTACCCAGGCCTACAGCTCTATGGAGTGTAAGTTACACTACATTTCTTTATTACTTTCTCCACTCCACATGAGGAGCCTAGTTTAACCAAAAGCATGTGATTGTCATATAGATCTGAGTGTAAAAGAACAATAATTTATTTCATGTCTAGGCCAAACAAAGGCGACTGTTACGTCATTATGAGAATGTGTATAAATACTGAGCTGGCAATATGCATGACCATGTGCTACTTTTGAATTTTTATATAATAATACATACTTGAACTTCAAATCATGACCAGTTGATTCCCTTTTTGTTACGGCGGCCACACTTCTCTTCGCCTTGGTCTTCCTCGGGAATAATGTTGGGAATCGGTGTGTTGTTGTCGGTCGACCATCAACAAAAATGGAGTGAACACACTCAATGGGATCGCCCAGATGGGTGATCCTCTTTTACCTTCGGATCACTGATTCAAGTCATTTTTCGTTTGTTTCTGGTTACGAACTTTACCAGGAAATGGGAAAAAACTGTACACTACTCATAAAAGCAAATTTCCCAAGTTTGCTGCCATCAGAAACGCACTCGGGACGCAACATCAGCGCTTAGATCGTCTGACATCTTCCATTCGACGTTGCTATAGACGCCCCTGAACCCCTCCTGCACATCACGTCACTTAAGTTGATTATAAAACGCGGAACTGGCACGGAAAGGATAACGCCAACATGGTCTATTGTGACAGAAATGACTTATATTTGTTTTAAAAAACTGTAAAATATTAGCTCTATTAAGACAGCTGTTAAAAGAAAACTCCCCTGGTAAAAATAAAATGGAATAGTTCAACATACCTGGGTATATATATACACACAGTCCTGGGTACCCGAGAATCATTGCTTTCAATTTTAAAACAAATAAAAACACATTCACAATTCTAAACCTTATAATCTGGTACAAATATTACAAAGGAAAGATATCTCAAAAAAGTCCTTGTCACAAATATATCTCTAAGCTTTATTAATGGTCCACCAAATATTACAACAATCAGAATAAGTTGCTCATCAGTCTCCGTCTTCAACTTGTCTAAAAGATAAATAAAACAGATAAGAAAACTTATTCAAATGCAAGGATAGGAGGGTGGGATTGCAGTGTTATATCATATTCGATTTCCTCGTATAATCTATATTTCATAGATTTTAACAGATTTTTTTGTACATTAACACAGGAATAGGCTACTTGTCAATCAACACAGACATATACCATTTAATAACACAAACACATTTCCAAATTTAGTACAGATCAGGTAATACTATATATGACTGCACGATGATAACTGTATAGGCAGCGGTGTCTTTGTTATATCTTTAATGATAATACTTTGACTCTATCTGAATGTCGTCTTTAATTTACATGTGTGTATCCTTTTACGAATCGTCATAACCATTATCTTTTCTTCATTTGGTGAAGTTTAACGGCTTCAACCGTTCAATATGCGTCATATGTTAATTCACTAAACCTATTCATAATCATTACAGACTATACATATCATATTTGACAAAAGATGGTATTATTTCACATTTGATCTTTGTCTGACCACAAAATCTAGGTTGTCTGGTTGCTTATGTTTGATATAAAGACTTTTAATGATACACTTACTAGAGGTATTACTGTCAAATGTTCTTCTGGCCAAACTGTTTGTCTTGAAAACAGATTACCTTTGACAGATATTATCACAATTTTGTTTGTAAATGTGATGTCCTTGTATCCAAAATAACCCTGGATCTATTTGACGTCTCATAAATTGTTTTTAAATATCAATTTTGATTACACATGTGGCGGGTGTAGCTAGTTAAAGGGCAATTGTTTTACTTCCGGAGCACATGATCTCTATTTCCTGGTTAATGTTAACGTGTTTAATTTTACTTTTCTTTAGGATTGTGATTTGAACATGGATTAGTATCTTTGTCATTTTTAGCATAACGGTAAATTCATCTTGATTCATAAACATAAGGCATTTTGGCGCATTTTAAGCCGTATTTATATTTTGTTTTTGTATTAAATATCTATGTTTTTGATTTATTTTTATTCAAATTGCATGTGTTGCAAAATTTATTCCTATATCTATTTTATTGTTTAGCTATTTTGGTCGAATTGTAAATGATATCAATGCAATTTCTGCGAATCTAATTTTTTGCAAATTTACACAGCAAATTAACATCGAAATGCATACTAAAAATAAGATTTATGAATGCAATGTGACATTAAAGATATCTTTTGGGAAATAAAATCCAACAGTATTTCCATGTAGTGTTTTATTTATAAGGTTTGTTATTATACTTTTTATTATATCATACGTTTAACACTCTGTTTAATATTGAGTTAATTTCAATTTATTTTATTTTAAATATCATTTGTCATAAAGTTTTATTTTTGATTTTGAAAAAGAACGTAAACAATACTTACCCTTCTTAACCACCCAGTGCAATTTCTTAGATTATAATGTATGAGCGTTTCAAAACCAACCCTTTTCAAAGGTTTAACTTCAGTTTTGGAATTAATATATGTTTTTGGTTGATTACCATGTGTTTAAATTATTAACATAGCATCTTGATAAATTTATCTCCTGTATTATCGTGTAAATAACAAACAAGGTGCCTACAAATGTTTGAT
This sequence comes from Anadara kagoshimensis, assembly GCA_021292105.1. Classification (NCBI taxonomy): domain Eukaryota; kingdom Metazoa; phylum Mollusca; class Bivalvia; order Arcoida; family Arcidae; genus Anadara; species Anadara kagoshimensis. The sequence goes on from CM037858.1 coordinate 48,549,021, forward strand.
GAATTAGGTCTACAGCTTTATATACCCCGTATTGTAAAATACATAATTTACCATCTTCGGTTTGATTGGAGATGTTTATCAAGTCATACAGGCAAAATCAAAAAAGTGTATGTGGAACTTCTATACATAAATTGGTTAAAAAGGCGATATTATAATTTCTTACAAATCTTGGCGGATATAGTATGGTGCATGAATGAAAATCAGGAGCTGTTAAATCTAACAATTCAATAAAAAACTAATTTGTAGAAAAGATTGGTTCATATAAGCAACCAAGAAAAATTATCAAACTTAGATTTTTTATATCGTTTCTATGGTAACCAACCACAAAGAGGCCAATCTCCGGAATTTCAATCAATTTCGGGTGCATATCAATATGCCGCTAGAATATGCCATTTATGATACTGATCTTCCATGTTTTGTTTTTATTCGTAACTTTGATGGCAAACCTGATCTTTTTCATGTCAAAACTGTATGATTTTACAAGTTTTCATTTATTTGGAGTCAGTTTAACTCAAAAAAGCTCTATAAAATGACCTAAACTAGTTGAACTTTGAGTTTCATTATTTTGAAAACGCAGGCACTGGAATAATATCAAACATTTAAGCTATTGAGGAAAGTGGGCTAAACAAAATATAAAAAATGGTACTTTTTAATTAAAGAAAATAAATAAGTTTCAAAGTTACAGAAGAAGCGTTAGTAGGTTCCCTTTTTAAAAGATTTACCTCCCATTATTAAAGAATATAGTGTTTATTTTCTCCTTTTGATATTTTTAATGTTGTAAGTGCCAAGCATTGAATCATTAGGTTATTCAAAAAAATGTATATTTACTTATATATATTTTGATTAACATCTGAGGAATAAATTAATTATTAATTTTTAATTTTAAAACTCTAATATATAAAAATAAAGTGTATAGCCATACGGTAAAAACTGTCATTAACATTTATTTGGTTTGCAAAAAATATTGTCAAGGAGAATATTGAATAAGTTAATAAAATTAATGAATAGTGTGAAACTTCTTTTAATTTACTACACCAAATTCACACCAATTTAGTCTGGAAAGTCCCAAGGTAATGTAGATTAATGTTTGCACATTTCTGTGACATCAAAGATGACCGCTTTTTATATAAATAACAAAACGTTATAATTACATATTATACCAGTTTTATATTTACAGCACTAGACGGTCGTTTCGGAATACAATTCCTCACCAGTAGTGCTTAGACCAAAATTATGAAACCAAAATTATTTTGAAGATGTTGAAAAGCTACCCAAAGGACCAAAATATATTTTACCAAATTAAGCTAAGGAAATACTTTGCGTGAGGGAGTATACCCTTGTTTTTGAGAAATTTCAAATTTTAACTTGCAGGAAATTTAGATAATTATAGTATATTTCTGACAATAATACGAAATTATTGCCTACTGAGTTTGTGATATCCTCGGGGCGCCAGCCATCAACAGAGATATCGGCTCGGGGGGTTAAATTACATATTATACTAGTTTTATATTTACAGCACTAGACGGCCGTTTCGGAATACAATTACTCATCAGTAGTGCGTGCTTGGACCAAATTATGAAACCAAAATTATTTTGAAGATGTTGAAAAACTACCCAAAGACCAAATTATATTTTACCAAATTAAGCTAAGGAAATACTTTGCATAAGGGAGTATATCATAGTTTGTGAGAAATTTCAAATTTTAACTTAAGGAAATTTACACAATTATAAGATTCGGATATGGATTAGTATGTTTTTTTTTATTGTATATATCTGACAATAATACGAAATTATTGCCTACTGAGTTTGTGATATCCTCGGGGGCACCAGCTACCAGGAGAGATATCGGCTCAGGGGTTTAAATTACATATTTTACCAGTTCTATATTTACAGCACTAGACGGCCGTTTCGGAATACAATTCCTCATCAGTAGTGCTTGGACCAAAATTATGAAACCAAAATTATTTTGAAGATGTTGAAAAGCTACCTAAAGGACCAAAATATATTTTATCAAATTAAGCTTAGGAAATACTTTGCCTGAGGGAGTATACCTTAGTTTTTGAGAAATTTCAAATTTTAACTTGCAGGAAATTTGAACAATTATAGTATATTTCTGACAATAATACGAAAATTATTGCCTACTAAGTTTGTGGTATCCTCGGGGCACCAGCCACCAGCAGAGATATCGGCTCAGCGGTTTAAATAACACGATGTAGCTTTAATTATGAACAGCTTTTGTTCTAAATTGATCTATTGAATACACCCATAATGGGTTGTTCCCAAACAGGTGTATGCAGAAATGAAACAAAGTATTGAGATATCCACCATTATTCCACATCACGCCTCATCATTGTTGCGTTAGGTGAAGTAGAATTTAATAAAATATGCTTTCATTAATATGATTGCTTATATATTTACTTAAACACTTGAAATTGATGTTTGGGAATTCACACTTGTTAAATAGATTCTTATCAGCCATCTCATCTTTATTTTTTCTCATTTATAATTACCTGACTTCACTTTCCTAGCAAAAGTTCACATGTTACACTCACATCGCCAACTTTAAAGTTTTTACTTTGCATTGGGATCGTAATTTGGACGTTGTTCAGTATGTTTGTTGTTAACGGATGTAAAAGTTTTGACTGTCATTAGATGTATGTCGAAACAATTTAGATAGCTTTTTTCTTACTACCTTATGCCATTTAGGTTGGGGAAATTTCGAATTTTGATAAGAAACTCTTGAATAAATATCAAACATATCACATGCCATGCTTTCAATAGGTAGAATTCTTATTTAAATGATTCGCATTTGGATTGGCCAAGAATTTCTTTTGCATCACTTATGTTATGGGTAATTTCAGTAATATTTTCAAGATGAAGCATCTTGCAATCGGTAGTCATTATAGCCAAGCAATAATAGACTTCTAATATTTTATGAATGTAATATAAAAATGATTACAAGAAGGCTAGTGAAAAGCCGACATACAACAAAACCTGAAGGTACATTAAATAAAACACCCATTTTTGTCAAATATATTAACAAATGATTTTGTGTTCAGTAACATCGTTGAAAAAGACGCGTTTTGACATAGTCATAATTATAATGTTTATTCAAAGACGGATACATACAAATACATACATTTAAAATGAGCCTTGTGTTCCCGACAATATAGTAATATTCTCAAATGTTGAATACCTATTGGAAAAAAGCGACTTCAACAATGGGTCATGGGAACAATTAAGAATATTTTGCATATGGAGAAAACATGTTAAAATATATGATTAAAAAAATTCCTAACTGCACATCATCGCCAAAATCCAAAGCATGAAGCTATAAAGTTAACATGGAACAAGTAGGAACAAATTTATGTGGATTACTGGGAAATTTTATAATCAGGGCTTCCATTACTGCTTATATTTTCTTTACCCGTCTTGTGTTATGTATTTCCCCGTTTGTCAGTAAGATTGTTTTTCAGAAAAATATATGTTGGATATCAAAACACATACGAGGGAACATTATATGACAAAGATGGTGTGGGTTAAAAAGTAAACACAGACATCACGCTGGTGTGGTAGACTGGACAACATCAATCAACATTACTATAGCTGTTTAATTATTTACAACCACAACCTACCATCCTTAAAATTATAGAGGATTTTCAATTCCTAAAAGTATTGTATTAAATGGCAAAAAAGTAAGAGCCAATTCTGTTTAGTTGACATATATTGTTAAAAAACGAACAAGTGGGAGTTGACAGGTTAAAAGTACGATAAATTATTCAAACAACATGGGAATCTTTTTAAAACGTAAGGGCGGATTTTTTAAGATTTTTCCAAACAGGTTGATTGTGTTCCTATTATATGTTTTGTATATAATTTTATTGGTTCTCGCATTATCTAGAAATATAAAAAACACTTCATCAAAGTATGAATACAAAGAAATGTGCAATGGCTATTATAGATTTAACCTAGGTGATAAATTAATTAAACTTGAAGTAGAAACCTTTATTTTTAAACCAGTAGTCAAACTTTTACATTACACTATTATTTATATAAATGTTCATTTTCAAATGTCATATTTCATATTTCAACCAAACAAATTTGGTTAATTACAAATTATACAAGATTTAATTTTAAAGCACTAGACGGACGTTTCGGAATACAATTTCTCATCAGTACTAAAAGAGATTTAAACCCGTAATGCATTGTAAATATAATATCAAAATTATCGGTTCGATTTGACTTTTATCTCGTTTTAAAGTTCATATCTCTGTCTGTCGCTTTGCATGTTTCAGGTGATTTACTTCTTGTATCACATTTTAACATTGTCGACATTGTATCCCTCTACGACGTGTTAAAATAAATAAATAATCCATTTTTCAATTTATCATGGATGACATACTCAGAGGCTTCTAAGAACAGACATACGTTAAATAAATTAACATCATCTGTATTAAGTACACTAATGTCATCTTCTGACACTTATACTCAAATAGTATCCGTAATTAGCATCTATTAGGTTAACTAAAACTTAACAAGACCTACATCTTTGATATAATGCAAAAACAATATTTCCTTCAATCAGGTTAGCTATCAAAATAGATTCTCGAATACGTCCACGATAAGAGGTTGTATCGCTTTGATTATTTTTACAAACTTAAGGTATTTTTAGGTAACTACAGTTGTCATCGTTTTTAAATGTAGAAGGAACAGACGTGTGTATTCCGTTATTGTTTGTGGTCACAGCGTTTTGGTCAACTTACGTTTGTAAGTCGATTAGTATCATGTTGCTGTGTCACAAATTATCTTGATAAACGTTCGTACCCTCCCGGAACAAATTCCTGGTTCAAGTTCAGTGTAATTTGCTAGTTTCAGACCCTTTAACTATGCTTTTGGATTGTCATTTTATCATGGTATGACGTGATTGTTTTAATTGATATATATATAATTTCTTATTGTTTTTTCATGTTCCTTCTATTGCTTAATTTGATTACAGATGTGGCGGGATAAGTACATTGTTGTAGCTAGATAGAAGGTACTTACCCTTCCGGAGCATCGGGCTTCACTTACCCTGGTGGAAAGTCCTTAATTTTACGTAAATGTCAAATTTTTGAATTGTCATTTATTAAAGATTTTACTTAGTTTTTGAAATTGCAATTTTAATATTGATCAGTATTTTTGTGTTTTTTTAGACTCGTCATCCACTACTTATAAGGTTAGAACGACGAGAGATATATGTTCGTCTAGCCATAAATGATTTTGACAATCCCGTTATTGAGTAAAAACCTTTATGCCTATTAGTTACGCCAATTTGTAATGACGAAAATTGCTTTTGAGATCATCAAGGACAATACAATCGTGGTTCACTGAGTGCATCATTTCCCATTATCGTAAATTTGAATTGTGCCGATGACGTCTATGGTAATAAATTTAATTGTAAGCATTACAAATCATCAATTTAAGTGGTAAGTCGCTTGTGGATTTATTTTTTCCCCAAAAGTTTGCTTGATTATTTTATATTTTAAAGCGTGAAGAATGACACAACTGAGGAATAATGGAAATTGGTCTAATCCTCTCCTGACTGTTGCAATCAGCTGAGTGAAGTTTGGTTTTCACAAGGAAACTACTTAGGGGTTTCAACACTCTTGCCTTTTTGCGTTATTTATTTAGATTAACCTTAAAAACATCATGAGTTTAATGCACGAAAACATGACAGTATCCATTTTATAGTCCTATCACATTTTTAGCCAGAAATAACATGATTTAAATGGTGCGATTCAAATTAAGATCTTACTTGATATAACTTCAATAGACTTGAAATTTGTCTTTCGGGAACATATTTTTCATATTTTGAAAATATTTTGCAAATATCCTCGGGTTTTTAAATGTTTTGCTTTTTTCATTTATATGAATACATTTTAATAAACGTTTTCGATAAAAGTTTGTAGTCTTGTTTTAAAGGTAAGTATTCAAAAATACTATGTGTCTATCTTCATGGTTAAATTTTTAATATTGAATGTACTTTTTGAGTTTAAGAGGGGTAAAATTTATCAATTAATTGAAAGGTAGCAATTGTTCCTCTGTTATGTTGATAGACACATTCGACTGCTTCATTCATATAAGTCATTCAGAACTGGGTTCTGGTTGGCTAATACGTGTCAAAAAAATCGACCAAATTTAATCTAAAACAAAATCTGCTGTTAAATGAAAAAATGGTAACAAATTAAAAACTAAAATCAATGGTCGATCTTAATAAGAATTTCATACTTTCTATAAATCTTTTGCATATGCAGTAAATTATATTTAATTTGCATATGTAAATAGACTTCTTGGTATAGCCTTAGTAATCAAAAGATTACAGCAACAAACAAAAGAAAAGGAAAACAAGGCAGAAGTTACACATTGATTAAGGACACATCTTATAAAATGTATTATGAACGTAATAAAACGACAGAGGATCGCCGGAAAATGTGATGATTAATTGGCGTCCAGTGGTGTAGTTAAAGAAATTGTGGTCATAGTCTTCAGACTTACTGTACAATAAATGGTTACAATTGTTACCGTACAATAAAGTAATTCTTTAGCGACAATTTTTAGATTTTGCTCACAATAAGAATGGATTCGTAGTTATAAAATAGAAAAATAGTGTATATATAAACATAAAAATTCGGATTTGCTTTTCATTGTCTAGTCGAAACGATCATTAATAATGTATACATCTAGACACATTTGTTCCAAAAATGGCTGTTAGTACTGTACCTTTAATAAATGACTCGTTTAGCTTATATTCAATTAAGATGTGTATAGTTCAAATCATATACAAAGAATCATAAAAAGCTTTTGATTTAACACATAATAAGGCTCGATGTTTATTTTCCATTTCAAAACTAAAGAAAATATAGCCTGTTCAATGACTCATTTACCTTTTCTGAGTGAACCAAGATCCAAAGTGTTTTAATAAAAGAATACAGATAACGATTATAACTCATATCAACTACGATGGTGTTTAAAATATCGTATATTCTGAATGAGGAAGTTTTTTTCACGGATGTTATTGGTTCAAAAAGCAGCTAATGAAGCATTTATTTGACACGTGTTGTCTACAATTTTTGTTTAAAATATCTGAAATGTCAGTTTTGGTATCATGTCTCACATTCATATACACCAAAATTCTCCAAATATTTGAATATTATTGCCAATCGAATTTTCAATCTGAGTTTCCCGTTTCCCACCTTAGTCTTTTTTCATATTGTGTAAAAAGGAATTAGGTCATTCATACAGAATTTTATATTGTAATGCATTAAATCTTTTAAGATTTGAAAAGCTATGATGTATTAATATTAAAGGTTTGTATAAGAATCAACAGATAAATATCTAGATTCGTGACATAATGATTCAAATTCCAGTACAGATGTAATAATGTTTTAATAGAGGATAATTGCTCTATCATGATACACATTTCCCGCCTACATAGCTCACATCCTGATCTATTCTTTGTTCCAACATCACGATTTCGGAATTTCCAATTAGGTTCAAGTCCGATGTTATATTTTATTGGCGATAAAGAGTTTGGTGTCATAAAAAATCACTATCAGCATCAACGCAATAGAACCGTATATCGCCTACACTATCTGAAATCGACCCTTCAATGACCGAAATTATAATGAAGCAAATTAGGCGTAAAATTATGACTTCATGTAGACAAACACCCTCCAAAAGTGTGTACTATATATTTGAGTTTACATTTAATGAAATATAAGTATCTAAACGGTATTTTGACCATAAAAAACATTAATTTGATCAAATAGTTTATTAAAGAAATATGAGTTGATAAAACAGAAACATACTAATCCATTTCCAAATTACAATCCCAAAGCAAAGTAAAAACTTTGAAACTAACAAATTAGTTAAGACACATGAAATACCACCAGGACAGTGATGTCGGCTCTGCAAAGGGTTACCACCTCCCATTTAGCTATTTAAACATTCTGAATGAAAGTGCACAATCGTTTCAAATTAACCTATTGGAAATGCATACAAGTTATGGTTACCTTCTTCTGAATTCTCTCTGAACAGTATCTGAAAGCGGGGAAAATGATTTTAGAGCAGAAACACGCAAGCAAATATAATAAAGCATAAACGTGAGCAATCTTATGTAGCACCTAATACAAGAAAGATTAATAGGGATAATGTGTTCATATATGCTTTGCATTACTATTTTCTTTATGTGATGCGGGAAATATAGTTCTAGTTGGTAATAATTATTTGATAATGGCCATTTAGGAGCAGTTATTTCGCAAAAACATTACCACAGCCATTACATTATTGCAGAGGAAAACATTATCTATAGAGCTTTATCCATCAAGGGACTTAATTAATGTACATTATTGAATATAAATATAGAACCAATTGTAACATAAATGAACTTGACTCTAGATTAAAAATTCAAAAAATTAATTTCATATTCATTAAAAAAAACTATAAAATATCGCGTTTGATGTTCAGATTTTTTGTCAATTAACAAGGAATAGACTACTTGTCAATCAACGCAGACATAAACCATTTAATATCAAAAACACATTTCCAAATTTAGTACAGATCAGGTGATACAATATGTCCGCACCCTGATAACTGTTTAGGCATCAGTGTCTTCCCTGGCGAAAGTTCACGTGTCTAACCTAACTTGTCAGTTCCAGTTTTTGCTTTTCTTCTGGATTGTGATTCCGACATGGATTAGTATGTTTGTTTTTGATTAAATCTTTAATGATAATACCTTGACTTAAGCTGAATGTCGTCTTTAATTTACATGTGTGTATTCTTTTACGAATCGTCATAACCATTATCTTTTCCTTATTTGGTGGAGTTAAACAGCCTCAAACGTTCAATATGCGTCATATGTTAATTCACGATAACTATTCATAATCATTACAGACTATACATATCGTATTTGACAAAAGATAGTATTATTTCACATTTGATCTTTGTCTGACCACAAAATCTAGGTTGTCTGGTCGATTGTTTGTTATAAAGACTTTTAATGATATACTTACTAGAGGTATTACTATCAAATTTACTTCTGACCAAACTGTTTGTCTTGAAAAAAGATTACCTATGACAGATATTATCACAATTATGTTTGTAAATGTGATGTCCTTGTATCCAAAATAACCCTGGATCTATTTGACGTCTCATAAATCGTTTTTAATTATCAATTTCGATTACACATGTGGCGGGTGTAGCTAGTTAAAGGGCAATTGTTTTACTTTCGGAGCACATGATCTCTATTTCCTGGTTAATGTTAACGTGTATTACTTTACTTTTCTTTAGGATTTGAACATGGATAAGTATGTTTGTCATTTTTTGTATGACAGTAACTTCATCTTACAATTGATTCATAAACATAAGGCATTTTTGGCGCATTTTAAGTTTCCTACAAAACCGTATTTATATTTTGTTTTTTGTTTTAAGTATGCATTTTTTTGATTTATTTTTATTGAAATTACATTTGTTGCAAAATTTATTCCTCTATCTATTTTATTACATGGTAAGCTTTGCTTTGGTATAATAAAATAATAATTGCCCTCTAAGTATGTGAACATCCAGCATTGTCACCCTTTATAAGGGTTCTCACCCTCGGGTGACAACCCTTCTGTCGGGTGAAAATTCTGGATGTCCACATACCTAGAGGGCAGTTATTGTATTATATTACTCTTCATGTTTATAACAGCGCTATCTAGGTCGCATTTTAAATGATATCAATGCAAAATCTACGAATCTAATTTTTTGCAAAATTTACACAGCAAATTAACATCGAAATGCATACTAAATATAAGATTTATGAATGTAATGTGACATTAAAGGCATCTTTTGGGAAATGAAATCCAACAGTATTTCCATGTAGTGTTTTATTCATAAAGATTGCTATTATACTTGTTATTAGATCATACGTTTAACACTCTGTTTAATATTGAATTATTTTCAATTTATTTTATTTTAAATATCATATGTCACAGAGTTTTATTTTTGATTAAAAATACTTAAATAATACTTATCCTCCCTAACCACCCAGTGCCATTTCTTAGGTTATAATGTCTGAGCGTTTCATAACCAACCCCTTTTCAAAGGTTTAACTTCTGTTATGAAATTACTATATGTTTTTGTGTGATAACCATGTGTTTAAAGTATCAACAAAGCATCTTGATAAATTTATCTCCAGTTGACTGGTGTAAATAACAAACAAGGTGCTTACAAATGTTAAATGAATTAGGTATATATGCCCCGTATGGTAAAATACATATTTTACCATCTTCGGTTTGATTGGAGACACTTTTCTAGTCATACAAACAGCGAATATGAGTATAACGTTAACATGAGTAATGTCGCACCTAATAACAAAAAAGGTTTACAGGAATAATGCGTTCAGCTAGGCTTTTCACTACTATTTTCTTTATGTGTTCTTCTAGAAGTTAATAATTATTTGATAATGTTTTTTGGGAGCAGTTATTCGCAAAGACATTACCACAGCCATTACATTATTGCAGAAGCAAAAATTATCTATAGAGGTCCATCAATCAAGGGACTTTATTAATGCACGTTATTGAATACAAATATAGAACCAATTGTGACAAGATGAACTATACTCTAGATTAAAAATTAAAAAAGTAATCTTATATTTGTTTTTAAAATATCGCGTTTGATGTTCAGATGTTTTGTCAAATAACACAGGAATAAACTACTTGTCAATCAACACAGACATATACTATGTAATAACGCAAGCACATTTCAAAATTTAGTACAGCTCAGGTGATACTATATATGTCTGCACCCTGATAACTCTATAGGCAGCGGTGTCTTGTTATATCTTTAATGATAATACTTTGACTCTACCTGAATGTCGTCTTCAATTTACATGTGTGTATCCTTTTACCAATCGTCATAACCATTACCTTTTCTCTATAGGGTGAAGTTTAACAGCCTCAAACGTTCAATATGCGTCATAGGATACGAGGGGGAGGCAGAAAGTTCATAGAACAGCGTATTCAGCCAAGCGTAACAAACATTTTATTTACTTATTTAAACAACACAACATTCCGCCATTTTAAACATATCAAGTTTATTTGCCACAACATATTTGTGTAATTCTCAAAAGCTTTCAAGTTTGGTAACCATCAAGCAATGACGGAAAATCAAAATTTTGAGTTTTGCGCAGTAATAAAGTTTCTCATATTAGAGGATTCAAATGCCAAAGAAATTCACCGGCGAATGGCCGAGGTGTACGGTGATAGTGGTCCTGCCTATTGCCACAGTGGCAAAATGGTCAGCTAAATTAAAACTTCTGCGCACCTCACTGAAGGATGACCAACGGTCAGGTCGGCCAGCTGATGCCATCACAAAAGAAATTGTCGCGTCTGTTGAGACCCTCATCATGAATGATCGTCGAATTAGGACTGATGACATAGCTAGGGAGTGAGACATTCCACATGGAAGTGTATAAATGGTTATCCACGAGCATCTTTTGATGTCAAAAGTATCCGCAAGATGGGTCCCCAGAAACCTTAATGTGCAGGATCGCTTCCAAAGACTCTAGTCAAGTCGGGAGCTTCTTGGCATTTATATTGATAACCCAGAGAGCTTCCATTTACGTTTAGTAACTGGTGATGAAACATGATTTAATCATTGCGACCAAGAAACCAAAAACGAGCCCATGCAATGGGAGCACCCTGGCTCACCCCCACCAAAGAAATTTAAAACCCAACCATCAGCTGGCAAAGTCATGGCCACTGTGTTTTGAGATTCTAAGTATGTTCTGTTAATAAATTATAAACCTGCTGGAATCTCTATCACTGGGGCTTACTATGCTGATCTAATGAAGCAGCTGAAAGCTGCTATTAAATTAAAAAGGAGGGGAAAGTTAAGCCGAGGGGCATTGCTTCTTCACGACAATGCCCATGTGCACAAGTCAAGGACTGCACAAGCAGCGATTCGAACAACTTAATCACCAACCCTACAGTCCCGATTTGGCACCCAGAGATTATTTCCTATTTAGAAATTTGAAATCCCATTTACGGGAAATCAAATCTCCTGATGATGATGGACTGTATTTTATTGTAAAATGAAAATAAAATGTATGGTTTGTTGTGGCAATATATACACCGTTCTATGAACCTTTTGACCTCCCCTCGTAGTTCACTTTAACTTTAACATGCTTGTAAATACCGCTCTAGTGCAACACATTACCCAGATCATGTAGTTGTACCATTATGTAACAAGAAATCATTTATTACCCATGATGTCATAATCATTACAGACTATACGTGTCGTATTTGACAAAAAACAGAGTATTGTTTCATATTTGATCTTTGTCTGACCACAAAATCTAGGTTGTCTGGTCGCTTATGTTTGATATAAAGACTTTTAATGATATACTTACTAGAGGTATTACTGTCAAATTTACTTCTGACCAAACTGTTTGTCTTGAAAACAGATAACCTATGACAGATATTATCACAATTTTGTTTGTAAATGTGATGTTCTTTTAACAAAAATAACCCTTGATCTATTTGACGCCCCTTTAATCGTTTTTTATTCTCAATTTTGATTACACATGGCGGTTGTAGCTAGTCAAAGGGTAATTGTTTTACTTCCGGAGCACTGGAGTTTTATGTGGAACTTCTAGACATGGAATTAATTAAATAGGCGATATTATAATTTCTTACAAATCTTAGAGGATATAGTATGGTGCATGAGTGAAAACCAGGAGCCGTTAATAGGAAAATCAAACAATTCAATAAAAAACCAAATTTGTAGAAAAAATGGGTAGATATAAGGAACCAAGAAAAAAAATTACCAAATTTAGATTTTTTTAGTGATCTTCCATGTTTTGTTTTCGGAACTTTGATGGCCATCCTTATCTTTTTCATGTCAAAACTGTATGATTTTACAAGTTTTGATTTATTTTAAGCCATTTTTATCTCGAAAAAGATCTATAAAATGAACTTAACTAGGTGAACTTTGAGGTTGATTATTTTAAAAACGCAGGCACTGAAATAATATCAAACATTTAAGGTATTGAGGAAAGTGGGCTAATTAAAATATAAAAAAGTGGTACTTTTTAATTAAAGAAAATAAATAAGTTTCAAAGTTACAGAAGAAGCGTTAGTAGGGTTCCTTTTTTAAAGATTTACCTCCCCTAATTAAATAATATAGTGTTCATTTTCTCTTTTTGATATGTTTAATGTTGTAGTAGCCAAACATTTAATCAATAAGTTTTTTTATAAAAATGTATATTTACTTATACATATTTTGATTAACATCTGAGCAATAAATTAATTATTAATTTTTAATTTTAAAATTCCAATATATAAAAATAAAGTGTATAGCCATACGTTTAAAACTTTTATTAACATTTATTTGATTTGCAAAACATATTGACACCAATTTAGTCTGGAAAGTCCCAAGGTAATGTAGATTAATGTTTGCACATTCCTGTGACATCAAAGATGACCGCTTTTTATAAAAATAGCAAAACGTTATAAATAACACGATGTAGCTTTAATTATGAACAGCTTTTGTTCTACATTGATCTATTGAATACATCCATAATAGGTTGTTCCAAAACAGGTTTATGCAAAAATGAAACAAAGTATTTGGATACCCACCATTAACCAACATCACGCATCATCATTATTGCGTTAGGTGTAGTAGAATTTAATACAATATACTTTCATTAATATGGTTCCTTATATATGCACGCAAACACTTGAAATTGATGTTTGGGAATTCACACTTGTTAATTAGATTGTTATCGGCCATCTCATGTTTATTTTTCCTCGTTTATAATTTGTAGCTGTAATGTCATTTTGACTTCTTATCAAGTAAATATCCCTTTGGGTAACGACCAAATGTCTCTCAAATCGGATGTGTTTCATTGATAAATGAACAAAACATAATGAGTCCTGTAGGCGCTTCTTAAGCAATATGTTTTTAAATTATGACGCAGGCACCAATAAATAAATCAATTAAATAGGTATTTTTTTACAATCACGAGTATTCTGTCAATACAAGTTTTTGAAACCGTTGTCGATGTCAAATGGGTTAACCCGTTCAAGGTCTTCCGAAGATTTATGGTCGTTTTACAATATTTTTGATAGACATTGTTTTGATGATAATTCAAAATTATATTGAATATATATTAAGCCTCATAATTTTATATTTGTTCCATTTTATAATTCCACATGTTTTGTGTGGAAAGAGGATTGTTGGCAACCAATCCCGCTCTTATTATTTCTAAATTTGATTCCACATCCTGCGAGAAGAGAGGGATGATGTGAAATACGTTGGCAACCTCGAAACGCCCAATCCGTCCCTTATAGTCTTAGTTCATTATTCTTAACTATTAAGATTATCCCTCTGTGATTTGTTTCTGTGGGCTAATTAACATGAAATTGAAATTTTATCATAAAAATCGTAGTTAAATTGCCATATTGCCATGTAGGAAAAAGTGGGAGTGAAGCAATAAAAGTGCAATCCTTTAATAGAAATGAGAAACAGGTGAACTATAATCAGAGAAAAACCCGCGATTACCTTCATTCTTAATTTTTATTACCCGTGAGAGGTATAGCTAGCTAAAGAGGAAATGCTTATCATTCTGGAGCATCCGACTGCACTTCCCTCGTGGAATATCATATGTTTAACTCACATCGCCAGCTTAACGTTGCTTTTGAATTGTAATTTGCACATGGATCAGTATGCTTGTTTTTAATTGATATGAAAGAGTTCTGACTTTCATTAGTTGTATGTCGAACGAATTTGTTACCTTTTTCTCACTACCTTATGCCTTTAGATTGGGTAAATTTGATTTTTTTATAACAAGTTCTGAATGAATATTTAACTATCCCATGTCACGCTTGTAATAGCTAGAATCCTTTTTAAAAGGACTCGCATTTCGATGGACAAAGGCAACATTTTCTTTAATGTCATTTTTTTAAAGATGAAGCAACTTAAGGCCAAGTTGTACAAATGAGCAGTATCTTACACGTTTCTGATTTTTTTCATGCTTGTAATTCTTTTTGAGGCGCATTTGAAAATGCAAAAATATAGGGATCCCTTTTTAACTTTCTAAGTTATGTAGCTATCAAAAATGTAACAAATCTTGCAATTTTAACATAGGCTAAAAAGAAAATCTCAATTCTTCAGGTTCTGGAAAAAGTGTAGAAAAGTAACAGTTTGACCTGCAAGTTTTTGGAAAACTAACATAATAAAGTAAAAAATTTGAATTTTCTGAAAATGTAAAAAAATAATATGTCCGCTTGCTTGATTTTTCAATATATATAAAACTTCAAAGACGTAATCGGATACAAAAGTATGATCAAAATCAGCAATAACAGTATGATTTGTGACGATATTGTAAAAGAATCGACAAACTTGCGAACTTTAACGTCATTGTGCCGTTAACTAGGAGTGTTGTATTTGTGCGTCTTGCTGTAATAGTTAATACTTTATTTGTTGATTTGAATTCAAATTACTTTATAAGTAAGATTATTTTTATTCTTAGTCACTTAAATTAGAGAAATAATGATACGGAAAAGCAGAAGAACAAAGCCTTATTCGAGTCCATGATAATACTTTAATAATGCAAGAAGACGGGCCAGTCAGAGACAAATATTTAAAAGAAACTATTGAGACAAAATCTTGACTGGAGTAAAAAAGTCATTAAATGTGTAACTTTTTACCTGGCCAGAAAAGGGATTGAAATCCACCGAGCTCGAAAACACGACATTCAAAAATCCTGAGTCATTCAAAAATACCCCTTATTTCATTATAAATGTTCATGATGTCATTGTAAATATATTTTAAAAATGATAGTGTATGAAAAAATATGAAAATTCTTAAATTTTAAAAACTTAAAGAATTTTGAAAATCGAAACAAAATTTAAAAATATATCATCAATGACAGTGAAAAAAACAAAGGTATAAAAGTCAATTCTCAAAGAGAATCATTGGTATCTGTTGAATTTATCGTGTACTGTATTTAATTGATGGTGCTTCTTGTATATTTTCATTTACTTGGTAGTTATTATGTGCTTTATTCTTTGAAAATAATTAATCAAAAGTTATTACAGCTACTTAAGTTAGGACTTATAATAATACCATCGGAGCGTGAACATGTAGATCACGCCATGCGTAACGTCAGCGTCTATTTGTACCACTTGGCCTTAAATTCGTTACTAATTATAGCCAAGCAAGAATATAATTCTAATATTTTAATGAATGTAATATAAAATGATAGCAAGATGGCAGATGAAAAGTTGAAATAAGGTCCAAGTCAATAAACACAGGATGAAATCACATCTTTAAGCATTGCATAAAGGTGGCATAAAGATGGTCTTTATGCAGTCTTTATGCATAGCGTAAAGATGCATAATGTCCAGTCCTTTATGCATCTTTAAACCATCTTTATGCATGAAAATATTATAAATTATAATTATAATTTATAAATTATAAAAGTAAGAATATATAAATTGGAAATAAAAATTATGTTTTTTAAATATTTTTTTTCAATTAATTAATTATTATAATTTATTTATTATTTATTTATTTGGTAATAAGTATTTATAAATTCTCCTTGGATGAATATGTGACCAGGTAACAAGCGAAAACTAGAACTTTGTAATAAATTTCATAAATTACATAAAATCTCTCTCTCTCATCATGTCGATATTAAGCATATTAAGTCTTTCACGAATTTATAAATGTATACGGGGTAGCTGTATAATAACTGATCGCAGGAGATTTTACCTGTAAGCAAGAGATATATTTTCATCACATGTGTTGGGGATGTTTTAAATACATGTATATACACAGTGGTTTTGTAGATGTTGATATCCTTAACTTTTCATATTTAGTACGATGAGAGAGAGAGAGAGAGAGAGAGAGAGAGAGAGAGCATCAAATTTTTACAGTGTAGTCAACATAAAACCACTCCATTTTGCAAGATATTGAACATAGCTATTTATTTATTTATTTATTTATTTATTTATTTATTTATTTAATCATTTGATTATTTTTTTATCCTTACATGTCAGAAACATATTGAACAAAAAAATTGTGTGTGGTTTGTCACCAGTGAAATAGCATGGATTGGCTAACCCCGGTAAAAAAAACTGTAACTGTTCATTTCACTATTCTTATTAATTAATTAATTAATTTTAATAATTCATATACTGTATTAATTGTCAATGGTCTAAAGAAAACGAATCGTTTTCGGGAATTTTTTTTATGTAGTTGGCAATAGTCCATCTATGTATTAAAAATCAAATCAAATCAAATCAAAATCTGAATAATAATCCAAAATTCATCACCGGTTCTTAAACGGGAAACAGTACAGGTAAATAACTTGTTTTGTAATCAAGACATTTGTTAATTCTGTACCAGTATTGATGTAGCCGAAATAACAAATCAGAGATAAGGTAAGGTACCGGTAGTCAAATAGTTGGTTGAGACTCAAACTTGTTTTTTAAAACTGCTGGACTAGTTGCATTATCCTTCAATAAGTGAACAAGAATAAATTTAAAACAGAAAAATATTAACCATTGTATGTACACATGTGGATATTTTTATTTACTGGTGTCAACTGAAACTTCAGTATTAAAAAATACAGTAATTTGTATTTTATATTTTAATGTTCACAATTGTAAATTAAACTAATGCAAGTTATGTTATATTAGAAAAGTGCATTATGAAAATTTCAAAACCAGAACTGCATTATGCTGCTTTTTAAAAGCATCATTATAAATAAATAAATTAATTAATTAACAATGTTGGTTTTTTAATTATAACTCTCTAGTTACTCAGTTTCCTCAATTATCCCAGAACTCCCTGAAAGAGAGAGAGAGAGAGAGAGAGAGAGAGAGAGAGAGAATTATACCTTGGGATAATTTGTGGCCTAGGCAAATTAAAAATACACTGAGGTCATTCAAACGCATTATTCAATTCAATTCTTTAATTAAATAACTATGTTCCTTACTCCACATTAGCAAATATATACAGTAGAGTTCGGCTATAGCGTTATGAATTCATTGAATTTAATAGGCATACTTTTAAGTCCTGAACAGTAAATCGACATACAATCGTACAAGATAGTTTAGTGGAAGACTTACGGATCTTGTGGCACTTGACTTCACACACATCTCGAAATCCTGGATGAGACAACGATCCTCTTTACCCCTGTAGTCATTATGTCAGTTGAGAGAGAGAGAGAGACAGAGACAGAGAGGACATCAGATACATAGTGGACTAAAGCGTGCGTTGACGGATCAAGATCACAGCACTTATCACCGCTTAGATTCAAATCGCAATCAGCTTCCATCAAGACTAATCCTACACGATGTGAAAATGTTTGCTTGTCGACTGTGAACTATCCTAGAACCGTCGGGTCGTCTCAATATAACTGACAAAATCTTGACATCCTCAATTTCTATCCGGCGATCATAGCGTCTCTGCTAAGGTTTGCATCAAACTGGATGGGACAGGTTCTAGTGTAAGACAATATCTCAGTTCACTCCGGTTTTACATATGATATAACTGAAATAATATCAGGCGAAACTTTATTACTCCGCTATCCTGATAATGTTGATAAAAGCTATCCAGATAATGTTGATAAAAAGTTTTAATCCCCAGAAACATATTAATTGGTGATCGTCAAACAAAAAATGTTATCTTAGAATATCACCAGGTCTGAGAGAGAGAGAGAGAGAGAGAGAGAGAGAGAGAGAGAGAGAGAGAGATTTGGGTTTACAGTGCCGTAAGCTTTTTTAAATTATTATCAAATGTATTCCACAAAGAGTATATGGCAACAGTAATGAATATTCAGATTTTCAAATAGTTCTACTGTGTTAAAGTGTCATCACTATGATGTTTTAACTCTCTATTGAGATTTATTTCAATTTTTGCAGAATGAAAATAGTTGCTCTTCTGGTGTTTAAAAATCATTACTTCACTTACTCTTTCTTTCATAAAAACAGTTTAAAGGTGATTGATTTAATCAGGTTTTACGTCCCTGTTAAGAATATTTCACTTATATCGAGATATCACCAGCTATAGGTGAAGTAGTAGAAATTGTGACCATACAGGGAGGGTACGCCTGACATGGGCCATTTGATTTTAAGATATCTTTCAAATGACCCATGGCTTTCAATCCTGAATGCGGCGTGATTGGCGAAAGATGTCACTACCCGCAGGCTATTTTTAAGTCTTGGTCAGACCCGACCGCGTTTCGGACCCACAGCTTCCAAAATACGAAGGGTCGGATTGAGATACCGTAGTGGCAGTTTTAAACGTAAAATGTAAAACCATTACATCTTGAAAGTGGATCAGTGTCATTCATTCATTTTTCACCATTTATGTTACAAGGATTACAAAATATCATTGTAACTTGTTCCCCTATCTTTAATTTGTACAATACGGATGTCTTTTCTTATGAAAATTATTCATGTATCAATAAACAAAGTAAAAACTTAGTAGTTTACGGTATTTCAATAATAAGAAAATTATTATGGATAATTTAAAATCAAAATTATTTAAAAATACAGTTTTGAGAATAATTGAAATTTATTGTATTTAAAATGTCGAATTAAAGTTAAATATTTTCTATTATAACAATTTATTATTTTTGTCATTTTTATTTTTAATTTATCACATTTATTTTTCGCACACACACACACACACACACACACACACACACGCACACACACTCTGTTTTACTGCTGTAAAATGTATATAGAGTGGTGCAATATATATCCAGACACTGTAAGAATCTTCTTTGTTTCATACAAAACCATATATTTTTTAAAAATTCTCAAAAATTTATTTCTCGGTTTATTTCCATGAATTTTTCACTGTTAAATGTACAATTTGTTGAAGTTTTCTTAAAAATAATTAGAAAAGAAAATTCTGTTGTTTTAAATAGATAAACATTTCAAATTCAACGGAAAATTTCTAAACTTGAAATATAATCATGCTTCAAATGGTTGTTAAAAATTTACAATGCTGTTCAGCTTATGTTTTTTTGACTGTTAGAAGATGGACAATATTTGAAAATTATTGGAAGAAACTACAATTACTGTATTCACACAAATTCAGTGCACATGGAAAAATGCAAGAAATAAAGTCGTATTTTCCAACAAACTCACAAAAAATTCGTTAAAATCTGTTGGGCGGTTTCTAACAAGGGATATGAATAACTAATTGATAATTGATCTTTATAATTGATCTTTGCAGGTCAGATAAATAAGTGTATTACAGGTGAGGTTTTAAATTCCTTTAACATCTTGGATCAGTTAACCTATAAACTATTCCTCTTTAGAAAGAAAGGCAAAATAATAATAAATACTTGTTTTAATAATATTTAAAGTAAAATATTTTACATATAAGAAGTAAAATGACATATATGTATATATTTTCCCAGAGACATATAAATGCCTTTGATTTTCCAAATAATTGTTTGAAATCTGAAAGTTTTAGAGCTGGTCACGTGACCACATGTCCTAAATTTACTCATATAAATTATGTAGGATTTGATCATCTCCTCCGTGGCCTAATGGATAAGGATGCAGAGTCAGATAAGAATGTATATTCTGGGAACCCAAGGGTCGTGAGTTCCAGTCCCGCTCAGGACAAATAAGTAAGTACCGGTAGGTTAAAGTAAATATTAATGCGTACTTAATTAATGTGTACATGCTTAATTTGCATACAGTAAAATAAATTAAAGGAAATAATAAATAAAACATAGAACTAATAAATAAAAATATGAAAAAATCAAAAAAAAAAAAAAATGAAATAATAATAAAAAAAAAAAAATTAAATAATAAAAAATAAATAAAAAAAAAATAAAAATAAATTAAAATTAGAAGTAGTTTTTGGAATAGTTTTGGATTTTTAAAAATAATCTTTAGCTTCATATTCATATAATTTTAAAATTAAATAAACATATTGAAATTTGTTTACTCTGAATTATATTAAATTGTATAAAAAAAAATACGAACTAAAACTGAATTTAACATAAAGATGGCGTAAAGATGGCATAAAGTACTTTGGGCATATGCATAAAGATGGCATAACGATTGCATAAAGATGGCATAAAGACTGCATAAAGACATCTTTATGCCACCATTATGCCATCTTTACATCATAATAATAATAAATACTTGTTTTAATAATATTTAAAGTAAAATATTTTACATATAAGAAGTAAA
This sequence comes from Anadara kagoshimensis, assembly GCA_021292105.1. NCBI lineage: Eukaryota > Metazoa > Mollusca > Bivalvia > Arcoida > Arcidae > Anadara > Anadara kagoshimensis. Next base: position 48,570,271 of record CM037858.1, read on the forward strand.
ATGACATATATGTATATATTTTCCCAGAGACATATAAATGCCTTTGATTTTCCAAATAATTGTTTGAAATCTGAAAGTTTTAGAGCTGGTCACGTGACCACATGTCCTAAATTTACTCATATAAATTATGTAGGATTTGATCATCTCCTCCGTGGCCTAATGGATAAGGATGCAGAGTCAGATAAGAATGTATATTCTGGGAACCCAAGGGTCGTGAGTTCCAGTCCCGCTCAGGACAAATAAGTAAGTACCGGTAGGTTAAAGTAAATATTAATGCGTATTTAATTAATGTGTACATGCTTAATTTGCATACAGTAAAATAAATTAAAGGAAATAATAAATAAAACATAGAACTAATAAATAAAAATATGAAAAAATCCAAAAAAAAAAAAATGAAATAATAAAAAAAAAAAAAATTAAATAATAAAAAATAAATAAAAAAAATAAAAATAAATTAAAATTAGAAGTAGTTTTTGGAATAGTTTTGGATTTTTAAAAATAATCTTTAGCTTCATATTCATATAATTTTAAAATTAAATAAACATATTGAAATTTGTTTACTCTGAATTATATTAAATTGTATAAAAAAAATTACGAACTAAAACTGAATTTAACATAAAGATGGCGTAAAAATGGCATAAAGTACTTTGGACATTATGCATCTTTATGCATATGCATAAAGATGGCATAACGATTGCATAAAGATGGCATAAAGACTGCATAAAGACATCTTTATGCCACCATTATGCCATCTTTACACCATCTTTATGCATGCATAAACACATGTTTTTGTGCTGTGAAAAGACCCATATTGTGGTCAAATATATACATATATTGTACAGATATTGTTACCAATTATTTAGTACTCAATAACGTGGTTGAAATAGACGCACAAATACACAATTTTAATATTAATTTAAAGACAGATAGTCTTTGTATTGCATATTACTTGTTTTCCCGACAATATATTAATATACTCAAATTAAATACCTATATGTAAAAAAGACTATAATTTTATCAGTTTAAAAATGGTTACGGGAACATTTGTTAGAATATATAGCTTATGAAAAGAACATATTGATTTATGTTCTTTAAAAGAAAGTAATTCATAACTATAAAGCATGTCCAAATCAGAAATAAATAAACATGAAACAAGTAAGAAAAATCTTGTTTTAGATCACTTTGAAACTTTATAATTAGTTCATCAAATATTGTTTGTTCTTCTTTACCTGCCTAGTGCAGTTGTTTTTTCGGGTCAATGTTCTATGTTGTGTTGGCTATTCCAGAATAAATATATGCTGGAAAAACATATAAGTGGGACCATTTAGACAGCGATTCACTGGTGGTATGGGTTAAAACGGGTAAAACAGATATAATGCTAGACTGTGCAACATCAATCAACATCATTTATAATGTAAAATTATTTACAACCACAACCTACCGTCCTTAAAAAAGAGAGGAGTCCAATTCCTAAAAGTATTGTATTAAATGGAAAAAAACTTTGTTAAAAAATCCAATTCTGGTAAGTTGAAATATATTGTTAAAAAAAGACAAGTGGGAGTTGACAGGTTAAAAGTACGATAAATTATTCAATCAACTTGGGAATATTTTTCAAACGTTAGGTAGGATTGTTAAGGATTTTCCAAACAGGTTGATTTAACTCCTACTATAAGATTAATATATAATTTTAGTGGTTCTGACAATATCTAGAAATATAAAGAAACACTTCGTCAGAGTATGAAAACAATGAAAATTTAAGAAAAGGGTCCCAATCATTTTGAGATCGCTATATGCAAAATCATGATTAACGTATTGTTCCTGATGGACTGAATTTTGGCTGACTACTTAGCAAATTGGCCGTTTTAACTAGACCCGAAACGTTGAGACTGGAAACTACTTGAAAGTACAATGATCTTAATTGAATAAATTAAGATGATAAGATTAGACCTGGAATAGAAAGCCTTTACTTTTTAGCCAACGGTCAATTTTTTACATAACACTATTACTTATATAAATCTTCATATTTCAACCAAACAAGTGTGGTTAACTACAGATTATACTAGTTTTATTTTTACAGCACTAGAAGGCCGTTTCGGAATACAATTTCTAATCAGTAGTGCTCGGACCGAAATTATAAAACCAAAATTTTTTTTTTCAAGATGTTAAAAAGATACCTAAAGGATTAATATCCATTACCAAATTTAGCTTAGGTAATACTTTGCATGAGGTTGTATATATAAATAGATCAAAATCCGTAATAAATAATGAAATCGAAATTATTTGTTCAATTTGACTTTCATGTCGTTTTTAAAGGTCATATCTTTGTCTGTCGCTTTCCATGTTGCAGATGATTTACTTCTTGTATCACATTTTAACGTTGTAGACATTGTATCTCCTTACGCCGTGTAGACGTACACATAAATAAATAATTCATTTTTCAATTTATCATGAATGACATACTCAGAAGCTTTTAAGAACAGACATACTTTAAATGAATTAACACCATTCTGCATTAAGTACACTAATGTCAACTCCTGACACTTATACTCACAATAATGAGGTAAGTAGCTATATTTATCGTCAATTAGCATCTATAAGTTTACTAAAACGTAACAAGAACTACATCTTTGATATAATGCAAAAACAATATTTTTTTCAATCACGTTAACTATCAAAATAGATTCTCGAACTTGTAAACGTTAAGAGGTTGTATTAAAAATCGCTTAGATTATCTTTACAAAGGTATTCTGAATTTCTGTTTCTATTCACTGATATTTTGGGTCATTTTATTTAGAAAAATGTTACACTGTATAAGTATAGTTCCTTAAATCATGAAGAAAGTATTGGTCAACCTACGTTTCTCAGGCGATTAGTATCATGCCGCAAAAATGTGTCAAAAATGATCTTGGTTAACGTGCTTACCCTTCAGAAATGCCTTTATGATGGAATTTCAGTGAAATTTGCTAGTTTCAAGGGTTTTCCTTGGCTTTGGGGTTGTAACTAGATTATATATTCATATATTTATATTTGACATTTCATAGGTTTTTAATGTTCCTATCATTGTTTAATTTGATTTCACACATAGCGGGCACGTACCATGTTGCAGCTAGCGAGACAGAAAGTGCTTAACTTTTCAAAGCAATCGATATCTCTTCCCTACTAGAAATTCCTAAGATTTCAATAAATTTCAAAATTTTAAATGGAAGTTGTCACAATTTCATCCTCACTTTTAAGTTGTAATTTGAATATGGATTAGTATTTTTGTGTTTTATTAAGTTTCATCATCCATTACTGATATGGTTAAAACAACGAGATATAAATGTTCGTCTAGCCATAAATAATTTAGCCATAAACGACCCGATTATTGAGTAAAAACTCTCTATGCTAATTAGTTACGCCAACTCGTAATGACAAAAATTGCTTTTTGGCATCATCAAGGACAAAAAAAGTCGCGGTTCACTGAGTGCGTCATTTCGCATTATTGTATATTTGAATTGTCCTAATAACGTCGCTTCTCATAAATTTGATTATATGCATTACAAACCATCAGTTTCGCTTTTACGTTTTAAAGCGTAAAGAATTGCGAAACTGGTCAATGAATGGAAATTGGTCAAATCTCCCTATGACTGTTGCAACCAGCCAAGCAGAGTTGGGTGTTCACCAGAAAACTACTTTTGGGTTTCAACACCCTTGCCTTTTTACCTTGTTTATATAGAGAAACCTTAAAAACATTGTTTTCATTATTAGTTTAATGCAACAGAACATGTCAGTATCCATTATTATAGTCCGATCACATTTTAGTGAAAAAAACCATGTTCTGAATGGATGATGTGATTCAAAGTAAGATCTTCCTTGATATAACTTAAATAGACTTGAAATTTTGCATGTCTTTCAGAATCATATTATTTGTATTTTGAAAGTAATTTGTAACTCTCCTCAGGTTTTAAATGTTTTGCTTTTCATTTATATGAATAAATTTAAATGAACGTTTTCGATAAAACTTTTGAGTCTTGTTTTAAAGGTAAGTATTCAAAAATACTATCTGTCTATCTTCATGGTTAAATTTTTTAAACTCACTGTCGTTTTTTAGTTTTTAAGGATTGAGATTAAGCATTTAATTGAAAGGTAGCAATTTTCCCTCGGATATGTTGAAAGGCATATTCGACTGCTTTATTCTTATAAGTTATTCAGAACTGGGTTCTGGTTGGCTAATACGTGTCAACAAGAATCGACTAAATCTAAAACAAAATCTCCTGTTAAATGGAAAATGGTAACAAATTAAAAAATAAAATCGTTGATCGATCATGATAAGAATTTCATACTTTCTATAAATCTTTTGCATATGCAGTAAATTATATATAATTTGCAGATGTAAATAGACTTCTTGGTATAGACTAAGCAATCAATATATTACAGCAACAAACAAAAGAAAAGGAAAACAAGGTACAAGCTTCACATTGATTAAGGACACATTTTATAAAATCTATAATGAACGTAATAAAACGACGGAGGATCACCGGAAAATGTGATGATTAATTGGCATCCAGTGGTGTAGTTAAAGAAATTGTGATCATATTCTTCACACTTACTGTACAATAAATAGTTACAAGACACGTGCATTAAAAGTTATTCCTCAGAGACATTTTAAGACTTTGCTCACAATAGGAATGGAAGTCAAGATTCGTAGTTCTAAAATAGAAAAAATAATGTATATATATATAAACATATAAATCCTGATTTGCTTTCCATTGTCTAGTCGATACAACCATTAATGATTTATACATCTAGACAAATGTGTTCCAGAAGAAGAATAATATGAGATTGATTGCTCATGAATGTTGAGTTGCATTTTGGCGCTGATATAATTTGCTGATCGTTTCGTAATGGTAAATTACACTTTTCTCATGTTAGAACACAATACGACTAACAATAGATTTCATTTCTTGTAAACATGATCCGATCCCTTCGCGATTGTATCAGTTTTGAACTAGAAAGATTTGATTTTAACACAAGTCAATGTGCTGTAACATCAAAATTGGCTGTTAGTACTGTACCTTTAATAAATGGCTCGTTTGGTTTATATTCAATTAAAATGTGTATAGTTCAAATGTAACACATCGAATTATAAAAAGCTTTTCATTCAACGCATATAATAATGCTCGATGTTTATTTTCCATTTCGAAACTAAATGAAATACAGCCTGTTAAATGACTCATTCGCCTCTCATAAGTGAACCAAGATCCAAAGTGTTTTTAATAAAAGGACATAGATAACGATTATATCTCATATCAACTACGATAATTTTGATATATCGGATATTCTGAATGAGGAAGTTTTTTTTCACGGATGTTATTGGTTGAAACAGCTAATGAAGCATTCATTTGACACGTGTCATCTACATTTTTTTAAAAAATATCTGAAGTTTTGGTATCATGTGTCACATTCATATACACCAAAAAAATTCTCGAAATATTTGCATATTATTGCAAATCTAATTTTCCATCTGTTTTCTCCGTTTTCCCATCTTAGCCTTTTTTCATATTGTGTACATAGTAATGAGGTCATTTATACAAAAGTTGTGATGCAATCAACGATTTGATGAAGTATGAACATTAATGAGGTATAATATAAGTCTTTAGATTTATAAAAATATTCATATCTAGATTCGTGACATAATGAAAAAATCCCAGTCCAGATGTAATAATGTTTTAATAGAGGACAATTGCTCTATCATGATACACATTTCCCGCCTACATTACTCACATCTTGAATTATTCAATGTTCCAACATCACGATTTCGGAACTTCCAATTAGGTTCAAGCCCGATGTTATATTTTATTGGCGATAAAGACTTTGCTGTCATGAAAAGTCACTATCGGGATCAACGCAATAGAGCAATATATCGCCTACACTAACTGAAACCGATCATTCATGACCGGAATTATAATGAAGCAAATTAAGCGTAAAATTATAACTTCATTTCAACAATTATCTTCTAAAATTTTATACCATATATTTTATTTGATATTTAATGAAAGATAAGTATCTAAACGGTATTCGACCATAAAAACATTAATATGATTAAATAGTTTATCAAAGAAATGTGAGTTGATAAAAAACAAACATACTAATCCATTTCCTAATCACAATCCCAAAGGCAAGTAAAAACTTTGAAACTAACAAATTAGGAAAGACACATCTAATTCCACCATGAAAGTGATGTCGGCATTCTCAAAGGGCTACCACCACCGGTTTAGCTATTTAATCAACCTGAACCAAAGTGCAATAATTTTTTCAAATTTACCTTTTGCAAATACATACAAGTTATAGTTAATTTTTTTTAATTCTCTCTGAATAGTATCTGAAAGCGGGAAAAACGATTACAGAGCAGAAACACGCAAGCGAATATAATTAAACGTAAACATGAGCAATTTTATGTAGCACCTAATACCAGAAAGGTTTATAGGGATAATGTGTTCACATATGCTTTGCATTAGCATTTTCTTAATGTGGTCCAGGAAAAATAGTTCTTCTGGTAGTTAATAATTATTTGATAATGGCATTTTTGGAGCAGTTATTTCGCAAACACATTACCACAGCCATTACATTATTTCAGAGGGAAACATTATTTATAGATCTGCATCCATCAAGGGACTGACTTAATGTACGTTATTGAATACAAATATAGAACAAATTGTGACAGAAATGAACTTGACTTTAAATTAAAAATTAAAAAAGTAATCTTATATTTGTTTAAAAAAAACTATAAAATATCGCATTTGATGTTAAGATTTTTTGTCAATTAACACAGAAATAGACTACTTGTCAATCAACACAGACACATACCATTTAATAACGCAAGCACTTTTCAAAATTTAGTACAGATAAGGTGATACTATATATGTCTGCACGATGATAACTGTATAGGCATTGGTGTCTCTGTTATATCTTTAATGATAATACTTTGACTTTACCTGAATGTCGTCTTCAATTTACATGTTTGCATCCTTTTACGAATCGTCGTCGTAACCATTACTTTTTCTTCATAGGGTGACGTTTAACGGCTTCAAACGTTCAATATGCGTCATATGTTAATTCACTATAACTTTAACATGCTTGTAAATACCGCTCTAGTGCACATCATTACCAAGATTATGTAGTTGTACCATTATTTAACAAGCAATCATTTATTATCCATGATATCATAATCATTAAAGACTATATGTGTCGTATTTGACAAAAAGAGGGTATTATTTCACATTTGTTCTTTGTCTGACCACAAAATCAAGGTTATTTGGTCGCTTATGTTTGATATAAAGACTTTTAATGATACTTACTAGAGGTATTACTGTCAAATTTACTTCTGACCAAACTGTTTGTCTTGAAAAAAGATTACCTATGACGGATATTATCACAATTTGTCTTTAAATGTGATGTCCTTGTATCCAAAACAACCCTGGGTCCATTTGACGTCCCATAAATCGTTTTTATTATCAATTTTTGTTACACATGTGGCGGGCGTAGCTAGTTAAGGGGCAATTGTTTTACTTCCGGAGCACCTGATATGTAATTCCTGGTTATTGTTAACGTGTATAACTTTTCTTTTCTCTAGGACAGTGATTTGAACATGAATTCGTATGTTTGTCATAATTGGTATAACAGTTAAGTCATCTTTATTCATAAACATAATGCATTTTTGGTGCAATTAAAGTTTCCAACAAAACCGTATTTATATTTTGTTTGTATGTTAAATTATGTATGAAAATTGCATTTGTCACAGAATTTATTCTTAGATATATTTAATTGTTTAGTTATAAATTTTTTTTCTAAAGAGAAATCATCAAATAGAATGTACATACTTGGTAATTTATAAAATAAAAATATGCAATAGTTTCTTTTTTTATTGCTTTTAATCTTTATTACAGTGCTATCTTGATTTTAAATTATATCAATGCAATATCTATGAATCGTATTTTTTGCAACATCTACACAGCAAATTACCATCAAAATGCATATTAAATATAAGATTTATGAATGTAATGTGACATTAAATGTGACTTTTGGGAAATAAGATAGAACAGTATTCCCATGTAGTGTTTTATTTATAATGTTTGCTATTATACTTGTTATGATATCATACGTTTAACACTCTGTTTAATATTGAATTATTTTATTTTGATTTTGAAAAGAACCTTAACCATACTTACCCTTCCGAACAACCCAGTGGCATTTCTTAGTTTATAATGTATGAGCGTTTCATAACCAACCCTGTTCAAATATTTTACCTCGGTTTTGGAATTATTGTAAGTTTTTGTGTGATAACCATGTGTTTAAATTATCAACATAGTATCTTGATAAATTTATCTCCAGTTGACCGGTGTAAGAGGTGCTTACAAATGTTTGATGTTTGATGAATAAGTTCTACAATGTATATACTTCGTACTGTAAAATACATAATTTACCATTTCATACAGGCACAATAAACAATTGGATAAAGATTAAAACCGTAACTCATCCAGTTAAATTAAAAACAAACATATCAATAAATGTTAATACTAGTGTCGTTATGACGAGATAAGCATCTCAAACCATACTAGAGGTTTATTTGGACATTTGGAAATTATAGACATGTAATTGGTTAAATAGGCGATATTTTAATTTCTTACAAATCTTAGCGGATATAGAATTGTGCCTGAGTGAAAACCAAGAGCCGTTAATAAAAAAATCTAACAATTCCAAAAAAATTGTAGAAAAGATGGTAAGAATATACTGCTGTAACTTAACACCCTGAAATTCTATAGAATAAAAAGTACTGAAAGAAACATGTTAATGATACCTAAGGAGAAAGTTTTGACGTCCAAATGCTCTAAACTCCTTCCGTCCTTCCTACACACTTTGCGGTTGAAGCTAGCTAAACAGAAAGTGCTTACTCTTTCGGAACACCCGACTAGACTCACCTAGTGGAAATTTGATTTTGAAAATATTTTACATAAACAATGGGTACATATAAGAAACCAAAAAAAAATGATCAAACTTAGATATTTTTATATTGTTTCAATGGCAACCAACCACAAAGATCCACTTTCTGGAATTTCAGTCTGTTTCGGGTGCATATCAAATATGCCGCTCGAATATGTCATTTATGATAGTGATCCCCCATGTTTTGATTTTTTTATTCGGAACTTTGAAGGCCTTCTTTATTATTTTTTTTTGTGTCAAACTGTATGATTTTACGAGTTTTTATTATTTTCAGCAACATTTATCTCAAAAAGCTCTATAAAATGACCTAAGCTAACTGAACTTTGAGATTGATTATTTTGAAAACGCAGGTAATGGAATAATATCACAAACACTTTAGTTATTTAGGAAAGTGTAAATAAATAGAGTGGTACTTTTTTACTAAAGAAAATAAATCAGTTTCAAAGTTACAGAAGAAGCGTAAGCAAAGGTTCCTTTTCATAAAAAATATGTATCTTCCCTTATTAAATAATATGGTGTTTATTTCCTCTTTTCGATATGTTTCATGTTGTAAGTGCCAAACATTTAATCATTGAGTTATTTTTTTTAAATTGTAATTTTTTGTATATATATTTTGAGTAACATCTGAGCAATAGATATATTATTAATTTTCAAAATTTCAAAATATAAAAATGAAGTGTATAGCCATTCGGTAAAAACTTTAATTAAACATTTATTTGGTTTCCGAAAAATATTGCCAAGGGGAATACTTAATAGGTTAATATAATTATTTAATAGTTTGAAACTTCTTACAAACTATTGCACCAATTTGACACCAATTTAGTCTGGAAAGTCCCAAGGTAATGTAGATTAATGTTTGCACATTCCCGTGACATCAAAGATGACTGCATTTTTTATAAATAGCAAAAGGTTATAAATAACACTATGTAGCTTTAATTATGGACAGCTTTTATTCTACATTGATCTATTGAATACATCCATAATGGGTTTATGCAGAAACGAAACAATGTATTAAGATATTCACCATTATCTCACACCACACCTCATCATTGTTGCGTTAGGTGTAGTATAATTTAATACAATAAGTTTTCATTTATATGATTACTTATATATCCACGCAAACACTTGAAATTGATGTTTGGGAATTCACACTTGTTAAAAAGATTCTAATCAGCCATCTCATCTTTACTTTTCCTCGTTTATAATTAGTATCTGTAATGTCATTTTGACTTCTTATCAAGTAAATATCCTTTTGGGTAACGACCAAATGTCTTCCAAATCTGATGTGTTTCATTGATAAATGAACAAAACATAATGAGTCCTGTAGGCACAGGCACCAATAAATAAATTAATTAAAAAGGTATTGTATTTACAATCCCGAGTACTCTTTCAATACAAGTTTTTGGAACTATTGTCGATGTCAAATGGGCTAACTCGTTTAGGGTCTTTTAGATTTATGGTCGTTTTCACAATATTTTTGATAGGCATTGTTTTGATGATAATTCAAAAATATTTTGGATATATATTAAGCCTCATAATTTTATATTTGTTCCATTCTCTAATTCCAAATGTTTTGTGTGGAAAGGATGGTTGGCAACCAATCCCGCTTTTATTATTTCTAAATTTGATTCCACACCCTGCGAGAAGAGAGGGATGATGTGAAATACGTTGGCAACCACGAAACGCCCAATCCGCCCGTTACATTCTTAGTTCATTATTCTTAACTATTAAGGTTATCACTCTGTGCTTTGTTTCTGCGGGCTAATTAACATGAAATTGAAATTTTATCATAAAATCGTAGTATAATTGCCATATTGCCACGTAGGGAAAAGTGGGAGTGAGGCATTGAAAAGTGCAATTATTTAATAGAAATGAGAAATAGGTAAATCGGAATCAGCAAAAAAACCTGTGATTCCCTTCATTCTCAGTTTTTATTACCCATGTGAGTTATAGCTAGCTTAACAGGAAATGCTTACCATTCTGGAGCGCAAGATTTCTCTTCCCTAATGGAAGTTCACATGTTTAATTCACATCGGCAGCTTTATAGTTTTTACCTTGCTTTTTGATTGTAATTTGGGCATCGAGTAGATATTTGTTTGTTTGTTTTAATTGATATAGAAGTTCTCTCTGTCATTAGATGTATGTCGAAACGAGTTCCTTAGAGCTTTTTGAGATAAAAGTGGCTGAAAATAAATAAAAACTCGTAAAATCATACAGTTTGACATAAAAAAAAATTAAAGATGGCCTTCAAAGTTCCGAATAAAAAAAACAAATCATAGGTTTTTAATGTTCCTATCATTGTTTAATTTGATTTCACACATGGCGGGCGCGTACCATGTTGCCGCTAACGAGACAAAGTGCTTAACCTTTCAAAGCAATTTCAGTCTCGCTTTCGGGTTGTAATTTAAATATGGATAAGTATTTTTGTGTTTTATTAAGTTTCATCATCTATTACTGATATGGTTAAAACGACGAGAGATAAATGTTAGTCTAGCCATAAATGATTTAGCCATATACACCCCGATTATTGAGTACAAATTCTCTATGCTAATTAGTTACGCCAACTCGTAATGACAAAAATTGCTTTTTGGCATCATCAAGGACAAAAAAGTCGCGGTTCACTGAGTGCGTCATTTTGCATTATTGTATATTTGAATTGTCCTAATAACGTCGCTTGTCATAAATTTGATTATATGCATTACAAACCATCAGTTTCGCTTTTACGTTTTAAAGCGTAAAGAATTATGAAACTGAAATGAATGAAAATTAGTCAAATCTCCCCATGACTGTTGCAACCAGCCAAGCGAAGTTGGGTGTTCACCAGAAAACAACTTTATGGTTTCAACACCCTTGCCATTTTCCCTTGTTTATATAGATAAACCTTAAAAACATTATTTTCATTATTAGTTTAATGCAACAGAACATGTCAGTATCCATTATTATAGTCCGATCACATTTTAGTGAAAAAAATGATGTGATTTAAAGTAAGATCTTACTTTATATAACTTCAATAGACTTGAAATTTCATGTCTTTCAGAAACATATTATTTGTTTTTTGAAAGTATTTTGCAACTATCCTCAGGTTTTAAATGTTTTGTTTTTCATTTATATGAATAAATTTTAATAAACGTTTTCGATAAAAGTTTTAGTCTTGTTTTTAAGGTAAGTATTCAAAAATACTATTTGTCTATCTTCATGGTTAAATTTTAAAAACTCACTGTAGTTTTTTAGTTCTAGAGGGTTGAGATTAAGCATTTAATTGAAAGGTAGCAATTTTCCCTCGGATATGTTGATAGGCATATTCGACTACTTTATTCATATAAGTTATTCAGAACTGGGTTCTGGTTGGCTAATACGTGTCAAAAAGAATCGACTAAATCTAAAACAAAATCCCCTGTTAAATGGAAAATGGTAACAAATTAAAAAATAAAATCATTGGTCGATCATGATAAGGATATCATACTTTTTATAAATCTGTTGCATATGCAGTAAATTATATATAATTTGCAGATGTAAATAGACTTATTTGTATAGCCTAAGCAATCAATATATTACAACATCAAACAAAAGAAAAGAAAAACAAGGCACAAGCTACACATTGATTAAGGACATTTTATAAAATCTATTATGAACGTAATAAAACGACGGAGGTTCATCGGAAAATGTTATGATTAATTGGCGCCCAGTGGTGTTGCTTAAGAAATTTTGATCATAGTCTTCACACTTATAGTACAATAAATGGCTACAACATACGTACATTAAAAGTTATTCTTCAGAGACAACTTTAAGACTTTGCTCACAATAAGAATGGAGGTCGTAGTTCTAAAATAGAAAGAAATTAGTGTATACATACTAATAAACATAAAAACCCTGATTTGCCTTTCATCGTATAGTCGATACAACCATTATTAATTTAAACATCTGGACACATTTATTCCAGAAGGGGAATAATACGAGATTGATTGCCCATGAATGTTGAGATGTATTTTGGCGCTTATATTAATTGTTGATCGTTCTATACTTTAAAGTACACACCTTTCTCATGTTAGAACAATACTACAGACGATAGCTTTCATCTCTTGTAACCATGATTCAGATCGCGATTGTATCAATTTTAAACTGTAAAGATTTGATTTAAACACAAGTCAATGTGCTGTGACATCAAAAAATGGCTGTTAGTACAGTACCTTCAATAAATGGCGCGTTTGACTTATATTCAATTAAGATGTGTATAGTTCAAATTAAAACATCGAATTTTAAAAAGCTTTTGATTAAACACATATAATAAGGTTCGATGTTTATTTTCTATTTCGAAACTAAAGGAAATGTAGCCTGTTTAATGACTCATTTACCTCTTCTAAGTGAACCAGGATCCAAAGTGTTTTAATAAAAGAAAACAGATAACGATTATAACTCATATTAACTACGATGATGTTTAAAATATCGGGTATTCTGAATGAGGAAGTTTTTTTCACGGATGTTATTGGTTCAAAAAGCAGCTAATGAATTATTCATTTGACACGTGTTGCCTACATTTTTTGTTTAAAATATATGAAATATCAGTTTTGATATCATGTGTCACATTCATATACACCAAAAATCTCCAAATATTTGCATATTATTGCCACTCGAATTTTCAATCTGAGTTTCCCGTTTCCCACCTTAGTTTTTTCATATTGTGTTAAAAGAAATAAGGTCAAATATTATTAATATAGGGTTTGTATAAGTATGAACAGATAAATATCTAGATTCGTGACATAATGATTCAAATCCAAGTATAGATGTAATAATGTAGAGGACAATTGCTCTAACATGATACACATTTCCCGCCTACATTACTCACATCCTGATCTATTCTTTGTTCCAACATCACGATTTCGGAACTCCCAATTAGGTTCAAGTCCGATGTTATATTTTATTGGAGATAAAGAGTTTGGTGTCATAAAAAGTTACTATCAGCACCAACACAATAGAGCCATATATCGACTATCTGAAACCGATCCTTCTATGACCGGAATTTTAATGAAGCAAATTAGGCGTAAAATTATTACTTCATTTCAACAAATATTCTTCAAAAGTTTGTAATATATATTTTATTTTATATTTAATGACAGATTAGTATGTAAACGGTACTTGACCATAAAAACATTAATTTGATCAAGAGTTATTTAAGAAATATGAGTTGATAAAAATCAAACATACTTATCTATTTCCAAATCACAATCCCAAAAGCAAAGTTAAAATTTTAAAACTGACAAATTAGGTTAAACTTTAAATATTCAATCTGGGAAATGAGGCATGGTGCTGTAAAAGAGTAAGCACCTCTGCTTAGCTACTTAAACAACCTGAATCTAAGTACAACATTTGTTTCAATTTTCACCTGATGAAAATACATGCAAGCTATAATTGATTTTTATGAATTCTCTCTGAATAGTGTCTCAAAATGGTAAGAAAAAGGTTTAAGAGCAGCAACACACAAGCGAATATAATATAAAGTAAACGTGAGTATTTTTATGTAGCAACTTATACCAGAAAGGTTGAAGGGATAATGTGTTCATATATGCTTTGCATTATTATTTTCTTTATGTGATCCGGGAAATATAGTTTTTCTAGTAGTTAATAATTATTTGATAATGGCTTTTTGGGAGCAGTTATTTCGCAAACACATTACCACAGCCATTACATTATTGCAATGGAAAACATTATCTATATAGCTTCATCCATCAAGGGACTTAATTAATGTACATTATTGAATTCAAATGTAGAACAAATTGTGACAGAAATGAACTTGACTCTGGATTTAAAATTTAAAAAAAATCTTATATTTTGTTTTAAAACACTATAAAATATCGTATTTGACGTTTAGGTTTTTTTGTCAATTAACAAAGGAATAGACTATCATTACAGATACATCCTTCATAACCGTGACTTTTTCTTCATAAGGTGAAGTTTAACAGCTTCAAACGTTAAATATGCGTCGTATGTTAATTCACTTTGGTGTATATTTTTCTGAAATTTGGAATTGTTGTGTATACAAAGTTATTACAATTTAAATTTAGTAAGTGACATTCGAAAATTATATTTACGACTTAACCCATATAAAATAAAGAAAATTTCAGGACTGTGTTGCTGATAACTAATATTTTTCTGTTGTCTCGTAGAACTAGGTACGATTGCAAATGCGTCTTCTTCACTTTTTAGATTTGCCTTTATATTATATTGGAACTTGTGGATAAAGTATTTGTAAAGGTAGAAGGACCATTTCTGCCCAGGATCAGAATTTCTGAGGATTAGTCATAGATACGGCTTCAAATATATAATTTTACATAGTATTCTTGATCCTTCAAGTTTAAGACTGCTGTTATATGTATGGAAAACAAAAATTTCCCTTACAATGTTTCGTCCAGGTATAAAGAAGTCACCAATCTTGATTTTTTAATCTAAATCATGGATAAAGATCAAGATCATTTATGAGGTCAATGACAACATACTCATCAACAATAAAGTGATAGATGAGCCTGCCTTGTTTATTACTACAGATGCTTTATGGTGAAAATTGTGATATTTGCTCTTTCTCTTCCTTCACTTTGAAACTTATAAAAAATATCAAAAAGCAGGAATAAAATTATATTCAGATAAATCCAAAAAATCATACACATAGCTACCGGTCCATGATCAAAGCAGAAGCTGAAAGTAAAATAATGTCTCTGAAAACTGGAAATGCGTTTAACAGTTGAACATCCACCGGGAAGTGAGGTCAGGTTTAAAACGAATATTGAAGAAAATGCTGTATAAATGACTGTAAGTCCCTAATATGATGTTGTTCATATATAATCCATTGTTTTAGATTAAAATTTGAAATTGGATAAGATAATGGTTAGATCCTAAATATTGATACTGGAAATGCTTTCATAAAAGATTCGAAATATATTTTAGTAATAAGTAAATATCTAGAGATCTAGTATGTGAATTAAAAATGTTTATATTACCTTCAACAAAAGTTCTCTTTGATTATGATATTTATCACAATGTTAACCAGTTATATTAAAGTGGCTTTTGACCACTGTTTACAGTCTGCATAGACAATTTCATTTACTTTACCTTCTATTCATTAATATTCCTTTGAATTCTTTGTTTTAGAAAATTTAATTAACAGCGGGGATAGTTCCTTTCAGATCCAGCAGTTTATAAGAGTAAACTCATCTGGTACCATAATTATAAGACATTTTTGGCGCAATTTAAGGTTCCCACAAAACCATTTTGATATTTTTCTGTGTTTAAAATATATATCTATTTTTGATTTATTTTATTAACATTACATTTGTTACAGAATTTATTCTAAAATATATTTTTTATTGTTTATTAATAAGTGTAGATGTATTTTTTATTCTAAAGAAAAATCATCAAATAAAATGTACATACATGTTCTTATTAATTAAAAACAAACATACTTCTCCATGTCCGAATCACAATTTAGAAGCAAAGTAAAAACGTTGGAACCTTAGTTTTTAAGAAATTTCAAATTATAACTTGCAGGAAATTTAGAGTATATTTCTGACAATAATACGAAATATTGCCTACTGAGTTTGTGATATCCTCGAGGCACCAGCCACCAGCAGAGATATCGGTTCAGGGGATCAAATTACATATTATACCAGTTTTAATTTTACAGCACTAGACTGTTTTATTATGTAGTATTTCATTTATATCATGTTTGTTTTCTATTGTACTTGTGGTAACATCACTTAAATAAACTCTTTCAACATGATTTAAATAAAGGCAGACAAGTTTTGTCGTTATATTTAGAGTTGTATCTGAGGTATGACACCCCAGAAAGGCTATATTTTAAGCTATATGACAGACCTGTAACTTAAACTGTCAACTTTCTTTTTCTATGCAGCAACACATCAGTCTGTGCTGCCTGTTGTTGGCGCTTTTGTCTCACACTTCATATGCTATAGTAGAGCTTGTTCGTAATACGCGGATGTTATATCATGAAGCAAGCTGTTAACATATAAATTGCAAAATTAAGTTTGCAAAGGTCATCGAACGTTTCATTGCCGTTATCACAGTATTATTGATAAGCATTAAATCTTTGTATCAAAATTATCTTAAATATGTTTGACGTCTTGTAGTTCAATATTTCGCTCATTTTGATTAGTGATGAGTGAAGTCAGCTAGACAAGGGGTGCTTACGCTTCCGGAGCACGTGGACTCGTTTCTCCAGCCAGTCAGTTCAATTCGTTAAAACGTTTTTATATGGTGAATAAAAACAACATTGTTTACAAGAAAATAATCATATTATTGTCTTTCCATTCAAAACAAACATATCAATCGATGTCATTAACTTAAATCCCCAATAAAAATCAAGACTTTAAATCTGTCAAATTAGATTTAACATATGAACTTCCACCAGTCAAGTGAGGCCGGGTACTCCGGGATGGTAAGCATCTCATGGTTTGCTACCCACACCCGCTACGTGTGGTATTATATTAAAAGAACATTGCACTATTGGGCGTCAAATATATCCAGGGTAATTTTGAATACAGATATATCATAGAATATTGTTATGGCGGTCATAAAACTTTTTAAAGGCCTTAAATCATATATGCCTGCAATATCCGAGAGTAAACCATTTACTTGTAAGCTTGCTTATGAAGGCCCTGTGACGGAAACAAAAACTGCTCTAGCCTATTAATTGTGATATGATTACACCGTAAGCCCCACAGCAGGCATAGAAAAAGAAAGTTGCCAATAGAAAAAAATTAAGGCATCACGTTTGTCATAGAGTTTCAAATGGATCCTTTTGTTGGCGTCATAATTGCGATGCAAGCATTAATATAAAGCATAACTTGAGTAATTAGTCGTACCTTTCATTTCAAGCTCACTGGGACAGATGACATAATCTGCAAATTAAAATTTAAGACAGATGTCATCTAATAATATGTATGTCATTGAATTAGGGTCTCCAAAAAATCCTATTGATACAAATAAAGATACAAATCAGCAAGTAATTATTCATAGTTCGTGTATAATGCCAAACGCAACAAATATTTTGTCTATCAAAAACTCTGTCATTTTGTTGATAGTATATTTGTTTGTTATCCGCATGGTGCTTGACGAAATAAGCAGAATCCCCCTTCTGCTCTAGATAATTGTATTGCCATTTTTCAAAAGAATGTATAAGTATCAGGGAAAAAAACATACTAATCCATATCCAAATCACAATCCAGAAAGAATGTAAAATCTTTGGAACTGACAAGTCAAGTTAGACACGTGAATTTCCACCAGGGAAATGCGGCCGGGTGCTTCGGAAGGGTAAGCATATCCTATTTAGCTAGCTACACTCGCAATGTTTGTAATCAAAATTGTGTGAAAGGAACATGAAATTATGGGACGCTAAATATATCCAGGGGAATCGTGGACACAGAGAAATCAAACTTATCAACAATACTGTGATGGTGGCAATAAATCTTTTTGAGGGCCTTGATAAGCCTAGGGTTGCAACATCTTTGAGTCAAGAACTTATTGTACAAAGTCCACGTAGTGGGAACAAGCTGTACAAAAGCGTATTAATTAGAATACAAATACACTATTAGCAGGAGACGCAGGTTTATTGCTACATAGAAAAAAGGATAGTTGACAAAACAAAATTGAAGACATCACGTTTGTCATAAAAAATTTCTAAACTGTATCTATATTTTCACTCTCAATATAAAGGCTCATAGTTATTCCCTCTGAACGATGCATTATATAGTCTTACATATGCCATTATTTATATATAACTTGCCTTTTTTCTTCAACAATTGTTTTAAATTATAAATTTTGTTTATATAACTTTTAATCTAATAGATGAAAAATTCTTAATTTTTCATTATAGATTGGAACAGTAAAATAATATTGTGGGTGAATATGTTCTGATAAAGTGAAAGATTACTTTTGTTACTTTTCCAGTTATTAACAGAGCTTATACACTGGCTACAGAGGCATTAGATGTAGGTCAACGATCCAGACGTTTTATCAATAAAATATAACAACATATTTATAATTAATATATTTTATTATTCTATATGAAAATACAAGTTGTATAATGTACCTGGAACAAGTTTTAAAAAATGCAAAAGAAATGAAAAAGTAAAACTTTTGAAAAACATTGGCGAAATCTTTAGTAATTAGATACAATATGATACAATTCCGATCTCACACTTTTCTGTTTAATATTTATTTTGCGGAAAATAGCGTATTTTAATCTTATTATTATCTGTTATTATCTAACTAATCTAGAAATATTTTAAGCATCATACACCGGTAGTTTGTAGATATGTAGATGTGTTGTTTATTATGCTTTTGTTCTGTGAATAATCATTTTTTATTAGTCCAAAATAATAACAAAACATAGAATAAACAGAAATGCGAATACATGTACCGCATCAAGTAAAACAACAATAAAACAAAATACCAATTTATTTTCAAATTACAATCCCAAAGTAAAACAAAAAGTTTTAAACAGACAAATCAAGTTAAACATGTCAGCTTACACCAGGTAGGTGAGACAGGAAGGGGCATTTAATAGTGGACAAGTAGATAAATATCTAAATTGCATATAATACCAGTGTTAAATTTACATCGAAGACCGTTTCGGAATACAATTTCTAATTTCTAATCTGTAGTTCTTGGACCAAAAATGTGAAAACAGAATTGTGTCAAGGAGTTAAAACAATATCCAAAAGGACCAAAACATATTAAACCAAACTAGGAAAATATTGTGATTGAGGGACTCGACCTTATTTTGTTTAAGATTTTCAGATATAAACTAGCAGCAAACTAAATACAAAGTATAAAATGTTTGATTTAGTGTCAATTGATTAAATTTAGATTTTCTGATCTTAGAATCAAATATAAACAAACAAGAGTTGAATGAAATTGCGATATAAGGTATTGCTGCAAAGTAATCAAATATCGAAGAGTATTTTCCAATACAATTCTTAGGCAATTTTATGAAACAACAAGACATGAATAATATCCTCATATAATTGTAGTTAACTGTGAACGTCACACTTTTCAACAACACAGAGTGAATAATTAAGTAAATTAATACCATGTACTTTAACCTTTTAAATTTAACCATGTGATAAAAAAACAAAATAACACTCAGCAGATATAATGAGTATATGATGATTTACGATATCATTTTTATTCCATTAGCAAACCCCTACGACAAAATACTCATCATTTGTAAAAAGCAATATCATTTCACGGACATTACCCTATTTTAATGAAGATATCAATTGTTTTATTCACAATGACAAAAGCAATTCCATCCATTAATGCTAAATAGATATATTTGTTTGTATTTTGTTGATCACGGAGTGATATTATTTTAATTATCACTCTATTGACAAGAAATAAAACTTCGGATATTAGATGAAAGTTACACAGAGTTCATAGACAAATTATGATGATGTTACTAAAAATACATTTCTATCTATGTAAATCATATGTTCAATAAATATACATATTGGACATTTAAAATAAAATTACTCATATCACCGACTTTTAAAACAATTGTATCAAAATACATTACATGTTTAAATAAAAAAATAAAATAAGTTGTTACGATGATCTACTTTTATGTTTTGTATATCCATACAGTAAAATGTATTTCGAAAGTTATAAACGTATATACAATATCAATAAAACATAAGAGAAATGTACTGATTTCATGGGAATAATTTTGCAACCTTACCTCGTTCTTAACGCCTAAAAATAAATCAAAGGTAAGTGAAGTCTATGATGTCTAGACAGAAATTTGAATATGCAATGACAGTAGAATGGACACATACATTTTATAACGGATTTAACGAACTCCACAACTTTCGTCATACGTGTATTACTTGTCTACCTGGTCTTTTTTGCATTATAATTTCCAAACGCACTGTGATACACATCTGCATCGTAAAATATTTTAGTTTGTTTAAAATGTCATTTTCTATGCTAGGAATGTTTGCTTCCTAATATTATAAGGATATCCAGAACAGTTTAAAAAAAAAACCGAGTACGAATTTTTAGGAGCGATAAACAACGACATTTAGCGACTTAAGATGTGGAAATAAACTAAAGCAAAGAAATAGCGTTTAGCTGAGTGATTCAGGTTTAATGTTCCGGCTACGAATCACTGAAGTCTATCACGATCTAATACTAATATAATATAGTATAAGAAAAGTGTCTGTTTGATGACTGAAGATCATAAGCTGAGTTGAGCAATTGTGCTGAATGTCCCAGTCCATAATATTTCGCTTATATCGAGACGCCGCCAGCTAAAAGCAAAGGCGCAGAAATTTGCTTGTGCGTTGCGCTGATGGCATTATACAGCAGGATTCTTTAGCGTTTACTTTAAGTTCCTATCCGAAAGAACCATGCCATTCATTTCGTAATGCCGAGTGCTTGGCGAGAGAACAATCACTATCCATTTTCAAGTCTTGGGTCAGACCCAACCAGGGATCGATCCCAAAACCTTCCATTAAAGAAAAGAGTACTCTACCAATTGAGCTACTGCAGTGGTATTGTCTCCTTGAGGTATTTAAATAAAAATGAAGGATTCTGATTTGCAGCTTTTTCATGCTTAATGTAAATGGAATTTAGCTTAATTTTTGTCTTATATTTAATGATCTTTTTTAAAATGCTCACATATTTAAACTTTTTTCCAAGTTTGAATATTTCTCTCTTAGTCAAATAGGGTTTCGTTTAATGAAACTTTAGGAATGATATAAGTATTAAAACCATACGTTCCATAGATGGTTATTTTTTCCAATGATCGTCAAAGCTTTTTAGTCAAGGCGACAGAAAAAAGTAATTGTCTCTAATTACTGAATTATTTACCTTAAAGGTGTTGTACATTTATTTTATTATTTCATCATAACACTTTATTGTCGTTATTTATTGTAATAATTTTATTCATAAAATAATATTTTAGGCAACAGAACAAGATGGTCAGATAAACGAAAGCATTTAATTAGGTACAGTAGAGAATTTTGCTATTTACTGGTCTGAATTTGACTACAATAACAATGTTAAGTCTCATTTAAAATGGACCATTTGATAATATATAGAATGAAATATACTAATAATATATTCATTGGTTTTGTTTCCAAGGGGGAATTAATGGGCGAGTATTTGGTTGGTTGGTTGATTGGTTAAATGTTGCTTAACGTCGCATCAGCAATTATTTAACTATTCGCAACGATAACTATTTTAATAATCTCTATGAGTTATTCTATGAACAAGTTTGTGTATGCATGTGAAATGTGAGTTTGTTGTATGATCTGCCTTACTAGCACGCACTCAGAGCGACTTTAACGTGCTAGCTCTCAGTCAGTACGCTGCAGACAAGCCTACTGATACCAGGTGAACCAGTAAAGACCAAAGGCAAGGAAAATTCACTTTCTCATAATTGGTCTGAGCGGGGATCGAATTTACAGCGGTAAGAGACCCTGGATTTGTAGACTGACGACTTATCCATTAGGCCGCTGCGGCCTCGGCCGAGTATTTGGAATCACAGAGTCTCTCACCGGCAAGGTTGTATACCGATAGGATAGATCCTAGTGTAAGAACGTTTGTCAGTTCACATGCCATAGGTCGGAGATTTTCATAGAACAGTCTAATTTCCGCCGCTTTAAGTAACAAAATAATTTTTAGCTTATAATCGGCATCTAAAGGATAATTTGAAATAAATGTCAACATCATGTTTCAATTAACTTTACTTCATTGAGTTAATTAACTGTACTTGATTGTGTATTGTTGTTGTGTATTATCACGTCTTATTTAGAATTTCGGTTACTTATTTGTATCGTAAAGTGTTACTACATATGATTGAAAATCGATATATTTAAAAACTTCCTGTTTACGTGAAAGATCTTCTTGCAATATTAATACATGTAAGGTTAAAATCCGATCAAGTTGAAAATGTAGCCTGTCTTCGTAAAAAGATCAAACGGATAACGAAAGACACATGGCTTGTACATGTAATTATTTAAAGATCGCGATCAGATTAATTATAAGATTACTTATATTTCAATAAACAGGTTAAACATTATATGAATAACTTAATATTTTTAGTGGTAAAAAGTGTACTTGGAGACAATCGGACCAAGAGGAGGATAAAAACTAGCAAGATAGAAATATTAAAATGGATCAACTCCTTAGCAACAGCAAAAAGAAGGGTTACCCCTAGCAAGGTAAAAATAGAAACAATTTGGGATCATCTCCTTATAAACAGCTAAAACAAGAAAAAAGTTAAGCCTTATACGATAATAAAAAGACAAATTTAGATAAACTCCCATATATTGATAGACACTGGATTTAATGGTAAATGTGTCACATTGATGTGTTTATATACCTATATAATGGTTATTAATTATACACTTTATTTACAACTATCGTGGTACATAGGCCGTGAATTAAAAATACAAATTGTTTTGATCAAATGATGAACCAACAACTATTTATAATTTGGAGCACCTTATCTAAAAGCAAAATGTTTTATGTAATTAAATTTCGATCATGAAAACCAAATTAATAACATTAAATTATTTCTAAAAACAAGTAGATAACATCATATTTCGAAGTATCAATTGGTTTTCACAAAACGTAAAAAAAGTTTTGTGTATTATACCAAACGTTTCATGGTATACATAAATACACGGATTTTGCAAATTGCATCTGAATGTCACTTGTCAAATACAGTATCGTTCAACAACACGCCAGAGTAGCATACATGACAAAAATATATCAAAACGCTAGAAGCAAAATATTAAAAAACACCAAGTGTAGAATATATGGAACGCAAGAGCTAAATAATTATACAAAATAATTAGAGCAAAGTTTAATAGAAACACCAAGTGCGCAATATACGAAACAGAAATATACAGAAACGCTAAGACCAAAGTATACGGAAATACCAAGGAAACATTTATAGAAACGCATGAGAAAATACCATGAGCATGTTATAAAACAAACATCAAGAACAAAATATACAAAAATACTAAGAGCAGATAATACAAAATCACAAAAATATAAAGAAAAAACAACAACAAAGAATATGAAAACACTGGGGTAAAATAAATAAGACAGACAGGACAGAAGATCAGCAGTATTGGTATTCATACCACAAGAAGTGACTATGATGTGAATGAAAGTCTTCCTACTAACACATCAACGTTATCTGATATAAAGACTAAATACGTGTTAAGTAAATAGATTTGATTATGCAGTGTTCTTCACAAAATTACTGCTCAATACAAGGTTGTTAGGTCGATTATTGACTAGCCTTTTACATAGGTTTCTATTATTTACTCGTTCTTTGTAACTATATTTTTCTGATTTATCTCTAGATATACACGTTTGTATATATTTTTTAAAATGAATATAAAGTGAATTGTACGATTACTCTGTCTTGATCCTCTATTCGCACTTAACTGCTTGTATTAAGCGTTTTTCGAAAAAACACCTAGATCATTAAAAGTCCAGAGGGCTGATACATATACCAAATCTCGTTGTAAACCTAAACTATAATACCACACCTTAGGATTTCACAAACGTTATGAGGTTTCATTGCTGCAAAATAGTTTCTATTGAAGACTTAAACGTTTTCTATGTTGAAACATTCAGTAGTACATATTTGAAATCATGCAACATTGTGTGAATGGAAAACTACTAGAATATATTCTTCGCCGCCTTGTATGGGTTCAGGTCAGGCGATATTGAAGTGGTTTAAGCTATCAGGGTAAAGATTCAAGATGTGTGTATAAGATAAGAAATTATGGTTTTAGAAATGGTTACTATATTTAGAAATTAATATCTATATCTGGACGTTTTATAGTTGTAATTATCATCATCTGTATCATCAACAAGGTCGGTTAGACAAGAGACAGTAAAACCAGCCATTAATTGACGACCGTGTACTTTGTAAGTTTATTATATACAACTCTCCATAAACTTACTACTTTATATAGATTACAGATATTAATATACCAATAATGATACTGCAATGGCTAATATCTGTCGGTTTGAGTCTTCCAAAAATACTTAACTACAGTAAAGTATATTTTCGTAGAGCCATCTCTCACCCAAAGTAGGTTTATACGGTCTAAAAATTGTATAACTTTTCCCACTGGCTTCTTATTTGAGCTACTCTTGGCTATATCGCTAATTGGTTATTGCCAAG
This sequence comes from Anadara kagoshimensis, assembly GCA_021292105.1. Taxonomy (NCBI): domain Eukaryota; kingdom Metazoa; phylum Mollusca; class Bivalvia; order Arcoida; family Arcidae; genus Anadara; species Anadara kagoshimensis. Next base: position 48,595,472 of record CM037858.1, read on the forward strand.
CACTTGTTATTCGATTTGGCTTCGAATGGTTATTATTATATAGTTTTAAGTTTCGATATTCTATTTCAAACCCTGATACTGTATAAGCGATATGTACATTTATAGAAATTAAATGAGATTGTAAACAAATTTATTAATTCTACAGCACATATAATATATCACAGAGATATATATCAAGAGAAGAGCAGTTAGGTATTGTAAAGGATATTGTTTTTTGGTTTTCAAACTGTATTCCAACCTCATTTCAAAGGCGGAAATATTGTTCTATGAATGTATTATTACGTGAGCAGCTAAAGAAGCAACATACCTATGTTTTTATATCTACACGAGGAGTGTATGCAAGTCGTGACTGCAAATTTCTTCTAATAAACCTGTTTTTCTACTGACGGTGTATTTTTCACAATTAATAAGCTCTTGTAGAGCTTTCCCGCTACGGGAACTTATTACAACGAAGCAGACCGATTATAAAGAAATTATTGACCCAAGGATATTGCAAGCTTACGCTTATCAAAAACCAACAAAAAGTTAAATAGCCGTCATCACAGTATTATTGATAAGTACGATGTCTTTGTGTCCAGGATTGCCACGGATAAATTTGACGTCACATTCTTCATGATCCTTTCGCTCATAATTCTGATTACACACGTAGCGGGTGAAGCTAGCTATATAGGAAGTTCTTACACTTTCGGAGCATCCAGCTTCATTTCCCTGGTGGAGGTTCACTTTACTTTGTTCTAGGATTTTGACATGGAATATTATGTTTGTTTTTAATCTCATGTTATGTATTTGCCAGTCGTGATTGCAAATTTCATCCCATGTCATCAAACTAACAATTGAAAACTACATATGTTGTTTATTACTCTAACTTGTGCATGCCGCTTTAATCATTTTAATTTCTTTGTCTCGCTGTTTTTCACAATGCAAGCCTTCGTTTAATTGCAGATAACGTTTTTTTACTCATTATGTTGCAAGTTTAATGTTGCTTTTGTGTAAGACTATAACGCCAAATATGTGTTTTAACACTAAAGCACATAAAATATCACTCACAAGGGATACCAGCATGCATTCTGAAATATACCACCTATGGTTTGGAATTGCAACTGTCAAGTCTACCTTACTCATCAATTGTATATGGCTTCGATTCACAGTTGTTGGATTCTGTGTTGTTCTCATAAATAGACACATGTTTTTAAATAAAATAAAACATGGATGGTATCAATCAAAAACGAAATGAATCGAGAGAGAAACAGTAAAATGATACTATGATTCGAAAAATATTCCCATTAAACAATAGGATTCACCTAGTTTAGATGTCTATAAACATTTCAATTCTGGTATATAAACGTCATTATGGAAGATTCTGTGACTTTATCAGTACCAGAAGTTCATTCATTCATTAAATTTGTTCAGTACCTAATATTCTTTTGCATTTTATTATTCCCTCGCTTTTATTAAAATGCATTTACCATTATTGGGCTTTTTCAGCCCTGTGGTAAGCTAAGTTTTTATAAAATACTCACCAGACATTATTATATTTATTAAAACATACAAGAATACAAGATCATTTAATGTGTATTGGTGTACAGTGGATATATTTCACCCGAGGGGTCATTATTTCGTGAGAGACACCTGATTTTCAGAGTCCTTGACACCAAAATATGATCATGAAGACACGTGATATCTACATCTTACATATCATTTATATGGATAATAATTTTTCTCTTCACGATTTTGAATTTTCTATCTTACATTTCATAAAAAATTAACAAAATGTTACAAAAAAACATACACATATGAGTATTTTGTACATCATAATTTTTTTGTTCAATCAAGCAATCAATATTTACACATCGTCAACTGGAATCAATGCTGGATAAAAAGAAAGTAGAATGTCATATATAGGTCATATTTACAAAAACACGAAGTTCCGGTTCAGTCACAATGGTTTCCTTACACAATCTTTTCGATCTTACAATAATTTCATAGATAGGGCTGAAAGTACAGGTTATATATCATATGGTTACCTTTTGAATGGATAGTTGTCGTATTACATTAAGAGTCTTTCACTTTCGAGGCGATCAGTTATGATATTATAAAAGAAATCCCTGATGACAAACGAAAGGGTTTTCGACAGACGAGCTGACAACCTTCGGGTATCGAATTTTGAAACAAAAAGTACGATTTGATTTCTCTTGGTTATGAACCAATTATTTAGAGAAATGTTTATGTTAAGAATTTGCTTTGAATCAATGCTGTTGTGTTGTACTTTGCTCGCTTAATCACATTAAATATACAGATTTAGAAGTCCAAGACACGTTTTTATTTTTTAAATACATTATCTTTAGCCATAGACAAAATATGGTAGTCCATTAGTACATATACAGACGGAAATCGTTTAGTTAATTTTGAGTATCCTATCCCTATAGATTCATTAGAGATTTAATAGTGACCGACATGATGAAGATCTCAAATCGTATTTTTCTGAACTTAATGTTAAAATATGGAATATGACAATTGTTTGAATTTTTTGTTTAGAACTTTCACATGATTCTACAGATTTTCGGATTTCAATTTCTACAAGTAATAAAGAACAAACATACAGATATATGTTCGAATCATAATCCCAACAGCAAAGTGAACATTTTGAAACTGTAAATTATGTAAAACCTGGAATTGACGCCGAGTGCTCCGGAAAATTGAATACCTTATGCCTGCCTTATTATTGTAACACCAAAATTCAGAATGTAAAGAGCACAAGACGATGACGCGTTATATAAAACCAAGGTAACTCTGGATATAGTAAAATCATATAATAAACAATATGCTGAAACGTAACATGTTTTCATGTTTTGAGGTCAATAACGTTCTCTCTTTTTGGATCTCAGATTAAATGTTTTTATAAAACTCTGAAATATCTCAAGCTGTAACAATAGACCTAGAGTTACATTTGTTAACTACATTTACAACATTTCCTTTGATCAATTGATGCCGTTTCCTGTTATCACTGAGGGGTATTGTCCAATGGTTCTAAAACACGCGAGATCTAATTAACTAATAATTTTTTCACTATTGAAAAATCATCTGATATGTATGTTATATTCTCTATGTGCGGGCTTTGTGGCCTCTTACAGTTCATCAACACATTTATAATAACATATTGTTTGTCATTGTACTTGTGTCCATCTGAATTTGTTTGTTTAATGAACAATCATTTCAATGTGCTTTTATAGTGTGTCAAGTTTGACCTGCCCGTTTGACCTTTATTTTGAATATTGGATTGGGTTAAAAGACTGTATGTTTCATTGCCATAACCATCCAGTATCCAATATTGCTACCATCTACCAGTAAATTAACATGTATTCCCTACTTAACATAATGGATATGTCTGTTTGAATATTTAAAGTAAAGATCAAACGGCCAGGTCAAAGTTTGCGCACCTTACTTTGATCTTGTTTTTCTTTCGCTCATCTTTCGTTTGTGTTTCTGTTTAGATTGACTGATTTCAACTAAAAGTTGGTTTATCAGAAACATCATTTGGGTGATAGATGTATGACTTGGAGGTTTCATCTACCATTGATTATAGTCATACCTGACTAAGTTGTAATCATTTAATGTTGTACATGTAAATAAAACAAAACATAAAACTTCACAATTGCAATTTCTGATTCTGTTTATTAGCCAAAAATAAATTCATTTTCAATCTGATCTCACAAAATGGCAACATCAAAAATTGGTATAGAACAAAGTCTTGCATTACCCATTGTTTTTAAACAAAGAAAGAAGGTTATAAAAAATTAGCTTAGCAGACCGTGCCACACAAATATATTTATTAAAACCTTTATCAGCTACAAAAACGTATTTCTTTAGACTAAACCAGATCTACATGCAAATAGTGACGTAAAATTTAGCTGTTTACAAACCTCAACTTCCATTTTCACCATGCAGTGTGTTGAAATCCTAGTACATTGTTTATCAATACATGATCAAAAACTAAATAAAGGGCATATGTTCGTTACCGATTTTTCTTATCCAATAATTGGATATGCAATTTTTTATTAAACAAAAATCCGTATTTAATGATGTTTCTTAGTTAAAAAGTACTCCATGATAACCAATGATAAAAATTGAATGTATCTATTCTTACACAAGATTACAGACATCTTTATGTCAGTAACGTGGGCATTCTCTAGATAAAATACGAGCACAAGGCTACCTTGATACATTCATTTTAACATAAACCTATATCGTTTATGACCAGACAACTTTCTTGTATATTTGCGGATTGTAATTAGTTACACAGCATCAGGCCCTCCATAACAGTTTCTTTAGGACAAAAATACAGTCCATCATCAAGTTAAAGTATGCAAAACTAATTACGAAAACATACTGTATTATCGAAACAATTGTCTTAGATCCATTACACTATTTGTGATTCTTCAAATATAAGCTGTTATTATTACTTAGCCTTGTTTTATATTTCAGCAATAGACGACCGTTTTGGAATAACGTTTCTCATCAATAATGTTCAACTAAAAGCTGGCTTATCAGAAATATCATTCTGAATTATTATAGATTGATGACATTTAAATGTGCTTTTATAGTGTGTCAAGTTTGACCTGGCCGTTTGACCCTTATTTGAATATTAGATTGTGTGCTTTAGGATCGACAGCATGTTTTATATTGCCATAACCATCCAGTATCCAATTTTGCTACCACCTACCAATATATTAACTTGCATTCCCTAGATTACGCAATGGATATATCTGTTCGAATATTCAAACTAAAACTCAAACGGCTAGGTCAATCTTGGCGCACCTTTCTTTGATTTTGTTTTTCCCTCATGTGTTGTTTTGTGTGAGTGTTTACATTGACTAAGTACATGGTTTCAATTAAATTCTTGTTTATTAGGAATATCATTCTGAATGATTGATGGATTTATGACTTGGAGGTTTTATCTACCATTGATAATAGTCATACCTGACCAAGTGGTAACCATTAATGCTTGTACGTGTAAAGAAAACAAAACATAAAACTTCACAATTGCAATTTCTGATTCTGTTTATTAGCCAAAAATAAATTCATTTTCAATCTGATCTCTCAAAAACTGTTATGGAAACAACGTCTTGCATTACCCATTGTTATAAAACAAAGAAAGAAGGTTATGAAAAATAAGTGTATCAGACCGTGCCACAAAGATATTTATTAAAACCTTTATCAGCTACAAAAACGTATTTCGGTAGACCATACCCAATCTACATGCAACTAGTGATGTAAAAGTTAGCTGTTTACAAACTTCAACGCCCATTTTCACCATGTTTGTTGAAATCTTAGTATATCAATACATGATCAAAAACTAAATGAAGAGCATATATTCGTTACCGATTTTTTCTTATCCAATAATTGGCAATGCAATTTTTTTTAAATCCGTATTTATTTTTTTTCTTAGTTTAAAATTAATCCATGATAGCCAAAGGTAAAAATTTAATGTACCTATGCTTATACAAAATAAAAGACATCTTTATGTCAGTAACGTGGGCATTCTTCAGATAAAATACGATAAAAGGCTACCTTGATACATTCTTTTAAAACATAACCTATATTGTTTATGATCAGACCACGTTCTGATACTTACGACTGTGATTAGTTACAGAGCATTAGGTCCGCTATAACAATTTCTTTAGGACAAAGATACAGTGCACCATCAAGATAAGTTACGCAACACTAATCACGAACATTGATATCAAAACCGTTTTAGCTCCTTGACCAACTTCAATATTAGTGATTACGTGAATATAAGCTGTTATTATTATTAAACATGGCTTCATATTTCAGTAACAGACGACCGTTTTGAAATAATGTTTCTCATCAATAGTGTTCCGATTTTTAATATATATATATATATATTATATATTATATATATATATATATATATATATATATATATCATTCATATTTTTATTTTTTCAAAGACGTACTCATTTGAAAAAAGTACATTACAATCAAAGCACATTTCCTTGTCTGAAATCAAATAACTTAAACTAAGCAACAGAAAGAGATTCTAAACCAAAGCATTTAAAGTAAAAGGAGAAAGGGAGAATAGAGTATCATGTACACAGGTAATCATTGTTTTACAAAATTAAATGAAACCTTTTCTAAGCATTTATTTTTTATCAGTTTAAATGTTACGAAAAGTAAACGATCTATAAGTATTTAAGAATACCTTTTTACAAAAGTAAAAGAGAATACTGAGGAATGACGCACGCAAGGTGAATTAGAGATGTAAATCATTTTGCTGTATCAGATATCATGCAGAATTGCACATTTTCTTAGTGATCTAAAGATAAGGTAAATGCAGTATCGCATTTTATGTGTAACTTCATTTTTGGGCTTCATCGTTTATTCTACTTGTAACAGCATATTGTTTTTTCTCAATTTATTTTCATTATGCATCACTAGTTGAAGGTTTTGGAAAACATTTTTTCATCAGTATTCATTCGAGAACAATTGTGGAATCCAGATGTCAAAATAAACAAAAAATGAAGAAGGACCAAAATGTATTTTGCCAAATACACCTAAGGCAACCTTTATATTATCAACAAAAGCTTAGATTTTTAGAATTTTTAAATTACAGAAGTAGATTATTTTTATAGAATTGTTTAACTGTCAATTCAATGTATTGTCTCTTGGGTTCTCATTCGGTTCAACAGTATGTATTTGATTTGACATCAAATATCGTCATTTAACAAAATTCAACACGAACATACAGAATAATCATTCAGTACCAATCCTATATTGATAATTATAATTAAAACAGTTATCTAATGCAATAAATAAAGCTTTAATTCAATATTTCAAAAATGGATGTTAGCGAATTAAGAAAATAACAAATAGTTTAACGTATTTTTCAAATGTTGACATGGAGGTGACTCGTTAAGTGTTTTTCCGATTATTAAATTTCCAAATCGCGCCTTCAACAATGATCCAGAAGAACGATTTCCCTTGAATAGTAGATATAATTATTCATCACATTCAAATTATTTTTTCAACGCATCAATTAAATGTTATTTCAAAAATTACTTCTTTAAAAAGATTAACTAAAGTGTCATGCAAATGTTTTTTTTTTTTTTACCCATGACTATCATTCATGCGCTATTTATCATAACGTTTACCATTTTTATTTTCATATTTGTCATTTAGATTGTATATTATAAATATTTGACTGCAGAAATCGAAATTGGGATTCATCAGCTAAAAATACAAATGTTTTATTTTCCAAACATGTTCAATTATTAATATTTACAATAGGAGTTGACCTTTTCTAGATGAACTCGTTTTTTTTGTTAGCATTCAATCGCTCATTAATACGGTGTGGGTCACGACCTCTGATGACGTAACGTTTAACTATCCGATAACATCATAGAATATCATTTTGTTTGATTGGTCAGAATTCTAACCTAGTTTTGACGTGTCTATCCTCATTTGAAAAAAGGCTTTTCATCAACCCAACATGTTTGTCGGAATCTTGGATAAAATAAATAATTGTAGCGATATTCGAAGTTTCTATCATGAACAATTATTTTTTTGATTGTAAATATAAGAAATGGCATTCTATTTGAGCGTATTCATTCGGTATTATGAATGAGAGTCAGGAAAAGTATATTTAACATAATCTGCTTTGCAGTTCATTCAATATGCTATTCCTGACTCTCATTCATAATACCGAATGAATATACTCAAATAGAATGTTATTTCTTAAATAAACGCTATTTATTATTCTATAGGTATAAGATATTAAATGTTTGATTTAGAACAAAATGATTTAAAAGCGAAAAACATGTTTTCAACATCTAAAAGATAATAAAGTAATTTGTAATCTAAAGGGGTATACCTTGGACAAAATCAAACAACAAAAGTCAAGGAAAGACACTGCAAATCAAAACAAGGAAAATACAAAAATATATTCAATTTGGTATTGTAAAGCTTTGGACAGGCACTAGATTTTATATCCAACGATGCGAGACAGGTTTTGAAACTATTTGATATATCAGAATCAAGTTTCTTGAACAAATCATATGCACTGATTGTAATAAATTAAGCTGCACAGAAACAGCATTAATATTCCATCCATTGCTTTAAAATTCAGATTGTACAATAATTTATCTACAGCTACTAATTTCATTTGACCAAAACACAAATAGGTTAAAGTAGAAAAAAGGTTGTAATAACAAGATTTAAGATGTAAAAGAAATAATAACAATAATATATATTTATAACAATGGTAAACACCGAGTAAAATAATATAAACAAATTCAATTATACCAAACTATGACCAAATTACAATATTAAAGCAAAGTAAAAACTTTGAAATTACGTTAAACACGATGACATCCACCAGAAATGTGATGCCGGGTGCTTCTGAAGGACAAGCACTTCTTGTTTAGTTAACTATACCAATGGGACGTCAAATATATCCACGGTACTTTTGGATACAGAGACACCATACTACCATATAATCGTTAATAAAAAAGAAATTGCTGAACAGTTAGGCTCATAAAGAAGAAGGTTGCTGTTTTGGAAAGAAATAAAGACGTGTCTTTATGTCACACTGGCGATTGCAAAAAGAAGGTTTTTCGGGGGAAAATCATAAGATTTGAAATGTCGTTTTCCTGGCACGGGCTAGATTTTATGTTAACTCCAAATGTTTTCTGTCTACGTTTCATCCCCGTCTACATAGTGAACAAGAACATGTCAATGCTGACTTAAATACTACTTCTTTTGTTCCACCAACACAACGCACCTTTACTGTTACCTTCAATAAAAAGAAGTATTAAAAATGTATTATATCGACCATCTAGTTTAACAAAGTATAAATAAATAAAAAAAAAACAGTCCAATGTTTCAACCTCAATCCCAAAAGGTCAAAAATTTGAAAGTGGCAATTTAAGCAATACACGTGAAATTCAATAAAGGGACGTGAAGCTGTTTTCTTTTTATGAGAAAGAACTTTCTGTTTAGCAAGCTACACTCTCACTCTTATCCTCTACGAAAAACGGTAAATTTTACTCTACGGGTTTTAATCAAATTTAAGAATAAAAGCAAATGTTCAGTTTTCATTGCAAATGTACAAGTTACGATGTTATTTTATGTATGTTTACTTACAGACTGAACCACAAACATAACGACCCATGTAAGCAAAGTTACTACGTAATATCACTAACAAGGAAGTAGCATATTCTACCAGTTATATAAATAATGCAAGTTGACATCGTATCAGTGTTAAACGTATATTGCATAATATATTCGATCTCTCCTGTTACGAATATCAGCCACGAAAGCGAGATGTCAACAGCCTGGTCAAATATAAGACTTTAAAATTATACTGCTTCCTCGCTTAGCGCTCAGTATAAACAGTACAGGGTATCGACTTGTTTACTTGGTGAAAGCACTGGGGTATGGTTGGCTTCGCGAACTGACTCTGTGACCTAGTATTATAAAGTACAAGGCAGACAATAAACAACACTCGCAGATTTTGCGCATACATTAATTAAAATAATAAACTTTCTCTCGTCGCGAACAGCTGACAAATTGCTGAAGCGTCGTTAAAAACATTACAGCAAGACTTTTAAAAGATAACAATTACTTACATCGTGTGTTTCCTCAATGCTGCAGCAGTCTGCTCTCGATGTTATTATAAATTGTGGGTTATTGTCCCTAGTCTCTGGAGGTGACGGTATAGCGTATGAAGTACAATATCCTCTACAAGCATTTGTTGTAATGTTAAATTCTAGGCAGCCTGGTATCCGAACTGGTCTTTCAAAACCTGGATTATAAACACAAAAAAAAACAAAATAATAATAATAATAATTTTAAAAAATTCAGACAATGAAACTTTTCCTTATATTTACATTCATAATACATGAGGATGTGTCCTTTGTCGGGATAAGTGCCAAACATTCAGCATCTTTGTAGCACTAGACGGCTGTTTCGAAATTAAATTCCTCATCAGTGGTGCCCGAAATCAAAATAGTTTTAGATGTTGGAAAAAGACATTTAATATTTAATATTTAAGCAAATAATTTCCATGAACAATCTTTATCTGACAATACTATATTTTCCTCCTGATACAGAAGGGCCACTTCCTTGTATCTCAACAAACTATTCAATTTTACTAGTTAAGATTGAATATCAAAAACAAACATACTAATCGATTTCCGAATCACAATCCAGAAACAAAGTAAAAACTTTGGAACTGACAAGTTAGGTTAGACACGTGAACTTCCACAAGGGAAGTGAGGCCGGGTGCTCCGGAAGGGTAAGCACCTCCTGTTTAGCTAGCTACACCCGCCACGTGTGTAATCAAAATTGTGTGAAAGGAACATGGAACTATGAGACGTCAAATATCTCCGGCAATCCTGGACACAGATAAATTAAACTTATCAACAATACTGTGATGACGGCCATAAAACTTTTTTTGAGGGCCTTGATAAGCATAGGCTTGCAATATCCCTGAGTCAACAATTTATTTGCAAGCAGCCTACTTCGTTGTACAAAGTCCCCGTAGTGGGAACAAGCTCTACTACCATAGCGTATTACTTGGGAAACAAATACACCATAAGCAGGAGAAGCAGGTATATTGCTGCATAAAAAAGGAAAATTGACAATAGAAAAATTGAAGTCATCACGTTTGTCATAAAGTTTCAAATGTAGCCTTTCCTGTGCGTCATAATTCAGGCATAAGTCTAAATATGAAGCAGATGCTAACCGATGATCCTGCAGGCATTTTACTTTCTTGTGTCTCTATATATTGAGCCTGTATACTCCTTACCAAACTTACCAAAATCAAGATTTCATAGATTGAAAAAAAATTACTACCGATTTGAGACCTTTTTTCAAAAAGATAAAGGGAAACTAACATAAGCAAAATATATCATTCATATACACAATATCATACAAATATACTTGATTTTTAATGAATAGGTGTTTATATTGATTACATATTTATATTCTTAAGAAGCCTTATCAAAATAAATAAATAACATTTCTATTTCACCTGAGATCGATCATTAAAAGAGTAAAGCCTTGTTATGAAGGTTTTAATTAATATAGGGTTTTTTCAACCCTTGAAATTTTTGTGCTTAAATCGTTATCAAAGGCACATGCCTAAAAAAACATGTCTATTGTCTATTCATCATACCCTATATCTTTAACCAAGAAGTTAATCAATGCGGTTGCAGAAAACAATATAGCATCACACAATGTTGAAAACTTTCATTGTATATATCTTTTATCAAAAAAAATATTTTGAGATCAGCTCAATGTCATCCGAATCCTTTTCAGTTATTCTATGTGGGGATTTACTGATAAAATTATTTATCCTCGTCTACTGTGCCAAAGTAGTATGTAACATGGTGTACAGACTGCATTTTATTGCCTGTAAAACTTGGATGTAGCAACGAAACAAGATTCTTACAAATAAATAGTTGACGCAAGAAAATTTAAGCATTGACTGATCAATGCCCTCAAGACGTTTTATTGCCGTCATTACAAAATCGTATAAATTAAAAACATCATACCAATCCATGTACGAATCACAATCCCGGAGCAAAGTAAAATCTTCAAAAATGACAAGTAAGGTTATACACGTGAACTTTCAGCAGGAAAGTGAGACTGGGTGGGTGCTCCGGAAAGGTAAGCCCCTCCTGTTAGCTAGCTACAACCGTCATGTGTATAATCAAAATTCTGTGATAAGAACATAAGCATGATGTCGCTGTTTTCAAAGTAACAGTGGATATATGTAACGTTTCTTAATTTCATTCTTTCAATTCTCAATTTTGATTATATACGCGGTAGGAGTGGCTAACTTGGCGTTGGTTGTTTGCCTTTCCTGAACATCCGATTATTCCCTAGATTAAAGTTCACGTGTTTAGTTTAAACTGCCATTTCAAAGTTTTTACTTCGATTTGGGATTGTGTTTTGCCTACGATCGGTATGGGTTTTTGGTTTTTTTGTATGTTTGTTGTTTTATTTATTTATTTATTTATTTATTTATTTTGTTTGATGACTTAGGAACAAGCTAAAAGAAAAAAAACGCAATCATTAGATAATATTTAATCAATTTGCTTCGATCTATCAAACATATATCAGAACGTTTATAATGGATCAAATGTGTTGTTTTTAAGGGGGAGAGCTTTTTCTGGGTTGTATTAAAGGCAAAAATCACAATACTTTTGAAGACGCTGTATGATTTAATTAAAAACAGATAACGTTTGCTGATATCGACGGCAGAGAAAAATTATTTACGTATTTTTCAAGTATTATTACGTTTATTGAAGTAAAAGTATGATAAACAAACACCAAACAGCTTCCATTCATTCTTAACTTTGATAAATGTGGTTGGAGAATCTAGCAAAACAGGAAGTGAGGTCATCATTCCAGAACACCGTGTTCACGTGCTAAATTTATTTTCCAAGTATTGGATTTTTTACTTTTCTTTTGGATTTGGATTTTGACATGGATAGGCATGTGTGTTTTGATAACAACAAAATTCATTTTTATCTTTGAATGGTAATCACAATGAATATAAAATCAGCTGAGAAAAAAGCCTTTTTTCTAAAAAAAAAAATTGTAAAACAAATGGAAAAGAATACACAACAATTTTTTTTGTTAAAAACGCAATGTAACAATAAAGGAAAATGGAACCTTTGAAAGATTAAAAGATAGTGTTATCAAACGTCTCTTCAATATCCAACTCGGCTGTATACAATAGACATCAAAGTTGAAATCAGAATCAACAAAACCTAATGGGGATTAACTCTTAAAAGTATTTTCATTGGAACCAACTATTTGTGGATATAAATCCTGTCCATGCCCCCATGTGTATCTACAAAAATATTAAAATATTGATAAACTGTTAAAATATAAAATTGTTTAAACTCCTGAGTTGTTTGATCAAAGATCGGATTTGTTTTATCTAAGATTAAGTGTTTGAAATCATAAACATCATTTTCACTCCTGAGAATATTTATCCAACTAAAGACTATGGCATCCATTCACTTTTTACATCTCTTTGAACACTATACTGCATCTTTATTTCTTTGAGCCTTCACGTGTTTCTATACTTCAAAGTTTGATTAATGGAATTCCACAGAGATAGAATCTAAGCATAGCTTATTTTATAAAGCTATGTTAGGTAAGTTGAAATCCATTGTAAATGAGATTGATCAAACTTTAGATTACTAAGATTCTAAGTATATCAAAGTATAATTCTAGATCTGATATTCTCTTTAAAAATAAATTAAAATGCTTTCTAGGACAACGTCTACAATTTCCCTAATTGGAACCTTATCCAAATGTGTGCAATCGAAAATTTTTCCAAAAAGATGAATTAATATAAATATGCGAGGTCTAGCAGTTCTGTAATCAGGAGAAATAGTATCTGTCACGTGATTTTTTTAGATGAAAAAATGACGAATTATAAAAATTGTTGAATAGCTTGTGGCCATTATGAAGTTCTACATTTCCTATTGCTTCTAACCTAACAGATAATGAGCCTGTGAACAAATATCTATAAATTTACTTTAACTGTACGCTAGTAAAAACAAACATATGCGTAATACATATGTTTGTGATCTGAGTAGCACTTGCACCTATATGTACCATCACCATATTGTTCACAAGTAATATACCCCTGTATCCAAAGTTCCGCATGTCATAGTTCAAGGCACATAGTACCATATTCCTTTTGTTCTCAATTTTAAATACACCTGTGGCTACTAGCTAATCTAGAATCGCATGTACCTGATCCAACATTCATGCTGAAAAGTCATGTTCTTAATTTTTCATTTTCACATGTTTTTACTTTGCTTTGTTATTGTATTTTACTCATGGATTGATATGTTTGAATTTGATTATTGGTCTAAAAAATTAAATGGAAACGATTTTGTCCAATTTTTATCCATAAAACAAATTGACAGAATTTCTCATCAACCGATTGTAAATAAACTTTTGCCTTTGAAAACATAAACATAACAGATGTCACAAGTATTTAATTTCAAATTATATTACTTGCACACTGTCATCTAATAAAGAAATGTATTAACCTACAATTATAAAGCATTTGGTATCATAAGAAGTTTTTAAGAGGAGTTAAGCTATTAAAATGTTCCGTTGTGTTAAATGTAAAACATCACACTGATATATCAATTCAAATGTACTGGGACTGCACATGGTGTGTAATTTAAGTTGTTTCTCTCGCAACATTTGTTTTACTTTTTTTAGCTGTCGATGAATTTCTTTAGTTTAAAACAATGTAATCCCGATAGTATCATTTAAACAAAAATCGAGTTTGCTCTACTTTGCAAGATTCATAGTTTTTACTTTGCTTTGGGATTGTGGTTAGGACATGGATATGTTTTTGTGTAACAGTATTTTTGTGTAACAGTGCCATCATTGCATCTAAATAAAAAACGAACATTCCAATTCTTGTCCGAGCAAAGTAAAACATTGAAACTAGTTAATTACAATATACCCGTAGACTTCCATCAGAAAGTGTGGGTGGTTGAGCTGGAAGGATAAACACCTCTTTTTTATCAGGCTACAATCGTTATGTGTGTATTCAAATAAAACACAAACATGCTATTTCATATCCAATCGCAATTCTAAAGCAAAATAAATATAGAAAAAAATGGCAAATAAACTAAAACACTCGAGCTTTCACTAGGAAAATGAGGTCAGATACTCCTGAAGCAGCTCCCCTGTTTAATTAGAGAAACCACTCACCACGCGTGTAATCAATATTCAGAATAAAAGGAACATTAAATTAAAGGCGTCAAATATATTAAGGGTAATTTGGGATGCAGATAACTACTACTTATCAATTATATTGTACTGGCGGTCATAAAATATTTCCATGTCCCTAATATCTCTAGTTTAGCATTAGTACTGCATCAAAAAATTATCTGTCAGCAGCTTACTAAAATCCCCGTATTGGGAACAAACTCAAACATCACGTATTAATTGTGAAACAAAAACACCATCAGCATCATACATCCTATTAGAAATTGTAATGTAATCAATTTAAATTGAAATAAAACAAAACAGTTAAACTGATTGTTTTGAAAAATAAAAAAAACACGTTTTAATTCGTTAAATATGTTGATTCCCAGAGGCAAAATTAAGAGTGCATTTGCTTTATTGAAAATCATGACAAGGGATTTTATCGTAAAATTCATTTTTGAATAATTAAATGAAAACGAATTAATTTACATTAATGAGTATCAATGAGAATTAAAACACATAATGCTTAAAAAACTAAATAAATATAATACAAAACGATCAGCAGCGGTTGTTAAGATTGGTTTCAAACATCAATCGGTAAATGTTATTGAAATAAAACACAAAACAAAACTGAAAATCTTTGTCAATAAATAGCGATTCGGAGTGTTATAAAAATAATTCTTATCTCTTTTTGTGTGTCATAAATAGACATCAAGTTATTTTAGTTATTTTAGTTCTCCGATACAGATGTGTATCATAACAATCACGATTTTGAAGCAAAATGAATTCAATGATCTTAGTTGAAAAGATATAATCTCTGAAAATATATCGCAACGTTTTGAGCATATCATTTATAATAAGCACATACTGTAGGCATAGTGTTTGAAATTTAAATAATATTTGCCAATCAAAAACAACCATACTAATCCATATCTGAATAATATTTTAAGCTTCTTTCTGTTTTAATTATAGAGACTATTTAACAAATGGGGCTTCAGCTTCAATGATAAATTGCATTTAATCATTTTTAAAGAAAAAATATTTATTCATTTATTATTTGTTTTGTTTTCTTTCAAGCCATCATTTGATTGAGTTGGAACACTCAATACCATTATTACGCTTCAAATACCGAAGACCACGTATTTGATAAGTTTTTCCTTGTTTAATGCAAGTTTTCGAACATTAAAACATCATAGATAAATTTCAATGAATGGGACACCGTTTGACCATTAATCAGAAATATGAACATTTTTCCGATTTGATTTAAGTAAAGCATTAACACAGTTGGAAAAACTATATTCCATATTGTTGTCACCATGCGTTAAAATGACTAAAACTACCTGTAGCTGTACAAAATGCGCCCAAACAAGTACTTTTATCGGTGGACGTTATGTTTTGGATGGATAGATTCATATTCCAGTTGTTAAAACCAGTTTTGTGTTCGTGTCGTTTCAATGATTTTCAATTAGGTGACATTAACAAAATGTAATGGAATCTTGATAACTTTGATGGCATTTAAATGTTACATTATCGGAGACCAAACCAAGATTCATTGTTCATATGGGAATTAGAGATGCAAACAGTGGTATTGTTTATATACTATACAAGTTCAACATTACTCTTTTCCAACTGCTTTAGGTAATTTATGTGCTGTAGCATTTGAATGGTTATAAAAGAACACTCCGGGGTACATGGGAACGTATCTGTATGAAAAATGATGAAAAATGATGGATTTGATCTAACTACACTATAAATATATTAGTAAATTACAAATATTGCTGGATGGTTCGTCAAAACAAAATTCCTTTGATTTCTGATTCAGCTGTACACAGTAGTATAGTTAACAAAATGAGTGAACATATTTTTCAGCAACATTTTGATAACCTTGACATCAGATATAGCATAATACATTGTTAACGTTATTATGAAAACAAAATATCTTTGCAGCCTGATTAATTTAGCGATAATATAATACTTCATATGAAACAAGTGAAATAGATATTGCCTCAGAAAATATCTATTTTTCAAGTTTAAATTAAAAATCATTCTGATGTCTGTTACAAATAGAGCATATACACCCATTAACAATCCATATTTGTATACGATTCAACGTGAATGCTGTTCTAAAACACCTGCTTTGGAGTCAGTCGTAGTTAATGGAGGATACTGAAGTTCTTTGAGTAAAAAACAAATTTTTCTTACTCCGATATTAGGATCTGCTCGAATGATTTTTAAAATTATTCAGGCAAGAGAAACATTGTATAATGTATGAACATGCATTTGCTAGATGATTTATTTAAAAAAAAGAATTGTTTATTATGTGTAGATCAGTCACATAGAGAGAGAGAGAGGGGGGTATTTTTGGCAACGATAGAGGTTCGTACAAACTTTTGTTCGACACCAAGGATGCCCTATCAAACTGTCTACAAAAGTAGGAAAAAGAAAATAACTGAAAACCATACACCAATCTTTACAAATTGCGACCAAAAGCCCAAAAGAGGAAAACAAATTTGGATCGCTTATCATAAATATCTTCACTTTACACACACAGATCTAGTTTACAACCAATAGTCAATAGATAATTAAATAGATTATTTAAAGATTAAAACAAAGAAAAATCTTAACACGTATTTGTTATAAAAAGAGAAAGGTTTTAAAACGTTTTTATTTCAATTTTATCATCGGTTTTTAAGAAAATATAAGTTGCGTTATATATTGGGAGTTAAGTAAAACTTGTTTAAATAAATTCAACCAATTCATAGAAGGGAAGGGGGATAGAAGTCAGAAAAAACATAGCGCCATAGAATTTAAGAGTACAGATGTCATTGTCATTGATTTCCTCCAGCAATAGCAATCGGTATTTAAGTCATGAGGCTACAAAGGTTGATAATATGCATCATGACATTTCAACACACTTCCTGAAAACGGTTTTTGACAAGAATGTTACTGACAATTTTACAAAGGTTTAGTAAAATGGTGATGAATATTCTAATAGCAAGAAGCACAGAACTTTAACAGAGGCTGTTTATATTTTTTAATAAATTACAAAATTATTTTCTTGCTTAATGATAACAATATCTCGGTGATAATGGTAAAAATTTAAGCAGTAACACTAAAAGCTTAGTACTTGCAAGGTGTTCGATTAAAACTCCTATAACTGTTTAAGAAAAAGTGATTTAAAACTAACTTACACTATAAATCAATACTTTTTAAAACTTTGTTTCAGTGTTGTAAGTTGGGTGAAATTCTATCCAAGCAAAAAGCTGCAGAAAGAGTTAATTATATTTGTAGTACAAGTTATAATAACCCTTGACCTAAAAATAAAAAAGGGCTTTTCATTATATCAAAAAACAAACATACTAATCCATGTCCGAATCACAATCCAGAAGCAAAGTAAAAACTTCGGAACTGACAAGTTAGATTACACACGTGAACTTCCACCAGGGAAGTGAGGCCGGGTGCTACGGAAGGGTAAGCAACTCCTGTTTATCTATTATAATAAAACTTTGTACAACAAAGCAGGCTGCTTGCAAATAAATTGTTGACCACTTCATCACAGTATTGTTGATAAGTTTGATGCCTCTATGTCCAGGATTGCCCTGAATATTTTTACGTCCCATAGTTCCGTGCACCTTTCACATAAATTTGATTACACACGTGGCCGGTGTTGCTAGCCAATTAGGAGGTGCTAACCCTCTCGGGGCACCTGGCCTCACTTCCCTGGTGGAAGTGCACGTGCCTAACCTAACTTATCAGTTTCAATTTTTTACTTTGCTTCTGGACTGAGATTCGGACATGAATTAGTATGTTTCTTTTTTATTATATCAGTGTTTGGTGTTTGATGAAATAATGATCAATAAATAATTGCAAGGAAACGTTTAATTCTGTTTTTAACAACAGTGACGCTGAGCTTTGACCAATCTACAACTTACAAGGTCAATATAATCAATGTTAATTAATCTTCAACTCTTGGGATTTTTTCATTTTCATTTAACGAGTCATATATAAGCTAAGTACATAGTACATTAAACGCAAATATCAAACTTTAAAACGTTTATGTTTTGTCAATTATATTTTGAATGCTTAAAATATTTTCCTATAGACGAAAATATAGATCTAGCAGTCACAATTTATGCCATACAGCAATTGGGGTTTGGGTTTTTACCAGAATAGATATATTTATAACAAATGCCCATTTTTAAATTGAATATACGAATTTTGCGGCTTTTTGAGAATCATGTTTTAGACCTTGTGTGATAAACATAACGATTAATTTTGATTTCACATATGACGGATGTAGCTTACTAGAAAAACAGGAGACGATTACCTTACAGAACCACCTGGCCTAATTTTCATGGTGAAAGTTTAACTTCATTTACTGCGGTCAAATGTTTACTTTGATTTTAGGATTGTGGGTTTGGCCATGCACATGGCCCGTTTGCGTTTACCTATAAGATATGGGTTTATGTTCTTTGTGGTATACTCCTGAAAAATACCTTTGACATCCAGATAGTAAACGTATAAACAACTGTTTGTGAGTAACTCTTTAATATTACACATCACAAAAAGTAATTGAGAGCGTTATTTTTCCGCTTCAATACTTATAGATGAGTTAAGTTGTCAAGACAACTGCTCATCGAATAATTCTAGAAAAAAAATTGAATAATTACCAACAAGAAAAACGAGATAAAAGGATTGGTTCAAATACATATTTATGTAGTCCGAATCGTAAAAGGTTTATTTGTTAATATAAATAATGTTATTTGTAAAATCTATTTTTTATCTTTCAGACTGATTTCACATGAGTGCTACGCTAACACTTAAATGTCTTTTTTGCCATATATGTAATGAAATGACCATTTGTTTCCTGTAATGCCGTCACATTTATACGCTTTGTGGTCAAATTTAAAGAGATGTAATAAAGTAGTGAACGCGTTTCTGGGAAGCAATTTGCGTTAGAATAATGGCTTAACAATATTTGTATTTCATTTCACACTAAAACATTTTAAAGTTTTATCTAGTATGAGTGAATCTTGCCTAATTATCAAATAAAGGCTTGATAAATAGACCATTTTAACAAACGTCTTTAATAAAATTTATATTCAAATTCTTTGTGAGAACTATCCATTTCTTCTCCAGTGTTTATTTACTGTTTAAAATTATTGGGATAAAAGCTATGACATTTATGTTTATAATTAAATCGTCACATCTGGAATTAATATTATAGAGGAAATATAACAGATTTACGTTTTTAGTTTAAAAATATTTTTAAAACATATGGTCTTGTCAGCAGTATGTCTGGTATGGTGTTAGAGAAAGCTGTAACATTAGACATGTAGTGAGTGCTAGGAGCGTCAAGTGACTGGTGATTGAGGACATTTTGCATTCTAAAGACTGGTGACTATCTCTTTTTAACTCGGAGGTGATATTGGTTTTGACTGGATGCGGCACTTAACATAACATACTGAACGTTTATTTTTGTCGAAAACCTAAAATATGAACAAAAATATATAGAAATTAACGCCTTCCAATCAAAACCATTTTATTAGAAGTGTTGTCATAAAGAAGTAAAGAGTGTTTGCAATATAAATCGTAAAAGCTGCGTTCTTCGCGGAAACAATTTGCAGTAATTTGAGAATAATGTCTTAAAATTTTATTCAGATAGTGAAATACGAATACATTTATTGATTAAAGTTTTTTAAATGCGTAATCTATCAAAACTTAAGTATCGCTATCTTAGTTCTTTTTGTAGTGTCAAGTTTTTTTCTGTCACCCATTTACGAAATATATGTAGAAATGTCAATAATTCAAGTGTTTTTTACACCCACAGCGAATGTCAAGAAATTTCATTGAAACAAATTGTATTTCGTAAGGATTTTAAAAAATAAAGTGTCCATCTTACACTTAGGTTCTTTATTTCACAATACCTGCAAATTATAATTGGGCAGTTTGATTAAGGAATTTGTCTTAGAACGTAACATATTAAGTTCAATCGGATTTTTCTTCTGATTTCATTCATTATATCCTACAGAATGTAAACCTGTTATACAGAGGTTATGGACCTCCATTTATAATAATTAGATGTGATGGTGTAAGTATATATGTCCTAATTAAAATCGCATTGTACTTTATTGCAAACACTGTAGTCTTGACACGCCATCATTTGAAAACATTAAAAGTTTTAATTGATTCGTACTTGGTACCCCACTTCCTCCATCACATCTACCGTTTTTATAATATATTTTTCTTCTATCCAATGACAGTATCCAACACATGCGGACTGATCAATATCCAAGTTTAAATTCGAAAAGCAGAGTACAAACTTGCCAATTTTCTCAACTGGGAAGTAAAGTAAGATATTTTACAGCTTGAGTCATGTATTTTACATCAGTCAATGTAGACAAGAACATTAAACGAAAGTTCAATAAGATAGTAAGATATGATAAGCATACATTAGTCAATATGCTACCAATATCAAGCACTGATTGACAGTCAGTAGTATCTTGTAAGGAACTCTGCAGACCAAACTATCCATTTCACCATGTTTTACAGAACTTGTCGATAAACATCATGGTAATCCTTTATTTTGCCAAAGGACGGACCAGCAATACAGAAGTATATATAGTATCGATAAGCATTGTTTATTGCACTGGATATATATGACGTCTCATGGTTCCATGTTCCTTTCACACAATTTTATTACACACGTGGCGGTTGTAGCTAGCTAAACAGAAGGTGCTTACCCTTCCGGAGCACCCGGCCTCACTTACCTGGTGAAAGTTCACGTGTCTAACCTAACTTGTCAGTTCAAAAGTTTTTACTTTGCTTCTGGATTTTGATTTGGACATGGATTAGTATGTTTCTTTTTGATTATAATATTATAGTATTTTATCTTAAGTAATATGTTTTTGTTTAATTTTTATTTATTCTTGAACTAATACAAAGTCGCATGCGTTTTTCGAGGACTACTTCAGATTCGTATTAATGAAGTCATCAGATTGGAATGTAACGTAAACAAAGATCAGGGGTTCCCCTAGATTCTGTCGTGACAAGACAAACGAATGCAGTTACAAACTACGATCCTATCTTAATCCGAAAATAAAACGGTAAAATGTAATTTTCGACAATGGTTATAAGTTGATTTGTATCAGTACATAATATATTTAATGTTCTCCAATGAAAACTCATCTGTCAAATTAATGTTCCATTTATGTGAGTTTAAACTGCACAAATAACTTCTAACACTATCATAATTATAAGTATCAATAAAAACAATCGCCATTTTCCAAAATTCCGTTGTCTGAAAGCTTGTTGATCACACGTCCAACGTCTATTATGACTTCCAATTAACTGGCGTCGTCAACCGTGATCCGTGTTTATACTGTCATGTTACAACCCCAGATATCCATCCCAAAAATAATACATACTATGTTTAATGTTATTTAACACACTTGCTGAGTTTTGCTAAATTTGTAAACATTGTAAGATAAAAATATTAATAATAAATTATAAATAAAATGTATTCATTCGATTATTTGTATTGTTGCAATTTATTTCAACATACAACACAAACTATATAGATATTTCTGGGTCAGAATGTTCAGAATACCATGCACAAATAACAAAACAATACACGTTCAAATCACATTTTAAAAAGCATAGTAAAAACGTTAAAACTGGCAAACAACGTTAAGGACATGAACTTTTATCATGTGCTCAGGAAGAATAGCTAGCTACACTCGCCACATGAACTGAGAAAGAAACGAACATGACACTATGGTACGTCAAATATATCCGAAATAATTTTAAACACGAAGACACCATATTTATCAGTAACATAGTGATGACAGTCATAAAACGTTTGGAAAACCCTATAAGTCTATTGCTTGTAATATCCTCAAATCAACCATTCATTTGTAAAATCGTAGTAGATAAAATAACTGTGACCGATTGGTTATACTGGCTTATTTAGTTGTTTTATTACAGTTAGTGCCATATTAACTAGTGCCTAGTCACATGGTAAATACCATCAATATAACTTAACTTTTGGCAGAATTAAATCATATTATAATCATACGATTCAATAATGTGAAAATGCTCTGAGATATATTAGTACGGTCTATTGTTAATATTATCGTTAGCAATTTTAGGGGTTTTACAATTTTATTTGATGCATTAAAATTGGATTCGTTTACGTCATTATCTCTAAAATATATCATACAACGAGTCTCTGCAAAATTACAACAGGTTTTTAAAAGTTACTACAACTGGGCTGATATCTCTGCTGGTGGAGTAAGAATCCGCAAGAATATCGTAACCTGGAAGACAATACACAGAACTGTTAGATAAATATTGCTGATGCTTTATCGTTCAAAGTTAGTTGAATCCAATCATGTATCTATATTATAATTATATAATGTATTTCAGGTCATCAATGTATATAGTCTATCCGACAAGACAGGGGGAAGGTGTCACCGATGACGTCAATAAGTCTTACTTGTATTTAAAAATTGAGGATCTTAAGAGACCAAACAAACCATTCATGGTATTAAACTAATGGAAGACGGATTAACCAGACGTGGAAACATTTAATGTCTCGTTGAAAATGTGTATAGAATCTGTGTTATCCATTAACTCTTTATGAAATCTAATTCGACACTCCGATTAACACTTTATATATTGATAGTTTCATCTACTTGGCACAAAAACGGGAATTATAACAATACATTATTCGTATCGTATGCTATTTTGTGCTTTAACCTTTATTCCCAAACATTTTACATTGATATAATATTCTAACATATGAAGCTAAACATTGCACACATTATTATAAAGAATTGATATACTGATGACTTATAAAGGAAAGATGGTTTTATTTTACGGACAATCTTGAATCTTTAACTTAACAGGAGTATATGTAATCTAGTTTATGGTTTACCCTTTTTTATTAGACTGACTTTCCTTCGTTCTATTAAGGCAAATTTCTTTTAAAGAGTAAGGATTTTCTGACAGTCTGGGACAGAAACATTGTTTCAAAGGTAATATCTTTTTGAATGAATATCTATATTAAATTTACCTTTGCGCTATCTAAACAAGACATTGTAAACCTTTCGGAAATAATACCCTGCAGCTGATACGCCTTCTTGAAAAACCCATCAACAATTTGTAGATGATGATCTAATAGTGATAGCCATCTATATATCGTTTATTTGATTGCACTGAACCAATAATACTCGTACATAGGTCTCACTTATAAGGTATTTATAAGATGTAACTGATTCAGTTGGTTGCAATGTTACCTCGGTTATTTGCGAGTTCCATTTAGCCTCTGCCAAGGGGAATATTTACATTGAAAAGTTATTATATTATTCTTCGTCTAGGGAGTTTAAATAAATTCGGGTCCGAATCAAGCAGAACAAGTTGTGCCGTATCAATAACCAGTGTAAAACCTCAGTGCAAGTGTCACACATACTTTAGGTTGGTTGGTTAGTTGAATGTTGTCTAACATGACATCAGCAATTATTTAGCTATTCGCGACGATAACTATTTAATTAATCTCTAAGGATTAATCTATGAACAATTTCATGTTTGCATGTGAAGTGCAAGTGTGTTGTATGGTCTGCCTTGTACAAGCGCACACTCTGGTCGACTTTAAGGTGACAGCTCACCGATTCAGTACGTCACAGAAAAACGTACCAACCCCTTAGTCCATTATACTGATACCAAGTAAACCAATACACACATACTTTTTGATGTATCATGTATTCAATGAATATCATCATCACTGATTCAACATACAAGATTTTTGCACCGAATGATGACAAAAAGATTTCTCAGTATTTACATAGGCTCTGAAATGTTTGGGACGGTGTTTGTATCTATTAGGCTTATAACTCATAAACATATAAACATAAATGAGTACACAACCGTGTACATTCTGAATTTTATAACTATTCCTCATTGCAACTAAACACATCAACACTGTCATAAGTGGGTAATATCATATAGGACAGCTAGCATCAAAACGTCCCCTACATTATAAAATGCCTGTTGTAACAATTTAATATTCATAATGTAAAGTAAATAATTGAATGGAATACACATGAGAATGGCCAGGGCAACTATAAAACCTCGTTTTTGTGAAAAGCACCGTTGACATTGCGTGTATGTGGTGTACACAAACGTATTATTAACCTTAATAGGGATTCTGAACAACAAACAATGGTCATCTATTAAATTGCATACTTATGTATTCAACAGAAATCAGGAAAATATTCCTTGATCTCGTGTTACTCAATTTATAGCCTACAACATATAATCATAAACAGACATACAAATTCATGTTCAAATCACAAAACTAAACCTAAAAATTTGAAAACTAGCAATTTAGTATAACAGGCGACCTTCCACTAGGAAAGAGATTACTGGTGCCCCTGAAAGGTAATCGCCACCTGCCTGACTGTATACAATCGTAATGATTTTTGGTTGAGTTTTAGCGCTGATCAACCAAACATAATCTGTAAGGGAAGTTTGTAATGTAAATAGGTAAAGAGGTTTCTTGATCTTGTTGTTAATTTCCACTGATATGTATTAAACCATTTTGGGTCTTTCTGGTGAGCCTGGTCTTATTCTCGTCATATATTAAAGAATTTTTATTGCAATGTCGACTAATTGAAAATAATTTGTTTCACTATTGTAAACGCATCACCATAAATGTCTCGTTTATTTATTACAATGATTCAAGCGAATATTAAGGCACAAACACTGTTGTTTATTTCAAAGTAATTATATTTCTGATGTTTCATGTTGCAGAAATAGAGATATGTGAATTGCAATTCTGTTTTCTGAGACAATGTATCTACGCATTTCTGATGAAAGTTTGTCTCTGAATTAGGTTTTTTTCCTGTATCATGTCAATCAGAATTATACTCTTTAATTGCCACGTGTTATATTGTGACATTTCGGAGTACAATATAAGCCATCAGCATTAAAGACCTGATAAGCCTGGAAATCAAAGATCTGGTATCAAACGCAACATGTCTGATAGCCTAAAGTATAGAAAAAATGAAATCAATCGTAATGGATTAAGTCTGACGATCTATTGCTCTTTAAATTGATATGACGTCGTGAACATCACGGAAGAGATAATTTATGTAAAACCTATTCTTATTGTGAACAATATGATATCACCCTTTGTCAACGACTTTGAACACTCTTACGTAAACCAAAAACTTTTTGTGAGAGTACACTCAATCTATATTAGAAATTACAGTGATTATAAAATTCAAATACCTATTAAAGATAATAATTACTTGATTTCTATTGTATTCAGTAAAGTTGTGGAGCTAAGAATTTGGAACACCCCATGTATAGTGAAGAATCAAGAACAGAAGAAATAAATAACCTGCATGGGGAAACTAAGTGAAATCATAAACGTTTACCTAATTAGGCATATTCCTAAATATATATTTCAACTGGCATATCTGCCAGATAGGAAAGGTATCTGTATATGCAGTAATTATGCAAAAGCTACATATTTTTATGTTTGTTGACATGATTGTAATACGTTCTCAAACTATTCACCATTGACTGATAAAATATTGTAATATGAAAAATAAAAAACCAAATATACCATTTCATGCTCAAATTACATTTCAGAACACAAACAACATATGTAAAGGTTAGTTTACCATCTCTATTTTATTAAAGGCGATCATTATTACATTTTCAATATACCTTATTGGATTTGTATACAGATTAATAATAGGCAATATAAAAAAACTAACATTAAATAGACCAAGCAATATACAACCTATAATTTGTTGAAAAATGTTGAATGTGACCGAAATTTTTTCAATTAATGTAAAAATATATATCATCAGTATTCACGAATTAAAAATAATCATCCTAATAAACGTATTCTAACAACTTAATTATTAGAAAGAACAAAATAATGACTAAATCCAACTTACCAACTTTGTAACATCCTGGCTTCTCCCATGAATGAGCAGCTACCACTGAAGGGCCAAGAAATAAGTTCACAAGGAGGAAAGTCCTATAAAGTGACATTATAATATACTTCAAATCCATTTTATGTAATGTGTATAATCTACCCGCTAATGTAATTTTCAATGCCATAATTCTGTTTCTGTATATATTTCTTTTACTCCTCCAGTCAGATTACGTAGGAAAAGTCGTAGTTAGAACACTTCAAATTAAGGACGTTATCTGTAGGATGAAATATTTAACTTGTTCTGTTAAAATCAGTTTTTAGTATCGAATATCGCTGGTTTAATTACACAGTGAGTATAAAGAAAAAGCCTGTAATATGTTTTCGATTTAAACAAATGTTAAGTATTTCCTTGAAAGCTTATTATTCTGTAAAAAGTTATTTTTCTCGAGTAACCTTCATTTCAGTCTTTGTTTTCAAATCTTGAAGATAAATGTTCTTTCTGTTCGTTTTTTCTTTTTAAACGTTGTTTCTAATGCTGAAAATAGAAATGTAAAATTTTATTAAACCTTGATTGATTTATTTGTCTAAAGATTGATGTATTTTACGATTTTTTGGGGCTGGATAATAGTTTGAAGTGTTCGTGATTATGAAAGGATATAATATATTTGTTTTATATCCTACGATCGGTTTCCAGAGTTTTGACGTCAATTAACACCCACAGTTATTGTACTTTCAAATTCAAAATCCTGGAAGTAGGGTCTGATTTCTCTGCTTTCGTAATGATACTGTAAAATGTAATAGATAACTCAAGTCTTAAACAATCATTTGATATTGTTCAAACCTAATGGTTTTAATAAGATATTGTGGTTTGTCAGTCATGGCAACGCCTTCAATAGATAACTCATGCTACGTTGTCCATAGTCAAATACCTACTCCTTCTTCCTTCAACACATCGGTCGAATTTCAAGTTGAAATACACTTACACTATATCCATGTTTCTTACCGGAAACACAGGTCAAAACTATGATAAGACACTCCTAGTG
Organism: Anadara kagoshimensis; assembly: GCA_021292105.1. NCBI lineage: Eukaryota > Metazoa > Mollusca > Bivalvia > Arcoida > Arcidae > Anadara > Anadara kagoshimensis. Next base: position 48,623,243 of record CM037858.1, read on the forward strand.
ACAATTACTTTATCAGTTTTGTTTTTATAAGTGCTGCAAATCTTGGACCAGAGATAAACTATCTAGTTTTTTGCTTATCTTATAAAAATCATTATTGAATTTACTGGCACAATATTCAGAGTTTGGATAAATTCTATTGCAGAGAAAATCAATTCATTGACAAAGAAGTGGTGTAAGGAAAACACAGCTTGATACCCAACAGAACCTCTCGATACCTAGATGATATTTTAAATACAGCAAATGCATTTAAGTGGAAGTTATAATTTTGCAAATTTAGCATAACGCTTTTTACGATCAAAAATAAATGTATGCTACAATCATCTTTCAACAAGATAGAATACATTGTAAAGTGATGAACATTTTTTATTTTAATATATTACATAAGAAATACAGTTCTTGCATATCCTGCAGCCATTCGTGTTTACATTCAAAATACCGCAGGTTATTTTAAATCATTGGCACGGGCATTTTAATTTGGATTTATTTTTTTCAATTTTTACTTTGAAGACTCACGGTTTGTCTATTGGTCCAATGTGTGTGTTATTACTACAGTTTGTAGTTAAGCCATTCAAATCAGTTTTATTGTAAGGAGTAATCAAACAGGGGGATATACTCTATGTGGTAACAGGTATGATGTAGAATTAATTTCTGGGACTTAGTGTCTTGCATCACATTTGCAGCACTACATATGGTTTTAATGATTACAACAGAAAAAAAAACCCATGGGTAGCGTTGTTTTAAATTGTAATAAAAAACAAGCATACTTATCCATGTCCGAATCACAATCCAGAAGCAAAGTAAAAAAAAACTTTGGAACTGACAAGTAAGGTTAGACACGTGAACTTCCACCAGGGAAGTGAGACCAGTGCTCCGGAAGGGAAAGTCACGTGTGTAATCAAAATTGTGTAAAAGGAAAATTGAACTATGGGACGTCAAATATATCTAGGGCAATCCTTTACACAGACACGTCAAACTTATCAACAATACTGATGGCGGCCATAAAAGTTTTTGAGGGTCTTAATAAACCTAGGCTTGCAATATCCATGAGTCAACAATTTATTTGCATGCAGCCTGCTTAGTTGTTCAAAGTCCACGTAGTGAGAACAAGCTCTACCATAGCGTATAATTTGGGAAACAAATACAACAAAAGCAGGAGAAGCAGGTGTATTGCTGCATAGCGTTGACAATAGAAAAATTGAAGTAATCACGTTTGTCATAAAGTTTCAAAAGTAACCTTTCGTGGGCGTCATAATGTAGGTAAAAGTCTAAATATGAAGCAGAACTTGAGGAACCAGTCGTATCTTTTATATCAAGCTCACTAGGATAGATGGCATCCACAAAGTCTCCAAATTTAGGATTGTTAAGAGAGAAAATGCTTAAATATTAAAGTGTGAGATTTATCTGTTTCTGTCTTTATTCCGTCATGCGTAATGTCTTTGGTTGGGTTGCAAAGTACATTTGTTGTTTTGCAAATTTCTGCTATTCATTTTAATAAGTTGTGTTTTTATTATATGAACTAAATATATCTTCTGTAATTATGCCTAGTGAAAAACACAGTTTAACAGTTTGAGATCAAACCACACTTCAGGAAATGAATATTAGAAAGAATAAAGACCTAACTACTGAATTAATTGGCACAATTTCCGAATTTATTTTTAACACAACGGGTTAATTGTTGGATAACCGTACCAAGATGCCAGTATGAAGTATCTTTATACACATAATTAGAACAAAACGTTGTCATTAAAATCTGAAAGTACAGTTGAAAGCTCAACAGCTCAAGTAAAATTAACCTAATATTTTCAGAGATCATAAAAAGAGAAATTGGAGAAAATTAATAAATTCCTTACAAAATAATAAATAAATTAAATTTAAATTCTAACAAGTTCATGGACAAGAATACAAAGTTGCATATGGTTTATAAATTAAAGTATACCAAATCAAAAGGGCATTCAGTGTAAAATATATAACGCTAACCCCGTACCATTATATGACAGTATCGTCAGTACCTTAACGCTGATCTTAATGAAAGGTGTTTATCTCTGCAATGACGTAAATTGATTCACATAATGCCTGTCTATCACGATACATTTCTAATGATTATAGTAGACGGTATTATTATTCGATTTATTGATAAGGATATAATCGGAAACCTAATTGTCATCAGCATGCAATAAAACCGTTTGTACCTTTCAACTACTCAGTTTTTACAAAAATGTGCCATAACATCACAAAAGAAATGAAGAACAAATTCTACCTGTCCACACAGACGACTTATTGTAAAAGAACACGCCATAACGAAATAATGAATGAAGAAGATATAACTATGCCTTCACACCGATAAGAAAAGAACACGTTCTGGTGAGATAACGGATGAAGAAAAAATACAAACAGACGAATGGATTTACACCGATACAAAACAATGGATGTATAAACAATTAATACATATTTTACCAGACGATAGCATACATGTCATTAATAAATAAAACAAATTCACAAATTTACGACTACAATAGATACATCACGAAAAATAATGGAAAATGAAAAAGAGACCGCTAATATCTTTACAAGATTACGTAATAACACGCCACGACAACAAAATAACAAGATACATGCAACCACTTGGTTATTACAAAAGATTACATCATGTAAAATCAAAAACAAACATACTAATTTATGTCCGAATTACAATCCAGAAACAAAGTAAAAACTTTGGAACTGCGAGTTAGGTTAGACACGTAAACTTTCGCCAGGGAAGTGAGGCCGGGTGCTCTGGAAAGGTAAAACCTAATGTTTAGTTAGCTACATCCGCCACGTGTGTAATCAAAATTGTGTGAAAGAAACATGAAACTATGAGACGTCAAATATACCCGGGCAATTTAGGACACAGAGACATCAAACTTATATAACGCATAGGTAAATACAATTAAACAATTGAGTAAATACAAAATCAAAAAATAAAGTCGGCTGTTTTAAAGAAAGAGATATAAACAGCTCACTTACAAAATAACAATCCATGACAAAATAATGAATGGAGAACAAGATAGAGGTTCAAATGGCAGTGTTAATGAAATGAAAACGCCATGGTAAATAATATATAAAGAAAATGATTCAGGTAGAAGACGGTTGATTAAAAGTTTATCCATGAAAAAAACTGCTGGATATAAAATAATTGACAAAACAGACATCAAACAGACGATACAAATGTACTTGAGAAAACACTATTTCAAAATAACGGATGAAAGAAAAATACAGAATGGATAGAAAAACACACCATGGCAACACATGAAGGAAAATACAGAATGGATAGAAAAACACACCATGGCAACACACACACACACACACACACACACACATATATATATATATATTAAAATTGAATATACAAACAGATGACTGACTAAAAGACTAAACCACACCATGGCAAAATATAGATGAAGAAAAATATTTACAGAAGACTCATTATAAAGCAATATTCCATAAGAGAATAAAGGATGACAACAGGCAAAAAGATGCAAGCGACTAAGTACAAACGAACACGTCGTAACAACATAATGGCTTAAGAAAAAGACTAAGGCACAAAAAGTGATAAAAAATAATGAGGAAAAAACTGAAAAAACCAAGACAAGATAAGTAATAAAAAAGAGGTGTGGTGAAATTGAACTGGCACAGAGGAAATTGATTTGACATATAATTACATTCTATACCAGTTTTAATTTGACAGGACTAGACGGCAGTTTCGGAATACTTTTCCTCTTCAGTAGCGATTGGACCAAAATTATGAAAACAAAACTTTTTCAAGATGTTGAACAGAAACCTAAAGGACCAAAATATATTTTACCAAAATCATCGAAGGAAATGCTTTGCATAAGTGAGTATACCTTAGTTTTTGATGAATTTCCATTTTTAACTAGCAGCAAATTTGAAAATGGTCTATTTCTGACAATAATACACAGTAACAAAACTATGTATAAATCACTTATCTTCTCAGTAGACAAGAAACCAATAATTAATAATTCAGAAAAAGTATATTCTACATCTGGAATCAACCAAATGTTGATTTTCAAAAATTCTAAAGAGTTACTTTCTAATACTTTATCTCATGTTAAAAGTATAAAACCATTTGATTTTTCTATACTATACTATACACCACTATCCCTCATTCTAAATTGAAAGAACGTGTAAAAGAAATTATTCACTTGGCATTGTTTTACAAAACGGTAAGCCAAGATACAAATATCTGGAGCTGAACAGGAATTTTGGTTATTTTGTCAAGCACCATACGGATTCCAAACAAAAATTTATTGAAAATACCATCAACAAAATATTGGAGTTTTTGATAGATAACATATTTGTTGTGTTTGGTAATATAGTTTTTCAGCAAACAATCGGTATACCAAGGGGTACAAACTGTGCACCATTGCTTGCTGGTTTGTTTTTTTATTCTTATGAAGCAAAATTTACGCAGAACCTTGTTAAATCTGGAGAGAAAATTGTCGCCAAATCATTTATACATGAAGTTATGTCTCTTAACAATCCTAAATTTGGAGACTATGTGAAGGTCATCTATCCTAGTGAGCTTGAAATAAAACACACGGCTATTTCCTCAAGTTCTTCTTCATATTTAGTCATATACCTGAATTATGACGCACACGAAAGGCTACATTTGAAACTTTGTGACAAATGTGATGACTTCAATTTCTCTATTGTCAATTTTCCTTTTCTATGCAGCAATATACCTGCTTCTCCTGCTTATGGTGTATTTGTTTCCTAATTAACACGCTATGGAAGAGCTTGCTCCCACTACAGGGACTTTGTACAACGAAGTAGGCTGCTTGCAAATAAATTGTTGACTCAGGGATATTGCAAGCCTAGGCTTATCAAGGCTCTAAAAAACTTTTATGGCCGTCATCACAGTATTGTTGATAAGTTTGATGTCTCTGTGTCCAGGATTGCCCTGGATATACTTGAAGTCCCAAAGTTCCATGTTTCTTTCACACAATTTTGATTTCACACGTGGCAGGTGTGGCTAGTTAGACAGGAGTGCTTACCCTTCCGGAGCACCCGGCCTCATTTCCCTGGTGTAAGTAAACGTGTCTAACCTAGCTTATCAGTTCCAAAGTGTTTACTTTGCTTTTGGATTGTTATTCGGACATGGATTTGTAATTTGTTTTTGATTTATTCACTTAAGCGCGTGTTACATAATTTCGGATATTGTTTTTCTTTATAGATAAAACGTGCAATCCAAAACAGTCCGGCTGAAAATTTTCAAATGTGTGTTTACAAATCAATAGCTGTAAATAAGTGGAATAAGTGGAATGTTTATTTTTTTTCAAAAATATTACATCTTTTTGTATAATTAGGTCGTTTAGTATCTTAATTTTATAAATCGGTATTGTTCTAACATTCGTGCTTGCTTTGTCGTGCCTTTGGTTACGCTATCCACCTGCCTACACAATTCATTGTCACAATGCTAACGTAACGTGATTTTCGCATGTTATTCTTAAACCTTCAGTATGTATCACTATGTAGTCATAGGAAACTTATAGCTAAATATTTGATAAGACTTTTAATAAGTATTTGGTATTTCGGTCGCATTGTTGCGTAGTGTGTTGTAACATTACTATTTGAAGAAAATGTTTATTAGAACATCAAAACGAATTGAAATTCAAAATACACGTAAATGGATGGTGGTGTTAAAAAACCTTGAACTTTCACATTGTTACACAAGTGATAATAATGATAATACAATAAGACTAAACATGTGGGTTAACAAGCCTTAAACTGTCACCTTGTTCCTAACCTAATGATTATTCAAATACACTTAACATTTGTTACATATAAAGAACAGAAAACCACATCAATGTTTTTTCACATTAGGGTCATTGGAATGCAAAACAACGCGGGGTTTAACCTTGAAACAGTCAATCATCGGACTTTGATGCCCTCACATCATTCACGTCGCCTAACGCATGCGCATCAGTTAAAAAGTTCATATGGTGCCCAGGTTTGTACAGACCTAATACTAGTATGCACTTATGACAACCATAAATAAATAAATAAATAAATAAATAAATAAATGATTATAGTCGAAATTATTATAACGGTACAAAAACAACAAGTTGGGCCCTATGGTAAAACAGTTAATCGATTGCGGTTGAAATCATTCTTCCAGCCTAATCTCTTTATTTCATAAATACTTGTTTGTTTTACCTACTTTTAAATCAAAAATTACAATTTGTAAACAAGTATATTATTTACTCATTCATTTGGAAACAAAATTTGTTGGGACAAAAGTTACGCTTCACCCATAACAAAAATGGATACTTTCAAGAATACTGATTTTATCTACATATATATAAAATAAATGGACAAACAGTGTAACTAACTACATTTTATCATTCACTTTGAGCACCGGAGTCAATTTTTAATAAAAAATATATTCACACGATATTAAAGTTTTTAATCATCATTTCCCCTTTCTAAAATGCAATGTTGTAAATCATTTTAGAAGATTCCTGTGCATTTTGCGCATGTGTCGAGATTTTCCAAATCGCGATCGGAAGACATAAAACGCATCTTAACAATACCAAAAACGTAATGTTTATTGAAACACTTCGACATCAAGGGATATATCTTCAAGAATTGCATCTTCAAAATAAATTGCAGTGGATCAAAACACTTAATTTCAATGTGATTTTCCAGACGAAAAGCTCATGCAATGATTGCCGATTTAGACTAGGATTATCATAGTAATGGCAAAATAACGATAGCAGTGTTTTAGTTAGTAATCATAGTTAAACTCGAGATAACCTTGAACGTGTTGTTTAGAATCCCAAGTAAAATTATGGCTGGTAATTAATCGTCAAACAATGTGACAGAGAACAACACCAAATCCAATTTATCAATTTACATACATTCATAACACAAAATTATATACAAAATCTATATAACAATAAAGTGAATTCTATGTTAGTTAGGCTTTGAGTAAAGTGTCAGTTCAATTCCGATACAAATACATTTCAGACAAAAGACATTGTAACGTAACATGATACTTATATTTAAATAAAAAAGATTAAATATAAATACTAAATTCTTACCTATGATATATTCAGTTTTGTGTAGTTGTCCATTATATATGTTGGTATTACTTTTATATCCAGATAAGATTGTTCAGCGAAGCAGTAATATTGACTCCAGCATATATAGATACAGTATTGAATGATCCACCTCCATTTACGGAAACTATGAGCGTAATATACGATTTATTGTAGCTGCTGAAGAGATGAATGAACTTGATAATCGTACAAAAAGTGGGCTGGCTCGTTACGAGTATTGGAGTCTAAGTTGCTACGATAACAACATGGCGATACTAGAACTATGCGTTGGGTAAATACGTGTGGATTTTCCCTTTATCATCATACCAGTGAAATGATAATTGATTCACAACCTACTCTGACCGGGAGAATAAACAAACACGAGTTAATCTTATTTTATAAAGAAATATTTTTAGTTATCGCCATTTTAGGAATTTCGTATCTATTTCCACATCATAATTGTTTTTTTTAAGTTTTAAACTTCAAGGTGTTGGATTATCGCCATAGGGTTTTACCATTTAAGGAACATTGTATCTATTTCTGCATCATAATAATGCAATTTGTTAAAATTGGTTTTTCCACATTGCGTCATTTTATATAACTTTTTATAAATTTTTTATATAATCAAACAAAACATGCGGACATTTGTTATGAACAAAAACAAACATACCAATACATGTTCAAAATCCCAAAGTAAAGTAAAACCTTCGAAAGCCGACAAAATGCAAACACGCAAACTGTGAAGTTAGGCGGGGTGCTCCGGGAGGGTAGGTATTTCCTGTAAATATATCCTATTTTATATAAATGCCCAAAAGCATAACCCATCTCTGTTATTTGAATGGGTAATACCACATGATTATTAAATATCAGAAAATACACTGGATTTTGATATATATATTATTTATACATTATGTATGTAGGAGATTTGTATCAGATTCGGGTCGAATGAATGATATGTTTTTTACAATATTTACAAATTTTGGAAAAATCTAATATTATTAATTAAAGTTAAATATAGTACGTAATATTTCTTTTTTCGAATGGCTATCTGGCGTCACGGTATAAAACCCGGATCACGGTTGACGGGCGCCAGTTCAATGGACATTATTTAAGACATCGGACGTGTGATCAACGAGCGATTGAATTTTGGGAAAATTGAAATGGCAGTTTTGATTTTTTTGTGCAGGTTAAATTCACACGAATGAAACATTTACTTTAACAGATGAATTGTCATTTGAGAACCGAACAAACGCACGCGACCTTGCATTAGGCATATGCCTGATACATAATCTTATATTTGACACCCTTGTATCAGTTCAAGAATGAACAAATTTAAACAAATTTAAACAAAATACATATTGCTTGTCAGATAGAATTAAAAAAGTTATCATTCATATGCCATTACATTATGTAAATGCCGTTGCATAGAAGGCTAACACAACATATTCAATACTGTTTCACGATTTGGTCATTGAAATGCAAATTCTAACATAACCTTCATATGAAACAAGAAGAAAACTTACCGTGGTATAACATATGATATACCCATGGCTGTTCCATTTTAATGACGTACTCCCTTGCTTATGACGTCATACTATGTGACACAAACAATAGTTGTGACGTAATTTTCATTCAATGCATAGCCACCTCGTGATATATTCTTCCGCATGTGAAATCTGACCAGTGTATTATTCGACGATGTACCACAGCTTGACGTTAATTATTTTTTAAACAACACCCGACTTAACTTTGAAACAGTCAACCATTTTGTCTTAGGATCTAATGCATCATAAATCGACTAATGCATTCGCATAATTTATCAAGTTTATATCATTAATATGACGTCACATTATGTAACAGCGATCGTATGACGTCATCAAATCAGTTTTTAATAAACCAGGGAAGTATGATCTTGTACTGCGGGAGGAGAGTTATAATCTGCTGCATCGACCACGTGTAAACAGAAAATTAAAAGTAAATTGACATTTAAAAATACTCTATTGTAACATTAGTGTATTATAATTTAATTAAATGTAGGGTTTTTAATTATGTAATCAAATTTATTGCTAGAGGGCGACAGTAATAACACATCAAATACGCCCCGATAGGCCATAATTATATATTAATGTCATATATAATTGTGGCGTGTATTATCGTTTAGTATTAAAAAAGATATTTTAAAAGCAAATCGCCGAACAATACATTATTATACATGTTTGAAATTACTTGTCTTTCTTTTACAAAAAAACGGTAAGCAAAGATACAAATATCTGGTGCTGAACAGGGATTCTGGTTATTTTGTCAAGCACCATACGGATTCCAAACAAAAATATACTGAAGATACCATCAACAAAATGTTGGAGTTTTTTAAAGATAACATATTTGTTGTGTTTGGTAATATAGTTTTTCAGCAAACAATTGGTATATCAATGGGTACAAACTGTGCACCATTGCTTGCTGATTTGTTTCTTTATTCTTATGAAGCATGATTAATACAGAACCTTGTTAAATCTGAAGAGAAAACTGTCGCCAAATCATTCAACTCAACATACAGATATATATAGATAACGTTCTGTCTCTTAACAATCCTAAATTTGGAGACTATGTAAATGTCATCTATCCTAGTGAGCTTGAAATAAACGACACGACTGATTCCTCAAGTTCTGCTTCATATTTAGACTTATACCTGAATTATGACACACGCGAAAGGCTACATTTGAAACTTTATGACAAACGTGATGACTTCAATGTTTCTATTGTCAACTTTCCTTTTTTATGCAGCAATATACCTGCTTCTCCTGCTTATGGTGTATTTGTTTCCCAATTAATACGCTATGGTAGAGCTTGTTCCCACTACGGGGACTTTGTACAACGCAGTAGGCTGCTTGCAAATAAATTGTTGACTCAGGGATATTGCAAGCCTAGGCTTATCAAAGCTCTAAAAAACTTTTATGGTCGTCATCACAGTATTGTTGATAAGTTTGATGTCTCTGTGTCCAGAATTGCCGTGGATATATTTGACGTCTCATAGTTCCATGTTCCTTTCACACAATTTTGATTACACACGTGGCGAGTGTAGCTAGCTAAACAAGAGGTCCCTTCCGGAGCTTTAATTTTCAAAAAAATATTCTTTTCACATTTTTACATTTTCACTGATTTCAAAATTTTAGACAAAAATTAGCTCTTTTGAATTGTCATTGATGGTGTCAGTCATTTTAGGACATTCAGCGTCTGAGGTTGTTTACGTATGGATTATTATGAAAATATTTTAAATCTTCATAATTTGTCAAATATAATTTTTTTCATAATAAACTGTCTTTTTGAGAACATTTCATCCAAGTCCAATGTATGGTTGATTATAACTGCCATTGAAACGTATGTACGTGATACTGTTTCCCTATATCTTTTTGGGTACTCGTGAGCAGCCGTAGAACCGTACACGTATGTTGTAAAAGAAATTTATCCAAACACCAGAGTACATATATCCATCTTTTAATGGGCGACTGTAATGTTGAATTTTAAATAAGTTTTTTTTTATTTCCAATATGGTTGCTGCTTGCCAAATTATTGTCGTTCTATTTTTAAGGTACCCGAATACAGTGAGAGTTAAATGTTTATTACATCCGTAACATACACGTTGTCATTATACAGTAAATTTCCTGACAGTCCCAAATGGTACCGAAATTATTTTACCGTAAAACTAATTATTAAATATCTAGGCATTTATCATTTTATTCTATAAAAATTGGATCAAAATCGTGGATCAAAGACACTTTCAAGGTTGTTTAGAAACTAAAACAATTCTATACAGTTTAGGATCAGAACTTGTTCCTTTATTTCTCGAGATTTTAATCAAAGTTTTTACCAATTCAAATAAGAATCAAACATTGCTAAGATTTGTAGTGAAACATTTCCGGGAAACATAGTAATGTTAAGCATTAGCTACCCCAAGTAATGAATGTAGTGGTGCCGTAAACACAATTTATAATTTATGAATGATAAGACAAGTAATCGTATTTATTCCAATGTAAAATTAAAAGCCCGCCTAGATATTCGTTTCTGCAAGTGTTGCTATACAAAATAATAGTGTAAAAAAGTAAACTAAGTTCTTTTATCAAACATTTTTATGTGACCTTCCTTCTAGAAAATACAAATTAAAGGAAACATGAATAGAAATGCTTTATACAGTGTAAACAAGATAATTTTATCAAATGATTTTCTTAATGTTCCAAATTAGACCCCTCCAAATATTAAATGGTAGTGATCACAATATTTTTAATAAGTATGATGTCTTTGTATCCAAAGTTGTCCTCGATAGATTTGACGTCCCCTAGTTTCATGTTCCTTCCGATCTCAATTTTGATTTCGCACATGCCGGGTTTAACACGCTGAACAGGAGGTGCTTACCATTTCGAGCTCAGTTTCCTCGTGCGAGTTCAAGTGTGTAACTTTCTTTGCCAATTTGCAATGTTTTTTTATTACTTTGTGGATCGTGATTTATACATGTACCGGTATGGTTGTTTTTGTTACAGATTAAAGTAATTATAACTGAAATTGAACAGAAGTACTAGTTCTTTATATGTTTACATTATATCAAATATTATTGGTAATAATATGCTGTAATAATTTTCAACCAATAACCTCTAGTACTAAGTGTTTATTTATTGTCGTATACATTATGTAGGTCTTCCCTTTGTTCAGATTATACACTCTCCAGCTAGTTTTTTTCTTTTCTGTCTTGTTAAGTTTACAAAAATGAAAACATCAAAACACATATATAATTGTCCAATCCCACTCAAAAAGAATTATATTTTCTACATATTATGTTGTCAATTCGGAAACAGTTATTTCATTAAGAAACCATTAATCGTTTTAATAACGTTTTCCACCGAAAATAGCATACTTAAAAACCTTGGGCCCGCATTCAAAGCTAACTTTAGAAAAAATTCATCGAACGAAAATAACATACTTGTAATTACTCGTAATATTTCAAATTGAATATTTTCCTTATTAGCCTACAATTAATGTATGCTAAATCATTCATAATATTGCATCCGACATTTTAAAAATATTTGGATACCCACACGTTTGGTCCAAAACGCCCGTTTAGAGCTGCAAAATAAAAACAATTTTTGTAATAATACTATGCTGTAACAGTTACATAGGTAAAATTCATAACGCAGGATAATTATACGGAAAACAAGGTTATAATTACCATTATTACCCTGAATGTTTTTCGGAACTCTTTATTTTTAAATTTTTGGTCAAAAGATAGTGATGAGGAATGTTATTGCAAAAACGGCTGTCTAGAGCTGCAAAATTAATACAGGCTAAGTTATAACAACGATGGAATGTTTAAATGAATACTCTTTTTTTTCTCTTCTATATTCTTTGGTTTTTTATGTCTTTGAACGTTTCCCGAGCTGCTTATAGGTAGTATACATACTCTAGCAGGTTTTATTGTGTAAAATGCAAACTATGACTCGAATGCGGCATAGAAATCGGAAACAAACATACCAATTCATGTTCAAAAGCACAATCCAAAAGTAAAGTAAAAACTTCGAAAACTGGCAAATTTGGATTATGACATCTAAAGTATGTGTTTTGTTTTGGTGTTTTAGTTAAACTTTCACCAGGAATGAGAGGCCGGTGCTTCGGGAGAAAGGGAAAGGGAAAAAAACTTGCAATTAGAAATCGTCTTCCGAAATAGCCGTCTAATGCTTAAAAATTAAAACAGAATTAGTGACAATCAATCAGTATACGTGAAACAAGTCCATTGCATTTTATTCATTCATTCATTCATTCATTCATTCATTCATTCATTCAATCAATACAAACATAAATGAAGGCAAGGTAAATTGACACCCTACTATATTTGTAAAAACGCAATTATCTTATCTTTACATGACACCTTTATAAAGAAACAATCCCTAATTTTACGACGCAAAGCTATGCTTTATTGTCGCCTTTTTAAAACAGTTAAGTAACGTTTGATTACAATATGTGTCTCATTTTCAAGAAGACTTATCTGTTTCCAATGCCATAATCTATTCGATGCAAATCGGAAATGTCTGTGAAATGATTAATTTAAATCGAAGTTCTATTACATTCAGTAATCAAATCACAAGGCAGTAAATCAATGATTTGTCGCAATGATGAAATGGTGTGTTTTGTAAATTCTTACCAAGACGTTATCAGTTTGTCGGTCCGTAGTGCATTTTATCATTGTGTCGTTTAGTCATGTCAAGAAGATATTTTAACACTGTAAATAAATTGACATAGTTGTAACCCAAAACCAGTATGAAAACATTCGACATTCTGGGTAGTCATATGCTTTAGGATAAATCTGCCTAACTACCCAACTTCGATGCTACCTTTATGTAATGTGTGAGATTGTGTCGTTAAGTCAAAAACATGATATATATATGGCTGAAACAGAAAAACTAGCGTGAAAACATTCGAAATTCGGGATAAGGTGTTCATCAGATTTAGGTTATCATCAGAGTAAGAGTGGAAAGAAATTCACTCTATCGTATTTATTCATAATTCATAATATGTATATATTCATCGGTCAAAAATTATCATTTACAGATATGGAGACGGGTTAAAATAAGCACATAGCTTGTTCCCGAATCATATTTTCTAGATTTGTATATGTTTATTTTTTTATTTACTTGAGTATATATTTACTAAATAAAATATTGTTTAAACTAAATGAAATTTATCTATAACAAAGTGCGAATCTCGAAGAATAAAGTAAATAAAGTTAATAAACGAAAGGCGGAATATATAGGAAAATATTTTTTTTAATATATTAGAACACCACTAGTTATGTTTAAAATTATTATAGTTTTAACCTCAATGGTAAACAAATGTTGATTATATTTTTTCATTTTATTTTGCTCTAAATGCTGCTAATGCTCATAATGTATTCACAACACACATTTACATTGTATCGGTCACGTATTCCAAAAATAACACACAAATAATCATTTATAAACATAAAATGCCACTAGCAACTATAAAGAAATGTAAATTAATATTGCCGTATTCTAACCTTGTGTATTGTAACTTAGTTTGTTGTCAGTTTCCAGCGAACGTGATGTAGGCCCTTTCGATTTTTCATCTAAAAACGATTAACACGAATCAATGACAATACCACGGAGTAATTTTTCTTGATTTTCAACAAACCGGCATGGTTTTTAAATGTAAAAAATTAATGTTTTTTATATAAGCTGGTTCAGTAAAATACACAAACAAAACGAAAAACATGTATGAACACTACGACGGCGTGGAAGTGAGAAAATGAATTTGTTCGAACGATTTAGCTTTTATTCGTTGAAACGAATTTTAATGTCTCCAAAAGATTTTCTTACTGCTATCTTTACTTAAGTTAAATCCTTTGAATGAACTAGTAAATCGAGTTAAACCAATCATATTTATTTCCATATGGCTATTTCACGCCGCCGTAAGACACAACATAGTAATTTTGTTATGTATCAACTATAATATTGAGCTGTACATGTTATTCAGCTAAGCAGCTTATTTCAAAGCAAATAACAAGTGCATAGTGAGATGTAACAATTTAATTGAATGAATAAAATGGCATTAATGTTTAAAGAAGAACTTGTGATTTAAGAGTGTAATATTGCCTCTATGCATTTCATGATTCGTTTGTCTTTTGCTGTCAAAGACAAATCGCTGGCAATTATTTTATTTTAAACCATTATGAAATAACTTAAGCAATGTCTTGTCAATTCAGATTCAGCTACAGGTTGCTGCTTTTTAAATAAAAAACATCATATCATTACATTAAGAAACCATGTGATGCGATGGTTAAGAGCAACTAAGGGTGAAGCAATTTATTCAGTTCTTCAAGATTCCTATTTCCCTGCTTTATTTCTAGCTCTCATATGTGATATCATAAAAATAATCGTACTTATTGCACTTGGTAAATCTAAATGACATTCAATTTTTTTTAAAAAACTATCAAAAACTTAAAATATATTATCCACTATTTTTAGTCTAAAAGAGAAGAAGAGAATCTGAAACTGAAAAACATATATGTTGCATTAGTCATTGCTACCAAAATAAGGAAACAGTACAAGTTAATAATGCAAAGAAAAAGCAAACACATTTTGTGACCATTTGACATTTATCCCCGTTGCTTAAGAATGGTTAATACTTGCTGTTTAAATCAAAATTGTGCAAATCTCCATGACATCTTTTTGCGATGAAATAAACGATATTTACTTAAAATACTCCCCTTTTCCTCATGCAATAAAACATGATGTGATCAGTATTTAGAATACATTTTAATACAATAAGAAAGATCATGTGAAGTCTCTGCAAACGTAGTTGTAATTTTTGTTAACACGTGTTTTTGTACCGAGTAACCGTCACTTCCAAGTGCAGTTTAGATAACTTCTTGTAAAGAAATTATAAAGTATTTTCCTGACTATCAAACTTCCGGAAGAGTATGGAAGGAATGGCATGAGAAGACAATGTAAGATCAATATTCTACTAGTAACCAACTACCTTTTAGTCAATAATGGCCACACCGTATTCGTCCCGTGTTTATTGTGAACCAAAATATGAAAAGCTATGTTTTGCATTTCGCATTTGATTTTGTGTATTATCTTTACACTCTCCTGTCGGGGATCATCCAACCAAGCAGATAAAGAAGAATACGAGACCTTTCAATACTACACTAAGCAAAAAACTAGGAATCCAAATCTTAAATAAAAAACATATATGAAAAACTGCTGGGATTGACTTATTGTTCATATAATGAATTTTAAAGTACAATGCTTTTAAAACATACACGAATTCGATTATATCATGTTTCAATAAGCATTTTAATATAAAGCTATTACTTCAAATATATACGACACAAACCCATACAAATCATGTTTATCACATTTTTATTCGAGTGCATTATTTGAAAAATGAAAAAGGTAATAACTTCCGGAATAGTATCAATATAGTTCAAATATCAAACGCATTCCTCTAGCGTTTAGCCATATGAGGTTTCAACCATAATTACAACATTTGATAACAATTTAACCATATTCTGTTAATCCGTAATAATTACAAACTTCAAGTTGATACACAATTTAGAGCATTTTCATTGGTTGTCGTCTTGCAAAAACAAGGTGTTATTTTCCAATAACAACGTTTTCTACCGGAACTACTTTGGGCCTGTTTCGGAGATTACCCATCTCTGAACAGCCATTTTAAGATTGTAAACAAACGGGGAGGTCGGGAATGATTACACATAGAAACATTAAAATACTTCGATTTTTTTATAAATTCAAATTTTGAAAAATTAATTCAAACATGTTCTGATTAATTTTCACCGATATTTTTAATAATTTACATTTAAGATTGTATATTTATGAAATATTTTTCAAAATCGACATTTTATCGTCACCGAGCTTTTTACGTGTCTATAGGGTACTAAGTATAAGCAATATGCCAAACCTCAGTGCGGGGTGTTTTGTTTGAAATTCATCGCATAGGCATCCTTTTGAAAGCAAAGACATTTTATTTCCCCAGACAATGTATAGCCGGGGATCAGGATAAATTTTTTTAAGAATGCAATGCCAGTGTGCAGATAAGTCAGATGGTTGATTCTGAATTTGGTATTGATGATAATGACAGTGATAGGTCTGCCAATAATAATCTAATAAAATTGATAACATACTATATTCCAGTCTAATGTTCACTCGTACATGTTGTTTACCTTCTCAAAATGTCCCTGATCAGCCCATACAGCTACCACCGGTGACAGAATCCCTCATCTCACATCCAATCCATAGGTGGTAAAACATTGATTCATCCAAGAAAACATTAATTCCATGTCAATAGTAGGTTTTAGGGTTTGTTTAACACACTGTTCATTCAACCAATGTAGTTTTTTCTTTTGTTATGGGTAAAATCAAAATGTAAACACGCCTATCCTACAAACGGTTGGCCGTCACGTCACACAAAGTGGTGTTTGTTTTCATGATTGCGAGACATAAATTTTTTTGTCAATGAATTTAAATGTAACATAATTGATGTGTTGACTGAAAATAACTAAAAAATGAATAAAAAGATATAAATTCAAAACTATTTCAGCTTTTTTATCGGATATTTTATCGTTTCATAAAGATGTCATTTATTGTATCACTACGCAGTTCAGCCTTGTAACGTCGATTTTCTGAAAATCAGCTGATCAGTTCAGAAATGTAGGTCAGCTTTAAAAAATGTTAAATTTTGGGTTTGTAATTATAAGAATTGACTTACTTGACTTGACCGTGAGGAGAATCGGGCCGTTTACAAGTTCTCTCCATTGTCCTCTATCTGTCGCTACCATTGTTTTCTCCAAGTCTCTTTGGGTCGTCCTTTTTTCCTTTTCCCCTTTGGTGTCCAGGTAAGTGCCAGTTGTGCGTACTTGTTATTTCCAATTACTGTACGTCAAACACCGTTGGTCTGTCCGCTTGATATTTTATTTGAAATATTCATATACGAAGGTCCATTTAAAAAGGGATAATGTGTAGGATTCGTAGTTTATACGTTTGTCCCCATGATTATATGAAATAAACACTTGTGTCATATAGCAGTCTACGGTTGCTTGATAAATATTTAAAATGAAGGTCAAGCGGAAATGTCAATGTTGTTTGTCTATTATAAATATTTGGGAATATGTTTTTTTATATAATTTATCAAATCATTTTCGCGATAAATTCAACATATTTATATATTTGATGTTTTACTACTTATTAACCTTTGTGTCTTATTTGCAACATGTTGGAAGCAATTCTACACTAGAGAGAGATATAAGTATTCGGTCACGGCCAAGGCACGCAACATCAAGAAGGAATACATGCAGTTACCTTGAAAACATTCCTAATTTAATAGCTTTAATGATTTTACTTTTCTTAGGGATTGTGGTTTGGGCATGCATTGGTATGTTTGTTTTTTTTTTATCTTTTGTCCTGATATTATATTTCAGAAGGGTAAGCCACCACATAATTAAAACGTTTAGAATAAGGACATGTAGTGTAATAAAAACTTAAAAAATTATGTCTCTGTAATGTTTTAGTGTAAACTGTAGTACTTTCAAATGATATAGAGAAACGATGGCAACATGTTATTTGTGTTCTTTATAAACAATAAATCGATGTATAAACATCTTTCTCGTATCTCGTATTTGTTCCTGTATTGTAGTATACACTCTCTAGAGCGTTGACATTGT
The DNA here is from genome assembly GCA_021292105.1 of Anadara kagoshimensis. Lineage (NCBI taxonomy): Eukaryota > Metazoa > Mollusca > Bivalvia > Arcoida > Arcidae > Anadara > Anadara kagoshimensis. Next base: position 48,641,582 of record CM037858.1, read on the forward strand.
CGAAAGCTATCAGACCAAACAAATACGAAACCTTGTAAAACAACTCTTAGCACGAATCCTTTAAACTTACAGGAATTTCAATCTTTTTTAAAATATGCAAGGATTGATTTATTCTTCATGTAATTGATGGGTATACGTTTTATGCGATTTGTTAAACATGTACTTCCAATCCTGTAAAATCATGAATTGGATTATGTATTGTCTGATTAAGCATTTTCATATATATAGCTATTATTATAGATATAAAGAAAATACCCCATACAAATCGTATTTTTTATGTTTTTATTCGAATGCATAATTTGAAAAAAGGTAATCCCTTCCGGAATAGTATCAATTAAGTTCACAGTATCAAATGCATTCTTTTCGTGTCCGTTGAGGTTTTAACCATATTTACAAACTTTGTAAAGAATTGTCACATTGTTTATTCGAATGCATAATTTGAACAATGTAATCCCTTCCGGAATAGTATCAATTTAGTTCATATTGTAAAATACATTATTTTCGTGTTTTGTCATTTGAGGTTTCAACCATATTTACAATGTTTATACACGATCAAACCATATCATATTTATCATGTTTATCCGTATAACTATTGGCAAACAACGCTGAGCTATTCGCTTGAACTTTCATATCTTAGGATACATAGTTCAAACATATATGACATCAACAAGACTGTAACCTATATTTTAATATACTTGTCCAAAGGTCAATAGTTACTGCCTATACTCAATTTTTATACGCATGAAAATACATTTTCGATTATATAATTCCAAAACAATGGATAATAATCCATGTTCAAATCCAATCGAGAAGCAAAGCAAAAAATTTGAAACCGACAAATTAGGTTAAACAGGTGAACAAACAGCAGGGAAGCGATGACTGGTTCTTCGGAAGGGTAAAACCAATTTCTCTAATTTATACATTTTTGATTTATGTGTTTGATGTGTTCCTTGTTAACGTTTGTTTCTTAGTTTAACAATTTGTAAGCAATAATAGATTGGATACGTCCTTTAGTATTCGACCATGGTCAACGTTAGAAAGGACACGCTAAATCAAACAGGCGTAACCTGCAATAACCCTAAACAATATCCTTTGGGCTTAACAATGGAGTAGACATCCTTCATGACATTGAGATATACATATCTCGGAAGGTGTAAGCACCTCATGTATAGTTAAATATAAAATAAATATCGAATTAACATATTAAGCGTAAGATCAAAAACGTATGAAACCACGCAATACATATTTGTCTAACATCTAGTAGTTTCAAATTATATAAAAACAATCATAGCTACACTGTTTTTTTAAAACATGAACATCTTCTTGTATCTCGTATCTGTTTTTCTGTATTGTCTTTTACACTCCCCGTGATTTTGACGGGGAATATTAGACCAAATACAAATCTTGTATAACAACTCTAAGCATGAATCCTTAAAATTTACGGGTTTTCAGCAATTTTAATCTTATTTGAAGATTTGCAAGGAATGATTTTTTGTTTTTAAAGTAAAATGCATTGCATGCGGATTTTTTATTCTTCCAATCCCATAAATTTGATTTTTTTCATGTTTCATTAAGCATTTTAATATATAGCTATTGTTATCGATATGAATAAAAAAATACCTTTCAAATTACGTTTGTCACGTTTTTTAGTGCAAAAATTGGAAACGGTAATCCCTTCCGGAATAATATTAATATATCTCACAATATCAAATGCATTTTTCTTGCATTTTGCTCTATGAGGTTTCAACAATTTTACAATATTTGTAAACAATTAAATCATATCCTGTTAATATGTAGTACTTCCCATTATTATACGATTGGGAATACATTTTATTTGATGAATTGTCAAATCAATTTTTTTTTGCGATAAATTCAAATTGTTTACGCACGTTTGACGTGTTTCTAGTATTTTTATTAGAATTAATCAAAAATAAAAGTAATATAAACTCGATTTATGATACATATCTTGTTCTATTCGAGCTTTTCCAAAAACAAGACGTCGATTTTTGTAAGACTTAATCGTTTCATATTTTTATTGAGAATGTTTATTTCTTTTTCTACTTCTATTCGACGACCCAGCAGTTTTTCAAGACGTCATCACGATTAAAATCCTCCGACTGTTTTAACAATTATAAAAAAAATGTTTATTCTCTGGAAGTTAAGACATCTCTGTCTCTCAATGTCACCTGGGAAATTAACCAACACGTATACTTAAATAAAACATTCTAAATCTCACTGACAAGATTTGAAAATCGTTAACTTTATAGAAAAAAAACGCTTTTAGTCATTCAGATGTATATCTTCGATGGGGTTAAACTTTAACATTTAAGTACTTCTACTTGTACATTTTATTGACATAATTTGTATTAAGAATGGATTGCAACAATGACGTTTTACGCACCAATAGAGAGTCTTTATCTTATATGGAGGCAGGGGTTCATACTTAGTACAGGAAAGCGGATTGCCCGAAGGAAAATATCTAACTTTCGACAAATTTTCTCAGTTTGATTCGAACCTAGATATGAGAGACACTGTTATCTGGAAGCGCAGATATATTTGGCATGCAATATTCCTTGTTCCCTTCATTTCCCAATTTTGACAACACACTTGGCGGTTAAGCAAGCTAAACAGGATGCGCTCACTTCCTTGTTGAAGTTCACTTGCTAGCTTCAAAGCTTTGATTTTGGGATTCTGGTTTGGACTTGGATTGATGTGGTTTTTTTTATTTAGTTGATAAATTATAAGTTATACAATGATGACAATTCCAAATCATAATTCTATCTTGCATTTCCATGTTTTTTCCTGTTCCTAGTGACTCTGATTATTGCTAATGACAATGTATTCAAATGCACCTTACTGTCCATGTACTTAATGAAATGCCTTTGTCCTACGGCGGGTTCAGCTACACAAACAAGATCTTTATCATTCTAGAGTATATGTGGGTATATGTCCAAGACCCAGATTTTTTATGAGTGTGTTTTGAAGTGGATTTAATAGATACGCATGGTCTTTGTCATTCCAAATAAGTTTTTCCAACACCTATAAATTTTGTAAAAAATTGTTTTGAAGTTCATTAAATGTATCTTTAGTGTAAATATTGTAAACCTAATTATCTTATAGAAGCATAAGTTCTGCAGTGTTTCGCAACATTTCTAACAATTTATATTAAGATTTGAACAGTTGACAATAAATACATTGCAGAGAGTATATTCACATGATGATTGTCTGGCGCCAACGAAAGGAACACGCTATATTAAGTCGTCTTATTTAAGTGTATGTGGTAGTATTGGCTAGCTGTGACAATGACAACGCCTTATAAACAACGGATCCTGAAAGCAAACACAAATATATCAGTCCATGTCCAAATCACAATCCCAAATACAAAGTATAAAATAATTATTGCTTTTAACTTGCAAATTAATTTAAACGCAAAAACTTTGACCAGGAAATTGATAAAAGGTTCTACGAAAGGGTAAGAATGTATTTTAATTATGTAATTTAGCCGTTCAATACAAAACATATTAAACTCACAATCCTACATATACATTCAGTATGCAAATAAAAAGCTAAATAAAATTCCACAAAGCTTTTAAAAACGCTATAATTTTTCCCTTCAATGTTCGCATTTAAACGTATTTTGAATTTTTCTAGGCAAGTCGTTTTGCAATATCACCGTTACTAAAAACCCGGTGTTCAGAAAAATTCAGATCATTGTTTAACAATATTGTTTTCTTTAAACTCGCATACTTATTTGTGTCTGTAATGATTTTTTTTAACTTGAATTTTACATGTCTAGCGAGAATGACGCACAAATGAATGAACTTTAGTGGATGATCTTTGTAATGTATTCAAGAGAACAGTCAAACTAATTCACCTCGTGTTAAAAAAGGTCTTCAAAACAACGGAAAAAATCACACATTATACAGAATTACAGAACAGAAAAAATATAGGTTGTGTTTTTGTCATTTACATTGCTTCGTTTAAAGTGTATTATAAAATCTTTAAACAAACATGTTTACAATAAGGTATTTTCGCAAAAAAATCATTTAGAATCTTACATTTTCCCTGTTAACAGTGGCCCATATAGTTTAAATTTATATAAGGCATGGATATGAATACATTAGCCTGATTGTACCAGAAAATGCTTTTATTGTGACAAAGCTTTGAATAACGTTTTAAATCATGTTCAATCGAGAGGCTGAAACAACGTTGATCTTCACATTGCGTGTGTTAACTTGTTTGTGTTTTCCTTGGTGATAAAGATGGACTGATCCATACGTAAAAAACGTATTTGCTGGAATGATGAGATAGAGTACATATGTTTATAAGCTATTTAATCCTTTTTATATGTTAAATTTGTAGTATCAAACACAAACATAGCGGTCAATATTCAAATTACATTCGCAATAACAACGTTTTGATGAAAACTGGCAAAATAAAATTTAAACACATAAACTCCGAAAGCGTAAGCACATTTTATGAAGCTAGCTACACCCGCCACGTGTGAAACCAAAAAAATGAGAATGAAAGAAACATATAATTATGTGACATCAACTATTGGTATTCTAATAAAGATCCAAGTCGTTAACACGGAAGAGATTATGTGCCATCACTGATAGACTGTTAATCTTTATTGATTTTTGCCATATATGGTTATCACTTCCTGGAAGTGTTGTGCAAATGGTTCAGATGGCAACTTAATAAGTATACTACTTTCTACTTAATGGAGTAATTTGTTCATCTAAAAGCATTATGAAGGTAAACATGGTATTAAATGAATAGACAAACAACATTGACCTGTCTGCGTAACTTTTAATTTAAATATGGTATGTACAATCCAACCTGCCTTAAAGGTCACCTCTGTATAAACACCAGCTGTTTATTAAGGCAAGTAGAATTGAATCCCAATTGTTCGTTATATTATTTGAATATATCACCAACTCGGTAGGCAATAATTTCGTACTATTGTCAGAAATATACTATAATTGTCTAAATTTCCTGCAAGTTAAAATTTGAAATTTCTAAAAAACTACTGTAGAAACCACTGTGGCTGTGACAGTGAAATTCTCTTTAAATCCATAGAAAATCAAATAAATTTGAATAAAGATCGATATTTTTCACTTACTTGTACCTAGTCGTAACAGGAAATCTGCATGCGCATCCGCGATTAGCCCAAACTATATCTGCATAGGGAAAAACGTTGGTGCTATGGGGATTTAACATGTTGAAAAACCATGCAAATGGCGGCTTCTGTTGCGCATATGACATAAAACGTCACCAAGGACATCACTTCCGGTGTAAACAACGTCATTTTTGCATGTGTAAAATCCCCATACCGCCAACATTTTCCTTTCTACAGACATACTTTATGACAATCGCGGATGCGCATACAGATTTCCTGTTACGACTAGGTACAAGTAAGTGAAAAATATCAAACTTTATTCAAATTTATTTGATTTTCTATGGATATAAAGAGAATTTCACTGTCACAGCCACAGTGGTTTCTACAGTAAGGTATACTCACTCATGCAAAGTATTTCCTTAGCTTAATTTTATAAAATATATTTTGGTCCTTTGGGTAGCTTTTCAACATCTTCAAAATAATTTTGGTTTCATAATTTTGGTCCAAGCACTACTGATGAGGACTTGTATTCCGAAACGGCCGTCTAGTGCTGTAAAATTAAAACTGGTATAATATGTACTTGAACCTGCATATAAAGGTTATCTGTCCATAAAACACTTTTACTGGTTCCTTTGGGTGGTCTTTATATACAGCTTTAAACACATATGTTCATTTCGTCTACATCACGAAAAATGTGCATTGCTTTTGCATCAACTCTGATCCTTACAAACCCATGCATTTGATGAATCAATTTAAGACATATTCCTAATGAAAGGTCAAGTAGACAGGTCAATGTTTTTCTCTATAAAATATTTTTCTATGCACCGAAGACAAACTGTATATATTTAATAAGTTTATCAACCTATTGTCTTAGTTACTCTCCAAGTTAATTTGTAAATTGATGAATATAAAAAGCAATGTGATACAGGGTCTGTTACAATAAGTATGATTGATGGCGTATCTTTGGCATGTACCCTTATGGGCTTATAATGTACTAAGGTTTTATGTGAATTGGTCGAGTGCTGCGATTTGTAAAGTGTTACCTGCCTTCAAAGTTTCCATTACAGTAAAACTTCATCAAAATACCTCTCGATACCTTTGTCACCTCATTTAACACCACAGTATTTCGAAGTTCCTTTATTTATTTATGACCAAACAAATGTTGGCAATATGTATAACTTTTATTGTACATTTAAATTGTCCGTACCTTAATTTGAAAATTTCTATAATGTCTTATAGAATATACTACTGTATTTCCATAAATTGAATGCGCATAGCTTTTATTATTTATTTCTTTTTATTGAAAATGTTTCCATTAAACAATCAATAAAATTAAAAAACAAATTATATTTCACTGTTCAGTTCTCCTGTACATAAAGAAATTTTGCGAAAATTTTGGAAATTTGATCAAGTTTATACATCAATTGAGCCTCATTCAAAGTTACATCAGGGTATTTAGGGTCAGGTAGGTCATTGTTGTTCGGGTTTTTACCAGGTTTTATCATCATGAATTTCCAATTATGACATAACATTTATAGTTGTTCAGGGTAAGAAGGTACAGAAGGGATAATTTTGACATAGTTATATTTGTTGTTTTGTTTAAAAGTTCAAATTGCTCTATGTACAAAATTAAATTCGCTTTTGGATGCATGAAAACTATTTTTTCGTATTAGGTCAGTATATTTTGTATCAAGTTTTACAAATTTTTGGGAGTTTGTTGGAAAATACGACTTTATTCTTGCATTTTCCATGTGCACTGAATTTGTTGAAATACAGTAGCAGTAAAATACTTCAATAGTATTTTGCATGTCAATCGACCTGTCGTCCAACATATTGAATTATGCAGGTCTTTGAAGACAAGGTTATCTTTACCTTCTTATTATATACCAGCATATTGAGTTAACTGTTATTTTCAATTTTACAATGCACCTGTAGAATTATTTGCCTTATATATATATAATTACAAACTTCACGTTGTTACACAATTTAGAGCATTTTCATTGGTTGTTGTCTTGCAAAAACACGGTGTTATTTTCCAATAACAACGTTTTCTACCGGAACTACCTGCGGCCTGTTTCGGGGATTACCCGTCTCTGAATTCTATTAATAACATCCATTTTAAGATTGTAAACAAACGGGGAGGTCGGGAACGATTACACATAGAAACATTAAAATACTTCGATTTTTTTTATAAATTCAAATTTTGAAAAATTAATTCAAACATGTTCTGATTAATTTTCACCGATATTTTTATTAATTTACATTTAAGATTGTATATTTATGAAATATTTTTCAAAATCGACATTTTATCGTCACCGAGCTTTTTACGTGTCTATAGGCTACTAAGTATAAGCAATATGCAGAACCTCAGTGCGGGGTGTTTTGTTTGAAATTCATCGCATAGGCATCCTTTTGAAAGCAAAGACATTTTATTTCCCCAGACAATGTATAGCCGGGGATCAGGATAAATTTTTTGAAGAATGCAATGCCAGTGTGCAGATAAGTCAGATGGTTGATTCTGAATTTGGTATTGATGATAATGACAGTGATAGGTCTGCCAATAATAATCTAATAAAATTGATAACATACTATATTCCAGTCTAATGTTCACCCGTACATGTTGTTTACCTTCTCAAAATGTCCCTGATCAGCCCATACAGCTACCACCGGTGACAGAATCCCTCATCTCACATCCATTCCATAGGTGGTAAAACATTGATTCATCCAAGAAAACATTAATTCCATGTCAATAGTAGGTTTTAGGGTTTGTTTAACACACTGTTCATTCAACCAATGTAGTTTTTCTTATGTTATGGGTAAAATCAAAATGTAAACACGCCTATCCTACAAACGGTTGGCCGTCACGTCACACAAAGTGTTGTTTGTTTTCATGATTGCGAGACATAAAAATCCCTTTTTGTCAATGAATTTAAATGTAACATAATTGATGTGTTGACTGAAAATGAATAAAAAGATTTAAATTCAAAACTATTTCAGCTTTTTTATCGGATATTTTATCGTTTCATAAAGATGTCATTTATTGTATCACTACGCAGTTCAGCCTTGTAACGTCGATTTTCTGAAAATCAGCTGATCAGTTCAGAAATGTCAGCTTTAAAAAATAAATATTTAAAATGAAGGTCAAGCGGAAATGTCAATGTTGTTTGTCTATTATAAATATTTGGGAATATGTTTTTTATATAATTTATAAAATCATTTTCGCGATAAATTCAACATATTTATATGTTTGATGTTTTACTTCTTATTAACCTTTGTGTCTTATTTGCAACATGTTGGAAGCAATTCTACACTAGAGAGAGATATTAGTATTCGGTCACGGCCAAGGCACGCAACCTCAAGAAGGAATACATGCAGTTACCTTGAAAACATTCCTAATTTAATAGCTTTAAAGATTTTACTTTTCTTAGGGATTGTGGTTTGGCATGCATTGGTATGTTTGTTTTTTTTATATTTTGTCCTGATATATATATTTCAGAAGGGTAAGCCACCACATAATTAAAAAGTTTAGAATAGGACATGTAGTGTAATAAAAACTTAAAAATTATGTCTCTGTAATGTTTTAGTGTAAACTGTTTACTTTCAAATGATATAGAGAAACGATGCAACACGTTATTTGTGTTCTTTATAAACAATAAATCGATGTATAAACATCTTTCTCGTATCTCGTATTTGTTCCTGTATTGTAGTATACACTCTCTAGAGCGTTGACATGTCGAAAGCTATCAGACCAAACAAATACGAAACCTTGCAAAACAACTCTTAGCACGAATCCTTAAACTTACAGGAATTTCAATCTTTTTTAAAATATGCAAGGATTGATTTATTCTTCATGTAATTGATGGGTTACGTTTTATGCGATTTGTTAAACATGTACTTCCAATCCTGTAAATCATGAATTGATTATGTATTGTCTGATTAAGCATTTTCATATATATAGCTATTATTATAGATATAAAGAAAATACCCCATACAAATCGTATTTTTTATGTTTTTTATTCGAATGCATAATTTGAAAAAAGTAATCCCTTCCGGAATAGTATCAAAAGTTCACAGTATCAAATGCATTCTTTTCGTGTCCCTTGAGGTTTTAACCATATTCACAAATTTTGTAAAGAATTGTCACATTGTTTATTCGAATGCATAATTTGAACAATGTAATCCCTTCCGGAATAGTATCAATTTAGTTCATATTGTCAAATACATTATTTTCGTGTTTTGTCATTTGAGGTTTCAACCATATTTACAATGTTTATACACGATCAAACCATATCATATTTATCATGTTTATCCGTATAACTATTGGCAAACAACGCTGAGCTATTCGCTTGAACTTTCATATCTTAGGATACATAGTTCAAACATATATGACATCAACAAGACTGTTACCTATATTTCAATATACTTGTCCATGATAAATATTTAAAGTGAAGGTCAATAGTTACTGCCTATACTCAATTTTTATACGCATGAAAATACATTTTCGATTGTAATCCAAAAACTATGTTAAAATCTAATCCAGAAGCAAAGCAAAAACTTTGAAACCGACAAATTAGGTTAAACAGGTGAACATACAGCAGGGAAGCGATGACGGGTGCTCCGGAAGGGTAAAACCAATTTTTCTAATTTACACAGTTTTGATTTATGTGTTTGATGTGTTTTTACTTGTTAACGTTCGTTTCTTAGTTACCATTTTGCAAGCAATAATAGAATTTATGCTTTAGTATGCGACCATAGCCAACGTTAGACAGGACACGCTAAATCAAACGGGCGTAACCTGCAATAACTCTAAACAATTTCCTTTGGGCTTAACAATGGAGTAGACATTCTTCATGACATTGAGATATACATATCTCGGAAGGGTAAGCACCTCATGTATAGTTAAATATAAAATAAATATCGAATTAACATATTAAGCGCAAGATCAAAAACGTAAGAAATAACGCAATACATTATTGTCTAACATCTAGTAGTTTCAAATTTTATAAAAGCAACCATAGCCACACGGTTTTTTTCAAAACAACGAAACAAGATATGAACATCTCTTTCTTGTATCTGGTATCTGTTTTTCTGTATTGTCTTTTACACTTCCCATGATTTTGACGGGGATGTTAGACCAAATACAACAACTCTAAGCATGAATCCTTAAAATTTACGGGTTTTCAGCAATTTTAATCTTATTTGAAAATTTGCTAGAAATGATTTTTTGTTTTTAAAGTAAAATGCATTTTATGCGATTTTTTATTATTCCAATCCCATATATTCGATTTTTTCATGTTTCATTAAGCATTTTAATATAAAGTTATTATTGTCGATATGTATGAAAAAATACCTTTCAAATCATGTTTGTCACGTTTTTGAGTGCAGAAATTGGAAACGGTAATCCCTTCCGGAATAATATTAAATATAACTCACAATATCAAATGCATTCTTCTTGCATTTTGCTCTATGAGGATTCAACAATTTTACAATATTTGTAAACAATTAAATCATATCCTGTTAATCTGTAGTACTACCAATTATTATACGATTGGGAATTCATTTTATTTGATAAATTGTCAAATCAATTTTTTGCGATAAATTCAAATTGTTTACGCACGTTTGACGTGTTTGTAGTATTTTTTTGGAATTAAATCGATTTTTGTAAGATCAAATTTATCATATTTTCATTAATTATGTTTATTGTCTTTTTCTACTTCTATTCGGCGACCCAGCGTTTTTCCAAGACGTTATCACGATTAAAATCCCCTGACTGTTTTAACATTTGTAAAAAAAAGTTTATTTTCTGGAAGTTAAGACATCTCTGTCTCTCGATGTCACCTGGGAAATTAACCAACACGTATACTTAAATAAAACATTCTAAATCTCACTGACAAGATTTGAAAATCGTTAACTTTATAGAAAAAAAACGCTTTTAGTCATTCAGATGTATATCTTCGATGGGGTTAAACTTTAACATTAAGAGTATTTGTACTATTTAATACATTTTATTGACACAATTTGTTTTTAGAATGGATTGGAACAATGAAGTTTTACGCACCAATAGAGAGTCTTTATCTTATATGGAGGCAGGAGTTCATACTTAGTACAGGAAAGCGGATAGCCCGAAGGAAAATATCTAACTTTCGACAAACTTTCTCACAGTTCGATTCGAACCTAGATATAAGAGGCACTGTTATCTGCAAGCGCAGATATATCTTGCGTGCAATATTCCATGTTCCCTTCATTTCCCAATTTTGACAACACACTTGGCGGTTAAGCAAGCTAAACAGGATGCGCTCACTTTCCTTGTTGAAGTTCACTTGTTTAACATAGCTTGCTAGCTTCAAAGCCTTGATTTTGGGATTCTAGTTTGGACTTGGATTGATGTGTTTTTTTTTTTTATTTATTTAGTTGACAAATTATAAGTTATACAATGATGACAATTCCAAATCATTATTCTATCTTGCATTTCCATGTTTTTTCTGTTCCTAGTGACTCTTATTATTGCTAATGACAATGTATTCAAATGCACCTTACTATCCATGTACTTAATGAAATGCCTTTGTCCTACGACGGAGCCGGCTACACAAACAAGATCTTTATCATTCTAGAGTATATGTGGGTATATGGCCAAGACCCAGAATTTTTATGAGTGTGTTTTGAAGTGGATTTAATAGATACGCATGGTCTTTGTCATTCCAAATAAGTTTTTCCAACACCTATAAATTTTGTAAAAAATTGTTTTGAAGTTCATTAAATGTATCTTTAGTGTAAATATTGTAAACCTACTTATCTTATAGAAGCATAATAGTTCTGCAGTGTTTCGCAACATTTCTTAACAATTTGATATTAAGATTTGAACAGTTGACAATAACTACATTGCAGAGAGTATATCCACATGATGATTGTCCGGCGCCGACAAAGAGAACACGCTATATTGAGTCGTCTTATTTAAGTGTATGTTGTAGTATTAGCTAGCTGTGACAATGACAACGCCTTATAAACAACGGAACCTGAAAGCAAACACAAATATATCAGTCCATGTCCAAATGACAATCCCAAATACAAAGTATAAAATAATTATTGCTTTTAACTTGCAAATTAATTTAAACGCAAAAACTTTGACCAGGAAATTGATAAAAGGTTCTACGAAAGGGTAAGAATGTATTTTAATTATGTAATTTAGCCGTTCAATACAAAACATATTAAACTCACAATCCTACATATACATTCAGTATGCAAATAAAAAGCCAAATAAAATTCCACAAAGCTTTTAAAAACGCTATAATTTGTCCCTTCAATGTTCGCATTTAAACGTATTTTGAATTTTTCTAGGCAAGTCGTTTTGCAATATCACCGTTACTAAAAACCCGGTGTTCAGAAAAATTTAGATCATTATTTAACAATATTGTTTTCTTTAAACTCGCATACATTGTACTTATTTGTGTCTGTAATGATTTTTTCAACTTGAATTTTACATGTCTAGCGAGAATGACGCACAAATGAATGAGCTTTAGTGGATGATCTTTGTAATGTATTCAAGAGAACAGTCAAACTAATTCACCTCGTGTTAAAAAAGGTCTTCAAAACAACGGAAAAAATCACACATTATACAGAATTACAGAACAGAAAAAATATAGGTTTTGTTTTTGTCATTTACATTGCCTCGTTTAAAGTGTATTATAAAATCTTTAAACAAACATGTTTACAATAAGGTATTTTCGCAAAAAAATCATTTAGAATCTTACATTTTCCCTTTTAACAGTGGCCCATATAGTTTAAATTTATATAAGGCATGGATATGAATACATTAGCCTGATTGTACCAGAAAATGCTTTTATTGTGACAAAGCTTTGAATAACGTTTTAAATCATGTTCAATCGAGAGGCTGAAACAACGTTGATCTTCACATTGCGTGTGTTAACTTGTTTGTGTTTTCCTTGGTGATAAAGATGGACTGATCCATACGTAAAAAACATATTTGCTGGAATGATGAGATAGAGTACATATGTTTATAAGCTATTTAATCCTTTTTATATGTTAAATTTGTAGTATCAAACACAAACATACCGGTCAATATTCAAATTACATTCGCAATAACAACGTTTTGATGAAAACTGGCAAAAATAAAATTTAAACACATAAACTCCGAAAGCGTATGCACATTTTATGAAGCTAGCTACACCCGCCACGTGTGAAACCAAAAAAATGAGAATGAAAGAAACATATAATTATGTGACATCAACTATTGGATATTCTAATAAAGATCCAAGTCGTTAACACGGAAGAGATTATGTGCCATCACTAATAGACTAATAGTTAATCTTTATTGATTTTTGCCATATATGGTTATCACTTCCCGGAAGTGGAGAAATTCCCATCTAAAAGTGTTATGAAAGTAAACATGGTATTAAAACATTGACCTGTCTGCGTAACATATAATTTAAATATGTTATGTACAATCCAGCCTGTCTTAAAGGCCACCTCTGTATAAAGCCTAGCTGTTTATTAAGGCGAGTAGAATTGTATTCCAGTTGTTCTTTATATTATTTGAACCTGCATATAAAGGTCATCTGCCCATAAAGGCCACTTTTACTGGTTCCCTTGGGTGGTCTTCGACACAACTTTAAACACATATGTTCATTTCGTCAAATCACGGAAAATGTGCATTGCTTTTGCATCAACTCTGATCCTTACACACTAATGCATTTGATGGATTAATATAAGACATATTCCTAATGAAAGGTCAAGTAGACAGGTCAATGTTGTTTCCCTAGGAAAATATTTTTCTATGCGCCGAAGACAAACTGTATATATTTAACAAGTTTATCAACCTATTGTCTTAGTTACTCTCAAAATTGATTTGTAATTTGATAAACAAAAAAGGGTCTGCTGCAATGAGTATAATTGATGGCGTATCTTAAGCATGTACCTATATGGGCTTATATTATATATAAAAAGGCTTTATGTGAATTGGTCGACTGGGTTGCGATTTGTAAAGTGTTACCTGCCTTCAAAGTTTCAATTACAGTAAAACTTCATCAAAATACTCCTCGATACCGTCGTCAATTCATTTAACACCACAGAATTTCTTGGTCCCAAAATTTGTTTCTGACCAAGCAAATGTTGGCAATAAGTATAACTTTTATTGTATCTGTGTATATTGTCCTTACCTTAATGTATACAATATATCTTATATAATATAAGAGTACTTCAATAGCGGTATGCATGTCAATCGACCTGTCGTCGAACATATCGAATTACGCAGATCTTTGAAGACAAGTTCATTAATACCCTCTTACTATATACCAGCATATCGAGTTGACTGTTATTTTTTACAATGCATTTGTAGAACCACTTGTCTTATATAACATACAGTTTAACTTCAGTATAGGTCTGTTGAAATGATAACACTAAACTGACGAATTAGTGCTAAACCAGCCTCTTTTCTCGGTCTCTAGTTAGCTTTATTTCGACAGCTTTTCGGTCTCTGCTATCCTCCCTAGGTAGCTTTCCATATTTTGGCAAATCAACCGAACTGTCGTTCAACATATCAAAGTACGCAGATGTAAGTAAACACCTAATGTACAGTAATTCTAGATATGTCTTGGAAAACAAGCTCATCAATACCCTCTATTATATTATATACCAGCATATTGAGTTAACTGATATTTTTACAGGCAGCTATATAGCATCATTATCTTATGTAATACATAATGTATATAGCTTAACTACAGTACAGGTCTGTCGAGATATTAACACTAAACTGACGAATTATTCCAAATCAGCATCCCCTCTCGGTCTCTAATTAGCTATATCTCGACAGCTTTTCGGCAGCTGCTATCTATCTCTAGACATCTTCTAGTTCACTTGCTATCCATAATTTGGCTACTCAACAGCCGATCTTCAACTTATTTTCGTCAGTTCAGTGTTAAATCCTCAACAGGTCTGTACTGTGCATTATAAAATATTGAGATTACCAATTTTCTTATAATAAAAATTCCCCCACTGCATATTAGCATGTATCTAATAAGTACTGTGTATATGTTTTCAGTTAATTTTCAAGTCTCCGACTTGACATTTTCGAAGAAAAAAAACTTTGTTTGTCTTTTACAACTTTAATTGAATCTTCTAAATTAGAAATGTTGAACGGAAAGTATAGTCATGATCTGCTAGATATTTTACACAAAAATGGGATGATAAAAGTCCTTTAATATTGTACAAACTATCCAAATGGATTCAATTTTCTTATTATAACCGTTATCTGTATAAAGAATTATGACTTGTTAATCGTCTATTTTTTTTACATATGTGTAGTAAAACTGTGCTTTAGTCGTTTTCTAAGATACGGTTCCATGGATAATTCGCTCGAAGCTTGCTTTACTAAATTCAATAACTCGAACTTTTTCATAATTCGTAGTCAAACTCCCTTGCAATCAGTTTAACAGTATTAGTATGTATGCCTTTTTTATACACTTCCGATATTTAAAAAACGCTTTTGAATTTTATTTACCTCTAAGATATTTTAGCAATGGACATAAGTTGCTGAGTGGTCTCTTGATCGAAAGCGCACTTACGGATCAACACTTCTCTCATAATCCAAGTTCAAATCCCACTGAGGGTACACCCTAGTGCGAGACATTTTATCATTTCGCTTGCCGAAAGTCTTTTCACAAGTTCCCTCCACTATCTCTGAATTGAACATCTTGATATAAGTTCAAAAATCTTAAATGGGGCATATAACTCCATTACTCCACTTCTTTCGTTTTGATGCGGTGTTTCAAAACTGATCCATGTGTCAAGTCATCTGAACCATCAGAGCATACTAGTATAGAGCAAAAAACTTTACATATACTTGCCTAGTGCGTAAAACATACATGCTAACGTTTCACTGTAGTTTGCCTTGTAGGTTTGCTAATTTGCTTTGCGACAGTGTAAATATACATGTGTCTCAAAACATGACCAACCTGGAAAAAGTAATATCTATGATTTCCATTATTATTACATTATGATATGATTTTATTCTGCGATCTTTGTTTTCATTGGTTAAATTACTTGCATGCGCAACATCGTTTTTCATCATATTGCACTATTGTAAATGATAAAACACCATATTGCACTAATTCCATAAAATCTTACGTTTAAAACTTGAATTGAACACAAAAGGAAATTAAGGTCTGAATTGCGCCATTTTATGACGTCATTGACACAAGTACGTCATTAATTGCCGTGATGCTGCTCTGGTACCAAGATGGCGGCCAGTATCGGAACATAAAAGACAAAAGAAAGTATAACACTGGTTTTCTCGTTTGAAAATAGTTTACATGTAATAAAACAATTATAGCATTTTAGTGAGGCCGTAGGCCTTGGCCAACATTGCTTTTCGTGGCCGATAAAACATCATACGCACTCACTGAAATGTTATAATTGTATATAAACGTTAAAAAAAATTTTATCACTGCAACATGATGCAAAAACGTAAAGTAGTGCCATGTGAAAAATAAACGATCCTTCAGAACATAAACCTATTATTCTGAAACCCGATTAGTGAGATCAAGCAATAAAGGTACTGTTTGTGTGTTATCTGATCATCACATAAATTTACACACTTTGGTGAAAATTAACATGTTAACACAACATTACGCGGTTTTGGTTGTTGTTGTCAACAAAATTCTATATGAGATACGAGAAGTTTAAAAATTACTAAAAATTAATGTAAGAACAATTCTTGTGTGTATGAAATGTGCTAGAATGTTTTGTGGTATTTCCCGTACAGCGCCAACTGAGGTTGGCTTTAAGGTGATAATTCACCGAGTAAGTATTCCACAGACAAGCAAACTACTTTCCTAAGTCACGCCACACGGGCACTGTTTGAACCAGTCGATGTTCTGACCTCGAAATACAGGACGAGGAATTCGTATCTCAAATTGCAGTTTTCAGTATCACCCGACAGGGGCTCGGACCTATTAGTTATTGTAATCAAGAACCATATTATGTATATAAATCATACATTAGTTTTCATATTAGTTACCAAGCTAAGAGTTTTCAAGGTAAACTAGAACTGTCTCTTGAAAGAAAAATACCAACGCCCTGAACTTTAACAAGGGTTTAATGCTTTCCCGCGACCTTGATCTCTCCGATATGACCTTAATTCAAGGTCATGACACATTTTTTGACCATGAAGTTTATTGATGTGAAGTTTCATGACAGCCCTTTCAAAAATGAATGAGCTATGACCCGGACACGACTTTACACGGACTGACTGACGGTCTGACAGACATGGTGATTCCTCTATACTGCCTCAAACTAATTTGCGGGAATATAAATATGTTACAAAACATACTAACGTCCAAACAAACTTCAATGCCTCCAAACCATTGACTTAGATTTGCAAAACATTTTTAAAAAACTAACCTCAATGCTTCAAACCAGTCAGACTAAATTGCCTCCGTTTCTGGATAATAAGGTGTCTATTATTTCTTTCAACCAACTTTTATTACATTTTATTTGTTTTTTGTCGTAAAAGAATATGATATCAGCCATTATAATCACGGTTTCAGTGAAAGTTTCAACTATTAAAGGTTAAGTAGTAAAAAAAGTAGTATGAAACACTTAAAATGTAATATGAATAATACCACGCACCTGTTCTAAGTATAGACAAACAACATTGACCTGTCAGCTTGATCCTTCCTGAGACATATTCATATACGATGATCCACCCTATACATAGGTAGTGTTAGGAATCGTAGTTTATACATTAACTATGCGGGTTCACCAAGACGTTGACGAAATAGACACCTGTGTCCCCTATACATAAATGTATCGATCCATAATGATTATTTAAATTAAAGGTCACGCTCACGGGTAAATGTCAATGTCTATGCAATGCACCTCTTTAGTTACACCATCAAAATTGATATTCTTAATTTTTTTCTTAAGCTTTTAAATGTATGCAATCTAGAAACACGACTGCCAAACAACTCTTAGTTCTCATTAAACTCAAAAGGGTAAATTCATGATTTGCTCTCATCAAAATTTTCTCTCATAAATATATTTTATCTGAAATTCCACTATATTAAGAATCCAACGAAAATAACAAATTTTCACCCTTTTTAATACCCCACATTAATATTATATACAATATGCCATATACCTACGAAAGCCTATTAAGCTCATGAATAAAAAAAATTAAAAGGCGTAATAACGCGAAATAAAGGCATTATAATGCGAAAAAGGCGTTATAACGCCTTTAGAAAGGCGTAATAACGCGAATTGAAAGGCGTTATAACGCGAAATAAAGGCGTAATAACGCGAATTGAAAGGCGTTATAACGCGAAATAAAGGCGTAATAACGCGAAATAAAGGCGTAATAACGCGAATTGAAAGGCGTTATAACGCGAAATAAAGGCGTAATAACGCGAAATAAAGGCGTAATAACGCGAATTGAAAGGCGTTATAACGCGAAATAAAGGCGTAATAACGCGAAATAAAGGCGTAATAACGCGAAATAAAGGCGTAATAACGCGAATTGAAAGGCGTTATAACGCAAATTGAAAGGCGTTTTAATGCAAATTGAAAGGCGTATAAACGCGAAGTTAAGATGCCTTCCATAATGATGTGGAGGTCCTGGGGTTTAATCTCTAACCCCCCTTTACATACATATTAAAAATATGTGTGTGTGTGTGTGTGTGTGTGTGTGTGTGTGTGTGTGTGTGTGTGCTGCACAACTATATGTAATGTAATAAGCTGTTTTATATGTATTTATTCTATGAAAATTTAAAAAAAACCTGCACATCATCCGATCCTGCGCTGAAATGAACATACTATTTCAGTAAAACAGAAAGAAAGGTTTCTTTTCAATGTTAAAGTGTTTTTTTTTCATAAAGAGTATCATTTTATATATGGGGATGGAAATCTTTTAAGTAATCTGAAATATAAACATTGATAAACATTGGCAATGTACACATGTCTATTTATTAAAAAGTTCCTGTCCAATTGTCAATCGCTAACTTTTAACAATGATTAAATGACATTTGTGACATCTTTGTATGAATAGATCTGCAGTTGCCTTAAGCTATTCAAACTAAAACCAATCTGTTTGTGGTGAGGGTTGTTAACATTCTCCAGGGAAGTGACTGCTCTATTTATAGACAAAAAGGCGTTATTACGCCTTTCAATTCGCATTATTACGCCTTTATTTCGCGTTTTAACGCTTTTCAATTCGCG